>OV725077.1:102385748-102898248 GCA_928085145.1 Nezara viridula
AAAACTTAAATAAAATAAAACTTTAAAATAAAATAAAACTTTAAAATAAATAAAACTTAAATAAAATAAAACTTTAAAATAAAATAAAACTTGGAAACTTTATAAGAAAACTAAAATATCCTATCCATTTGTTGTTATAAAAATTCTTAGATTGATATGGAGAAATCTGAATTTGAAATGGAAAATTCTAAATTTGATTTGAGAAAAATCCCAATTTGCTTTAGAAAGTTTCAAATTTGATTTTAAAAAATCCCAATTTGGTTTGGAAAGTTCTAAATTGTATTAGAAAAAATCCTAATTTGGTTTTAAAAATTCTAAGTTAGACTTGGCAATGTCTATATATAGTTTATATATATATATATATATAGTTTTTATAGATGCATTTTGACTGTTGCTTTCAATTTAGATTATTTGAAAATGGTTAATAAAAGCCGAAACGTTATAGGATGTATTATAATATAAACAATATGACTAAAAAAATAAACATAAATATTAAAAAATGAAAGAAGGACTCCAGGAGATCCGAGAGTTTCTTTCTACCACAACACTGGTATTAAAAGCCAATAATGGCTGAGTGGCGTTAAACATTGTTGGGGTTATGCAAGGTTAGGCTTACAACAAATAAACAAGGAATATGGCTTGTAATGAAAAAAGTAATGATTTTTTTCTCAGTTTCAACTAACATATTTAATAGTCAGCCACACATTTATTAAAATAAGAACTTTTTATTTCTATTATTTTGAATATAATATTTTATAAGCTGGTGTAAAGGCAATGGAGAAGGATTTAAATACGTATTGTAAGTTGGAAATTTAAAAGTAAGAACATTGAAAAGCGAAAAAGTCAGAGAATTTGAAAAAAATAAAAAAGATAAAATGAATAATTCTCTTTTTTATGAGAAACTTATAATCCTCATTTCGAATTGAGAATTTTCAGTATTTCTATTTATAGAAAAATATTTAAATAATTGATTTTTAGTTAAGTAAGGTTATTGTAAATATATGATTTTTTTTTCTAAAGGATGTAAGAAAATATTTGGTGGTAATTAACTGCAATATCTGAAGGGATTAGAATTACTGTAGCTTTGGCTAGATTTTGGGGAAGTTCAAATTAAATGGTTGTTATACTTCAAGAATACATATCTTGTTGTTTAAAATATATAAATTACTAGCATGAGAAGGATTTGATGGAGGGAGGGGTGCGGTCAAATTAATACTAAATTAAATAAGTAGAATTATTTAATTTTTGCCGACGTTTCAACCCACTTTGTAGGTCTTCAACAGGGCGTAGGATGTAGCACTGCTAAGGATGGCACTGATGGTAGGGCTACATCCTACGCCCTGATGAATACCTACAAAGTGGGTCGAAACGTCGGCAAAAATTAAATAATTCTACTTATTTAATTTAGTATTAATTTGACCGCACCCCCTTGGCCGCAACTCCTTCTCATATTATATCAACGGTCAACCATCTCTACATCATTATAAATTACTAACATTACATAGGATTAGATATACATAGAACTACCCGAAACTAATCAATTGCTAAGGAATACTTCAAGTGTTACGTGTTGTTTGTTTGATTAAACGTAATTTCTTCGGCAAGAGCAGGAAAAGTGGGATGTTACCGAACAGGACACCACGGTTTCGTCATTGAGTTTTATATACAAATATAAAACTCATTATAGTATTAATTTCAACAATAAATTTAATACTCTCCAACGTTGCTATGGAAACAAGGAAACGAAATCATTAAGGATTATTTGAAATAAAATGAAAATGTATAAAATAAAAGTACTTGTCAAGCTAAGAAACTTGCTAATACTTAATACTTACATATAACAATATTAGGATATGATACATGGAATATAAAAAAAAAAGAATTTGAAAATGGTGAATGTTTGTGAGCGTATTTATGTATTTGTCATGTAATGTTATATTCTAGTTGACCCAGCTTGTTCAATTCTCTGATATTTCAATGGAGTGATTTTAGTTAAGATGAAACCAACTGTACTTTGTATTTCTTTTTTTTTATTTTGGATGATCAATTATTATTGATTATTAGTCCTATAGACTTAGGAAGATCAAATTAATTCCTCTTCCTCAAAATGCCTTTGCTTTCATCTGTTTTTGTGTACTGACCAATATTCTATACAAATCAGGTGCAAGTGCAAAATTTTTAATTTATATATATTTTTATTATTATTGAACATTCTTACAATAAGTGTGTTGACGTACAGGTTACTGAATCTTTTCTTGCCAGAGAAGGTTTAAATTTATTCAGTGAATTCTTCAATGAGTCATTCATTCCAGACGCACCTAATCCCACACACGCTCGACCAGTAATAATCATATAAATAATGTATTGAACATCTCTTAATAGAAGTCGGAAACCCGAGTTTTAACTCACAGTTGCACAATGAATATGATAAAGTACTATTTCTTTCAATACTATAAATAACTATTGAAACATAGTGCTTGATATGAAAACATTAATAGTTGGCCTAGGGATGGGATATCGAAGTCATTATATCGATATTTTAACCGATATCAATATCAGTCTATAGCTATCGATGACATAAAAATGTCGGACTTAAAATATCGATTATCGATATTATAAATTTTTTTGAAAAATAAATATTCATTCTCTAGCACGTAGGTGCATCAATGTAGGTGCTATTTCCTCTTAAAATTAATTATTGGAAATATCAAATCTTCTACCCAGCTTAGTAAAATTAATTTTCTACTTCCTGCTCATCTTCTTCGTCCTCAGCTTTTTCCAGAAATTTCCCTTCTACGAATTATGTCTTCCATTCACTCATAGATCGGATGCAGTGAAATGTTAATTTATTTGTATCCAACATAGATTTCTTCGACAATTCGTTCCCTTAGTTTGAGAAACTTTCATTAATAAATTTGGGCAAATTGAGTGTACTGAATGAGAAGGGTCCCGCTAATCAACTGTACTTAGGGCTGGTCGATACTATCGAAATATCGATATTTTCCTCTACTACACGTTACGACATATATGAAACAGGCAAGATAAGTTTATTTTTTTTATAACGATCAGGTTCATATATAATTCCTGGCGCTTTCCAAAAACGAAAATTTCAATTGAAGAGAAGATTGTTTGGAGTGTTCAGTTAAAAAAAAAAAAGTAAAAATAAATAAATTATATTTATTTTATTTTTACCCAAAGGTCAACCCTTCATCGGGACTGGTCCAACGAAAGGTTATCGCAAGACTGTTTTAATTTTTATTTTTAAATTAAAATATCGATTATTGGAAGGAAAATATCGAATATCGGAAGGAAAATATCGAATATCGATGGCCATCCCTAAGTTGGCGAATAGCTCGCAAAGAGTATTGGTCAGTAACAAAATAATAAGGAAACGTATTGGACGATGAAAGAATCATTTCCTATTTTTCGGTATTTGTAATAGACTAAGGGGAAAAAAAATCTTTATAAAACATCCTTCATATTTCAAACCAAAACTTAGATTAGAGTAGCCTATATCTGAGCTAATAATGGTCCGAAAAATGCCAAAACATGTTTATTTTTCGGTTGCTATGAAAAATAGTATTTGAGAGTTTTTCAAGGTACGAAATACAAACTGTTACTCTGCTACTTCTTAAAAATTAATCGAATCATTGCTACTTCGGTCGGAACAAATTGTTTCAAATTTAGAAATTTGTACTGGAATGTTAGACCATATTTATTTTTTCATATCGTAGGGAATTCAGTAATCTTCCAAATAATCATGGTTGCTATAGACAAAATTTATACTTTTTGAGTTGTACGCAAATAAAGTTTCTTTGCCTTCATAATGTTTTTCCTGAATTTTCGATAGGATGAAACTATTTTTATCACCTGAAAGAAATGAGGTGTCATTCATTGGATTTGATTAAGTACTGATGATATAGCCTGCCGAAAAAAAAACAACAACGAAGAAAGCTTTTGAGATATGATATATAAACATTGCAATTATTCTATATTTTAAGTAACTGTTGAAGAATGCCTGGGTCTAATTTAATATATATCTATGAACTCACTATGTATGTATGTCTGTTTGGCAATCGTATATAGTCCGAAATTCTCACTTGCCATAACGTTAATTTAAATTCGATATAAAAATTAAATACGTTCTATAAACAGTTAATTCAGGAACAAATAAATAGCTGCTCCATTTGTTGACAGTTCCAAGAGCGTACAACAAAACCGCTCAAACCACCAAGTTTTCACTAATTACATGGTGATGAGTGTTTTTGAAGTCTTTGTGGCAACAAATGGAAATTCCAAGGAACGTTTTACAATTAGTGGCTTTGTCACAACCACTCAACCGTCTTTCGAACATTTGGATATCCCTGTATAAAGCGTTGAATAAACATTATATTCTGATACGTTAATAAGCTACAGAAAATATAAGAATAAGTGATTAAATGATTCTTAATTCGTGATTTATTTTACCGTTTGAAAGTTCCATAATTCCATTAATAGAACTCCAAAAAAATTGGAAACAACTCTTGTTAAATAATTGGACAATATATCGAGTTTGTTTCAGAGGAATAGGATATGAAATGCTCGTCATAATGCATGTCTAGGGCAGTATCACGAGCTACCGAATTAATTTAAATTTGATTTATGGCGTTAATTATGTTCGGAAATTTTTTAATCTATAGTAATATATAAACCGAAGAGTTTTTTTAGGATATTCTCAGAAACTGCTATGATTTTTTTTTTTAGGTAACTGGACCGTTTATAAACGAAATTCTTGAATTTTATTTTTCTACGATCCATTGGGAACCGAGGAATAACCATAAACACCGATAAATCTGAAAAACTGTAGAATATCATGTTAGAACTTCTTTCAGTAAACATCGTTTGCAGTTACTTTAAAAAATAGCGCAGGGGTAAACATTTAAACCAGTTGGAGCAGACATAAGAGATAACAGTTTTCATCCATGATATTCCTTTATCTAGGGTAAGGTTTCATATTAATTCGTGTAAACTGGTTTTGTGTATACCGCAGGGAGAATATTATAAGTTTTTCTTTAAACAGTTTGAAGCTTATCATGTCTGTAAAAGATCATATGAGTATACAGCCATCAAACTGAAAACGCTTATTGTTATCAGTTTATTAAAATATTATTATTATTTTTATTTTAACAATGATATTTTATTATTGATTGAATATTAACACAATCTGCCACATTCAGTAACAATCACAGGCGGATCTACGAGGTGGGGCGGTTCGGGCTGAAGGGGGCCACCCAAACAGTATAATATACAGAAAAAATATTAAAAACAACCTCTTAAAGTATTCTTGTTCGTTTAATTAAATTTAATAGGACTTTAAGAACCACTTAAACACCACTTCATATATGTAGTTAATTTATTTGTTTTTAAAAAAAATTAATTAAAAATATGTATATGAAAAAAAAAATTTTCAGGCTGCTGCCTCCCCCCAAAATTAAATTCTGGATCCTCTAGTGGGGACAATAACCATTAGAGATAAAAGTATCCACGCATAAAATATGTACATACAAGAAAAATAAATGAATGTAATTAAGATCAAATTAAAAACAACTATAAATAAAAAAAAATCGAAGATGAACCACCGAAAAAATAATAAGTTGTAGTAAAGAAAGTATACTAATAAAAGTATATATATATATATATATATATATATATATATATATATATATATATATATATATATATATATATATATATATATGGAATCACAAATTAAGGAATCTACATCAATAGATAATGGTTAAAAAATTTGTAGATAACAAAATTAAGTTAAAAGTATATAAAAAAATAATAAAAAGATTTAATAAATCAAAAAAATTCTTTTAAGTCTCATTCACACTTATATACAATATTTACATTTGCCCAAGAGACTTCGAGCCAGGCTTTGTCTACGTAAAGAAAGCAAAGCAAGGCTCCAGGAAGTCCTAACGCATCAATTCCAGCCGCGTCACTGGACTGGAAGCCATTATTATTATTAGCCTTTTCTTTCATATTTCTACAAAAATGTAAGATTTTATCGTATAATATCTAATTTATTTTTAATAAACCTCTACATACGTTCAAAGATAAGAATTATCACTGGATCTCATTTTATATATTGTTTTTTTTTAAATAGTTGACAAAAAAATTCATTTTTTTATCTGGATATGCAGTCTTTATGTAGTTTTTAAGTTTGCAGACGTTTCGTAAACTTTACTCTTAACTAACAACTATACATTTTATTTTTAGTAATTTTAAAATAAATATATATTCATAACTATAAATGGATTAGTAATAACTATTAGTATTTAAATAACATAATTATGTTGTTTAGTTTCAATATAAAACCAACTATGGTAACAAAGTATTTTAATTTTATCTTTTAAAGTAGAGAATTGATACAACTTTCGTGTGAACATATTGTTTTTTATCCGTAGTATAATTTTTTTTTAAACTAAGAATTTATTTATTTAAGTTATAATTTTAGATATGGGATTCCTCGTCATGTTTCAATTAATATCTAAATAGCCGTTGTATTATTTGAGGAAACCGAATAGTGTATCTTTTATATTTTAAAGATGGACGGCATAACGTTTCTTTTCATTTTCATTTGGATATGAAAAAACAATTCTTTTGAAATGCTTCACTATATATCTTGTTTAATTGGCAGCGAATGAATTAATTTTATTTCTTTCCATCTTCATTTCATCTTTTGAAACCTGGTTTTAAACCTTGTCCCCTTCCTATTGCACTAAATTCTGATTGAGCAGTGTGTGTTGAAATGAAATGATTCCTCCGTTGGTTTAATGTCATGTTGATGTTTGTATAATCTTTTTTATAAACATTTTTATTTTTTAATTTAATTTTTTATTTAATATTTAAAAAAATATTTAATAATATATTATTGATAAACAAGTAATGCACAAATCGGTAACTGTGAACATCAAACAATCTGGAATAAGTATTCCACTTATATAGCTTTAGAAATAAGTTAATTACACATTTGATAAGTGTTCCATTATACAAACTTGCTGTGTGGACGGAATGTTCATCTTCGTTAAACTTCGATTATACGTACCGCTGAAATGGAGTACCTCTCGATAGTGGCAGGCCGAACGAACAGAGATCAATCCTCGAATTTAAGAATACGATGGGCCTTGGACCCTCTCTTTTAAGGATATTGTCGAGAAGAATAAGCTAAAGAGGTTCGGTCAACTGTGCCAAATGGATGTGGGATTCCTTAGACTTCTCCCTTAAAGAAGGCTTGAACTGTTATAGGCGGACTGCATCCCCTGGATTGAACAGAAAGGAAATAGTGTGAAGACCATGAAGGTGTTAACGGTTCATAAGGCTTGGCTAGTAGCTTCGGCTAGTTTTGGCCGAGACAACTCGTTGCTAAAAACCACAAAGCAGGAAGATAATGGTAGTTAATTACTTTGAATGTAATTCCTAATGTTTATTAATTTATTTAAAATTAATTTTTAGATTCTATTGATTAAAACGTATCAATTCTGTTCCATCTCAACTCATAATATATCAGACTTTTCTGTTTCTCCTATTTAAGCCATTAGAGTCATCGTTCATGGATATTATTGAAAATAATCTGCACCAATTTATGGATATTTTGGAGAGCACGATTATCGTAAGATTTTTTTCTGCTTTAAAAAGTTTACTTTTTCGAGTTTTGATCAGATCCACAATCACAATCTTTTATAATTATCCTATTTTAAATAGCTTTTAAAATTATCAACTTTAATTGTTTTGGGAGTAATCTCTCGATATCTTATGCTTTTCATATGCGATTTATTACTTTCACCTAAGTACGTGTATGTCGTGAGTGAAGTATTGTGATCATAAACAATGTCCATGTTCGAGTTTCCAACAGAAATACTCGTTTTAAAACTTTCAGTCTAAACAACCAAGTCACGTAAACTAGTTTGACTAAGTCTGTATAATATTAAGGAATTATGTAATGTAAACAGTTAAATAAAAAAGGACAAATAGTCTTACAAAACTTTTCTTTTTATCGATGGGTTACATTTATAGTTAAAGTAGAATTCTTAAGTTTATTGATTTTTTTTAAAACGAGCGTAAGGTAGGGTGATCGGCTAAAATTGTGTGATTCACGCATTACACCTGATTTTTGTTTTATTAATACAATGTTGTAATACTATCTCTGTTAACTTTAATACAAATGGCGAGAGGCCGAAGGTCTCGAGAGAGGGCGTTAAGTGGAGCTAAATGGACTGTCATGAAAGGTTGAGGCTAAGGCCATTCTGTCACAAGGTCATCTGGTCCTAGTCACGTGACAGAAGCAGTCGCCTCAAACATCGATCTCTGGCATCTTTTACGTAGTCGGCTCTCGGTAGGGTACTGTCGAAAGACTTCAGGGAGGAAGAAATAAGACGTATTGCTCCATTAAGGTAGAGACGTAAGTGGCAGATGGCTTCGATATGAAGAGCGAACTTTTAAATTGTAATGTTTGTATAATAGTTTTAAATATATTTTACAACTGTTGAAAAAAAAAGTATTAGTATGAGGTAGATTTATGATGTTACTCAATGAATAAATATAATACCCTCTCTAATATCTAGTTAAAACTTTTGTGAATAAAATAAATAAATATAAAAAACGACTGTCAAATAGGATTATTATAGTTTACTAACAATTTTCATTGGTTAAACGATTATCTTTATTTCAAAGTTTATAATTTTTCGTTAGAGAATAAAATTTTAAAGAGGATCCTTTTTCGAGGTGTAGTAACTAATCAACATTCTCGACTTTGTTATTCGCGAGTTTTCATTATCCAGTAAAAAATAAAGACGAGTTATACACTCAGGAATAGCTTTTTTATTATTTTTTTTTCTGGCGAATTTTCTTCGGCCTATGTAGGGATTCTTTATTATTTATCCATAAACTATCATAGTCGTAATTTTAATATCACCACAACAAGAGTGAGACAAGTTTAATGAAATTCACATTGCCTATGCGGCGTTAATATATGAACAGCAAAATAATATAATTAAAATAAGATATTTAAGAAATTAATAATAAACAAATCTAAATTTGTAATAGAAAAATAATAACCTTCGAATATAGTAAAAATTTTATTTTCTTAACAGATATTTAATCCATTATTCAGGTATATATTGTGCTACCAGTGGGTAGTTTCTCAACAAGCGTGTTTCATGTAATAATATTTCTCTGTACAAATTGACTTGATGTATTCATACTAATACAGTTGTAAATATCATAATAAAAGTTTAAAAATAAAAAAAGGTATATGTTGTATTTGGATGTATTACTAGCTATTTAACATATAGGCCTGTTGTATTATTTATTATTAACGTCCGATGAATAATAGTAACAATCGTGAATAGCTTCATCTCGTCTTAACCTACAACTATTTTATTTACGAAAATTCTTGGAAATGAGGCGTTTTCAATCTGGAGATCGGCAAACTTTTTCTATTTAATTAGGTACTAAAAACTCGTATAGACCCTTTTGCTTTCCAATAGGATCATAAGATAGCGTGATTACAATCGTGAAAAAAGGTGACCTACAGAAATATTTGGCAATATAACCTCGTTATATTGACATTTTTTGGGGAGTAGGTCACGCCAAAAGGCACAATATTTTTAAACACCACCGTTTTTTCCTGAGTTTGAGCTCAAATTATCTTTCGATTCATGTGGAGAGCAAATGGGAATTCACCAGTTTTTATTACTTAATTAAATAAACAAAGTTTGACGATCTCCAGATTGAAAACTCCACGACTCCGAGAATTTTCGTAAATAAAATAGTTGTAGGCTACGATGAGATGAACCTATTTACGAAGTTTCAGGCGGATGTTGATAATTTGACAAAAAGGAGTCTGTACCATGGAGTAAACGTAGTGCTATGCGCGTAAGAGATTTTACAATTTTCAAAATGGAATTGAAAATTAATTTTAGAACAAAAACAATTTTTTAGATTATTACCACTTACAACTTCAAATTTAATAGTATCATCTAGTTTAATAGTATATAATAGGAAGGTAATTACGATGCTGTTATCAGTGGCCGACTTTCCAGGTTACCCAGGGTTCATTGTACTCCACAGTTGTACTCTGCAGTAAGAAATAATCCTAATTTATTTGAAAAGTTGAGTGGGAGTCGTTTTTGTGAAAGAAGTTTAGAAGAATTCTAGAAGCACTTTAGGAGTGTCCAACAAGGGCGGGATGAGCCGGCCATTTTCAGTGGTGTTAGGAGCGATGATAAAACTCTTCTGCCCTCCCTCGAAATATAAAACCCAAGTTTGGGCCAGATTGAGTTTCCTTATTCCTCACTCAATCCATTCTCTGTTTTATTTATATTAGTATTATAAGGATTTAGTTATAGTTTATTATGTACATCGGAACCAATGTCTTATGGAATTATTTATCATAAAAACCATATTTTTAGAAATGATTAAAAAAAAAACGAAAAGTATCTCTTGAGTTCGGTTCATGTTTAATTATTCTTTTTATTTTATTTATCGAATAATAATACATACTGCCACACCCATGGGCAATAGGTATTATTTCTAAAAGTAAGTAGCCATTCACACAATATATACAAGACAATAATAATATATACAAGACAATAATAAAATAATTTCCTATTATATCTTCACTCAAATTTGATAACGACGAACGATTGCCAAGTGATGCTATTTTGGACTACTTGAGGAAGCTCTATAAAGTTTTATAGTTAAAGATTTTTTTTCTGTTTAGTTCTTACATACGCCAACCAAATATGGATATTAACTAAAAATGATGAAACAGATCGTTCGGTCTTTGAAAGAAAAATTTCAAGGAAACGGCCTTGTAGGGGAAGGGCTGACTGGGGAAATCTGGAAGAATCGAGAAGTTTATGAGTTGTTTAATGAACCTGATTTCGTTAGAATAATTAAATTTGGAAGGAAAAATAACTCGGATGGAGAGATCTCAACCCCTCCAGTTTATATAGCAGAGAACCAAATTCCTCAGACAAACACAGTACGTTAGCTGGAACAAATATTCGACAGAAGGATGACCTGGGGTCCACACGTTAAAATGAAACGACAGACTTTAAACAAGTGACTGAAAATACTGTACTCACTTTTTCGTAAATCGAAATTGAAAGTTCGACAAAAACTAAATACATACACTTACCTACTCAAACCCATCTGAACATACGCTTCTCAGATTTACGGTTAGACAAAAAGACGCACTTGCAAACACTATAGTCATCTCAATCAAAAATTTTACGAATCATAACAGGAGTTCCGTGGTACGTCAACAACAAAACTTTCATAACGACTTGCGATAACAATCTATAGACCAACATATACGTACTCTCTACTCTCGTTTTCATCTCAAATTTCACGGACACACAAACAGACGACAGACACGACGACAGACACAAACACATCAGGACGAGACTGAAAAGGAGCTGGATGAGCGGGAGCTTCTCACCTAAATCAAGGAATTAAATAATGACCAGGAAGAGGTGCTGCTGGGTAATATCCTTCATCATTCTTATAATATCAATTCTCATCATCACAACACATCTTTTGATTTTCAATACCATGTCTGGTGCGGATAAATAGTTGAAGAGAAAAAAAAATTATAAACAGAAATATGTTTTTTTAAAATAATTTGTTTTATGTATAACAATTGAAGGCTTTGACGAAAGATCATTGATAAATATTTGGTGATATCCATATGGAATTAAATTATCCACCTTGTAAGTCTATTATCACACTTTGAATAAATGAGCTAGCCTAGGACTAATGTTATTTTATACAACAAAGGTAGCATGTATTCATTAATATTGAAGTATAAAACAAGATACATCCGGCATACTGTTTGAGCGGATAACCGATCCAGGGAGATACGTGATATATCTATTGATATATGTTTCACAATTTGATAGTATGAATACTCTGTACTTCTTGAACACATCAAATTTTATCCTACATTCTTCATTAACCTACCTTTTTCATCGTCTTTTTAGATAAATGTTCCAACTTGTATTTCGTTTTCCTAAGAACATCTTTCCGAAGCCAATATTACATTTTTTATGCTTTCTTCCTTTCTTAAATCCTTTCCTAATTATCTCTGATCTTTTTTTAATATTACACTTAAATACCATCAGTTATTTCTTCACCATCAATGTACTGCATCATTACAAAAAATATTTATTCAATCACAAACTTACACTTTGTTGTTTTTAACCATTTATTTATTGATTGTTAATTAACAACATTTTCTAATATATTTAGACAAATATATAAAATCTTTTTATTTATTAATTATATATTTATATTAAATATTTTAATAATATGTATATTTCTCAGCTCTAGCCAGTTAAAAAACATTTTGTTTTTGAAAATATACCTCTAGATAAATATTGACAAGGCTCATCACTTCCACAGAGGGATGGAGGTAAACATTGACACAGTTATTTTACCGAGAGCGATAACCTTCCAGATATGTTGGGTTCCCTATTGTGTTTATAATAGCCGGTTCGTTGTTGGCCCACCTAACTCCGACCTAGAGGACAAACATTGGGAAGGTGTTGTTATGGCGGTTGTTCACCCCCCGACGTCAGCCAGTTACCATTGATCCTACTTGTAAGTTATTCTGGTGGCATAATCCATCATATCCCAATTGTGTCTCCCTTTCCCTTCCCCTCCACATCTGGCTTACTGGAACGATTTATAAATAGAAAGCGTCTATTTTTATTACTCTCATAATAACCTATTGAAAGGATTTCTATTCATTTTCCTGATATAATTCTAGAGGTAATTTCATGTAGTATGATTGTCATTTTCAGGGCTGGCTGAGTCGATAAAATCCTAGCTGAAAAGAAAAGGATAAAAAAAAAAAATAATACTAATGTCTTGGAGTAATTAAATGTATCAAATTGATCTTTTTTTTACTATGACTGGATGAGATCTTTTGCCTGCTTTTAAACGGAGAAGTCTGCACTTTGGAGAATCACACTTTTGTATTGAGAATTATAAAAATATTTCTCAACAGTGAATTCAAATTTATTTTTGATCATTTATTCTAAAAAAAAAAGTTAATTCATGGAAATAAAAGAAGAGACAATTTGGGAAAGGCGATACGTCTGGAATAAATGAATTATTACTACAGGTGTGTAAAGAGATAAATTCTAATTATGTACTTTTCAATTATATAAATTCAATAATTTGCTCAAAAGTGAGTTCTTAAAGATTCCAAGTAGCAATACGTGTTTATTTTAGTCTTTTAGTGGATAAAGATAATTTAAATAATTTTATCTCAGAATTTGAAGAAAATGTCTTATCACTTTCATCCCGTGGATCCTTGAATTGCCTGAGAGACACTTTAGAACTTAATAAAATTATTGCTTATATTTCTATAGCAAGTTGACTGAATATTTTAACAACAAATTACTTTTATAAAAATTATGTTTGGCTTAGGTTGTGTCTGCTGTAGAACGCAGCGTTGAATGCATATGAAATAGCATGTTAGCTTATTTATCTTGCCTACTGCCTTTACAATCTCCAGCGTAACATTATTCCTTATTCCATATGGGAATTATTTAGTAGTCTGTCCTTTACCAACCATGCATATATTAAAATTTTTAATAAACATTTTGGTCATATTTTGTCTACGTCTTACTGCTGACATTCCTTATTTTGTGGCGTGACCTAGAGCACTCTGCATTTTTTGATGGTTTAAAAAAAATAATACATTTCATAGCTATAGTTTAAAAAAAAAAGAATATAAAAGTTTTTTTTTTCTAAATTTGTTGATTTAGCCTCTACCCCTAAGGGTCATTGGCTTAATGTTTCCATTTTATATTCGTTGATAAAAGTGAATAGTCTTTGAATATTTGAACAGTTTTTCTATTTCATTCTCCCCATCTTGCAGAATTTCTTTCATTTCCGTTCCCATTTGAAATTTTTTCCTTATATTAGTGTACCTTCTACATTACCAGTTAATTTACATAACCAGAACAGTAAAACATATATTAGTAGAATATAAAAGTTATATGAATTACTAAATAACTAACTCAATATCAAGCCAATAAGTCTATTGTGATTTTAATTTCAATAATTTTAAAACTACCTTTGGATAAGTTGTTTTTTTAAAGACAAACATGTAACATGTGAGATATTTTTATTTATTTTAGAATTATTTTTCGACTCTCTAAAGAAAGAAAAATCTTCTCAATTTCTCGCTGTACTCATAATTTTTCAGACTTTTAAATTCGTCAAAAACATCTTTCAACTACACAAGTGACAGGTCATGCAATACAAACTCGTAAGATTATCCAGTATTATAAAGAAATTTTAAATGAAAAATCGAGAGATATTAGAATATATTGTGTAACTTCGTAAGATATTTTAAAAGTGCAACAAGATTGGTAAAAATTGCGACGATTGATTGAAACTCACATTTCGTCTCTTTTCTGGTTTCCCGATTTTACTTACAAAATATTTACAAATGAATACATAAATCACAAGATTAAGATAACGATGAGCTCACCTTCAGACTACCAATTAATAGCGGTGGACATTATTAAATTAGAATTTTAAAATATTAACTTATCCCTTTTTTTAAATCAAATAAATAACTAAAAAGATGTAAACTAATTTGTTTAGAAGATATAAATTCCGTTACATGATATTATCATGATTTTTATCGTAGTTGAAATTTAATAGTAAGATTTTGTGTATTACATTTATAGCAGAATACCTCTGGATTGGCATCATTTTCCAGTAAGTGTTTCTTTGGAAAATGTTGGGACATTTTTAGAAAACGTGGAGAGAATTTTACTGCCCTCACATACAAGGGATATTGCGATTTCCCATAAACGAGGCCCCACTTACTTCTGCATCAAAAATATATTATGTCTATTGATCTCTCAAATGCTTTAGGTCCACCTTCCGACGGTAAACCGTTGAAATAAACTTGAGCAAATGTAAAATTTTATTCCTATTTCTTTGGAATAATTAATTACTGGTTTTTATTAGAAGATAATATAAAAATAATACAGATGCAAAAAGTTCTTTCACACAAGTGGACGATAGATACTTTAGGAGATTGAGATTTAAGTTATTTCGAAATGAAGTTTAAGATTAGGTTTAACGAATGGTGATTGGTTATGAATGGTAAAACGAGGAAGTGAAAATTCTGAAGAATATTTGTGGGATGTAGTTTTGTGAGGAGATGTACAAGCTGTTGATTTACATTTTTGTGTTTAAAGAGTAGAAATAGGAATTCGGGGGTGAAGTATGGATGGCCATAGATAGTCTATATTACCGAAATATCTGTATTTTCTTTTCAATTTTCGATCTTTTACTATCGATATTATTTACTTTGATATTATCAACTATCGATATCGTCCCTTCGATATTTTAATATTTTAATTTAAAATTAAAACTAACAATTGCATCCCAAACCCTTCAATCACACATCACAAACCTTCAAAACTGGAGGATTAAAATAAATTCCAATAAATCCCATAACACCCCAATTACCACTGCAGAACAAATCCGATACATTGGACTCCACTTAGACAAACGCCTAACTTAAAATCCTCATACCAGACTGAAACGACAAGAAACCGCTCGACGTTTCCGATTACTCTAGCACTTACCAGACAAACACTCTAAGCTCCCAGTCAATTACAAAAGACTCATATACATGACTACAATAAGATCAATTTGGACTTGAGTTGAGCTCTGAGGCTCCACTAAGCCATCGAATTCCTCTCGTATCGAATCCTTACAGTCCGACATCCTTCGTAAAATCCTCACTTTGTCACAAATAAAATCATCCACGACCTTAATGTTTCTTACGTAGATACCTATCCTTCCATAAGAACCTTCAGAACCATCCAAGCCCTCTCGTTTCTCACCTTGCTTCCTCTTCAATCCCTGACAACACTCCGAGGCGTCTGAAAAGAAGATGACATCGAGATCTCCTTTTGTAAATACATTTTTAGAGTGCACCCAGTGGGTCGTTTCTCAACAAGTGGTTTCATGTTATTGTATTCTTTTGTACACATTTACTGAATGTATGTTTATTTGTAATACAGTTGTAAATATCATCAATAAAAATAAAATAATAAACTATCGTTTTCGGAAAGAGCAGAGAATTGTATATACATGAATTTGATCGTTAGAAAAAAAAAATGCTCATTTTGTCTGTTTCATATAGAATGCAGGGGGTGGTACATGGAAATATCCATATTTTGATAATGTCGACTATCGGTGGCTAAGTAGAGTTGAATAGAGAGCCTTCTCACTCATGTCAGTAAACTCAATTTGCAATATTTGTTAGGTAGAATCTTCTCAAACCATGCCCACGAATTGTCAAAAAAAATTATATAGGATGCAAATAAATTAGCATTTCGCTGAATCCGACAGGAAATTTCTAAGAAAACAAAACTGAGGATGACGAAGATGGGCAGGAACAAGAAAATTAAATTTACAAAGGATAATACAATAATTGATATTTCCATCAATTAATTTAAAAAGGAAAATAACATATTTTTTAATGCGCCTCTGTGCTGGATAATCAATATTTATACTCATAATCATATTTCAAAAATATTTAAAATATTGTTGAAAATTTCTATTATCGATATTTCAAGTCCGATACATTGATGCTATTGATAATTATAGGCCGATATTATTATCGATATTGGGCCTAACATATCCCATCCCAAGGTGAAGATATTGATGGTATAAGGAGGAATTTTGCTCATAAACCATCCGATAGAAACTTAGGAAATATTGCAGTGGAAAGAATGGCTAAAGCCATTTAAAATAGAACAGACGAATCGGAGATGAATCAAATATAATAGTTAATTGGTTTTATACTCTTTTCGTGTACGAAACAGTTCATGATAAACATGACAGCCATAATTAAAGAGTTTTAGTAAGGTTTTACATTTTGAAATTGGGATTTGTCACTTTTGCTTGAAAATCCTCATTTTTCAAAATCCATCGCTGCTGAAAGCCGTAAAAGGTATCTACTTTGCCGTTATATTTCTAGTATAAATTCTTACTATAATTTATTTATTTATTTAACAAAATAAACAATCGTTATTAACTATGTTTGTTTTGTTAAATTAAAACTACAGGAAGTGAAGAAATATCTAACATTATAGATTAATAAATTGAATATTATTATTTCTAAACGTTATTCATGAAATTATTTTTTACTTCTTATATATATATATATATATATATATATATATATATATATATATATATATATATATTAATTTCCTACCTCCAAAGAATACGCAACCCAAGGAAAGTATTGCGATCGGTTCAAATTTTTGATATGGGGTTTTCGACGGATATATATGTTTCAGAGCCCCCTGAGTTCGAAAAACTCTATTTAGCTATTGGTTTGTCTGTATGTCACATTTCGCCTGTTTTATTTTTAAAGGTGATGAAAGTCCTTACAAAACAATATAAAAATCGTTCATTTTATATACAACTGTTAACGAAATTACAACTAATCAATTTCAATGTATCAGAAATGTTCAATGTAAAAAAATCTGATCAACGTATCACACAAGTTTCAATTTCCGCTCTACGTTTAAAAGAAATTATAGTCTTACGAAATTGGGCTCTAGAAAAAAAGTTTTTGATAGGAAATAGTATTGATTTTTTTATGCTGATATTCCCCATTCGGTTTACATTACTTTAGTTTACCAAAGAAGTCATAATAAAATATTTTCTTTGATAAATTTTCAGGAAAATAAATCTGATTCAATTTTTTTTATTTTTTATTTTTCTGAAATCGGTAGGAATGTCGTGTGAATCAACAAACCAGATTTTTTTATTTTTAAAATTATTCTACTGTGTATGTGTTTTAGTTGTTATTTTGATTAGTTTAGTTCATTGGTTTATATACATTTACTTTTATTATTATTAGTTTCTGTATTATTTATTGTAAATAGAGTTTGAGTGTACCCCCTGAACACTATTATAAATGTCTTTAATTGCGACCGAATGTTATATTTCTGAATATAGTATATAAATAAATAAATAATTAAAAATGTAACCATTAAAACCTTAGTAGGCTAGATTTATAATAATTGTTTAATGTTTTTCACAAACACACACACACACACACACACATATATATATATATATATATATATATATATATAAGTTAAGCGTCGGCGGACTCTAACAATAAAAAAAAAGAAAGGAAAGGGCTTGAAATGCAACACTCACGGTTTCAGAAAAGATACTGATTTATTCCTTTAGTAATCCTCCTTATATACATTTCATATGTTTATTTACATTCAGGACGGTATTAAGGCTGATATCGCCGGTCTCCGGTCTTTATCTCCCCCCCACCAGTTTACGAACAGGATTTTTCGGAAACTTAGATATTCCTAGATCGGAGCTAACGATTATCAGTCTTAACACCTTACAATTGTTTTTACAAGTATAAAGTTGAAAGAAAGTAAAACTCACTCGAGACATACAATAATACAAAGAAATAAAAAAAACAGAACTAAACACAACACTTGCTTCCAAAAACAGAACTCTTAAAATCCTAAAAAAAAACAGAGAAGAAGAAAAAAAAAAAATAATACACTTTCCTCTACTGTATTGCTATGATTCTATTTACACATAAAAAAAAATACACCATATTTTTGCTTAGACAACCAAAAAAAACATATTTGTTATAACGTGGTGAGGGTACTACGAATCCGTTAGTTTATGTTCCGGTTCTATCATTGGGAGCTTCAATTGTTCAATGTGAACCGTTCTCCTCTTTCTAGGTTCATTAACGCTTTCGATCGTTAGTAGATTATGCTCCCTAATAGCAATCACTCTGAATGGACCCTCGTATCGTAACAATTGTTTCCCTCTGTTGGTCCCTACTCTACGGTACACTATTGTCCCGATCTTTAGATCACCCATTTGGTCACGTACGCGAACATTCTGCCTCTCTACCCGCTTCTCCTTTTCCCGCTTAATTTTCGCCGTTACTCTTCCCCACGTCTTTTCCATCTCCACCCTATTGCTCTGGATTTGCTCGACTAATGGTTCATTAACCGTTGTTTCCCCGCAATCTCGCCTTGGCCTGCGCATCCCGAATAGTACTTCCACGGGCGAAAATCCCGTGACGGAGTGAATCGAGTGGTTGTAGGCTGTTACCGCTTTCTTCATTGCAACATCCGGCTCCAACCCTTTTTCCCCCTGATACACCCGGATGTGATCACTCAGCGTGCTGTGCAACCGCTCAATGCCGCCTCTACCCTTAGGATGTCCCGGGGTGTTATAATGCCAACGAATCCCTAGTCGTTTCACCTCCTCCCTAATCGCGGCATTGTCAAACTCCCTACCACCGTCCGATGTGATCCTCTCGGGGACCCCGTAGAACTGCACCCAGGTTTGTAGGGCTTCCGCAACTGCGTTGGCAGACTTGTCCATGACCTGGTGTGCCATAGCTACCTTGCTAAAGACGTCGATGACCGTGACCCACTTGAACCCTCTCCAGGTAAATGTATCAATCTGGAGGTCCTGTAGTGGCATATTCCCCGTCGGTGTCTCTTCCTGAATCCCTCTGGGGGGGTGTCGATCATATTTCGTGCGCATACACACCTCGCATTTCCCTATGACCTCTTGGATGGATTTTTTCATGCCCCACCAGAAATACTTTCGACGTAATGCCTGCAGTGTCTCGTTCACGCCTCGGTGGTTGGTTTTCCCCTGGTGATAAGCTAATGTGACTGCCTGTTGCTGTTCCTCATCCTGTATAGTTTCCACTGCGTACTTACAACGGATGAGTGTTCTGTCCACCCCAATTCGCTCGGATCTCCACATCCGCTTTATTTTATCCCATACCGTGTTATTCCCCACATAAAGATGGTGCGTCTTTCCAGGTTCCGTGGCGTCCTTCAGTGCCGTACAAATTTGCTCTTCACTCACCCCGGGTTGCGACCAGATGACGCGAATCTTGCTTTTCCCATATCTTCGATAATCTATTTTCATCATCCCTGCTACTCTCGTTTTCCAGATTACCTGACGATGCTTGTCATTGATGATGTCGTCTATCTCCTCCATTTCCACTGCTCTTTCCTCCGCTGAGCTCTCCTCTTCCGGGGACTCTCCCCTGTCATCTATACCGACGATATCCTCCGCTCCTTCGCCGTCGGGAGTCCATTCACTCAAGAATTGGCGCACGTCTCGCGATGGTCCTCCCCCGTCCTCTTCTACCGCGTTGATCATGATGGCCCTCGAGAGCCAGTCCGCCACCACGTTCTCCTTTCCCGGCTTATACACCACCTCTATATTGTATTGACTAAGGACTTCCTTCCATCGCGTGACCCTAGCTGAGGTTTCTTTAAGTTTCCCTACCCACTGCAGGGGTTTGTGGTCGGTGTGGACTCGAAACTTCCTCCCAAATACGTATGGCCTGAAATGGTCGATAGCCCACACTATCGCGAGTAGCTCCCTCTCCAAAGCGCTGTATCGCGATTCCGCACCCGTAAGCCGACGGCTCGCGTATGCTATCGGTCGTTCACCCTCACTCCCCCCCTGGGACAAAACGGCCCCTAACGCGTATTCGCTCGCATCGGTGGTTATATTAAAGAGCTTCTCAAAATCCGGGAACGCTAACACCGGCTCTGTCAGCAACCTATTCATACATTTGCGGATATTATTCTCCATCTCTGGTGTCACCACAATCTTCGCGCCTTTCTTCAGCAAATTGTTAATGGGTACCAAATACTCTGCCATCTCAGGTACGAATCTCCGATAGTAGTTCAGCGTCCCAAGAAGCCTACGGATCCCCTTCACGTCCCGTGGTACCGCCATCCTTGTGATCGCCTCCACCTTTGCCGCATCCGGTCTGACCCCCTCGCTAGAGATAGTGTGGCCTAAAAAATTAATCCGCGTTTGTCCCAGCAGAGACTTCTCGCTTGACAATTTCAGCCCGAATTTCCGGAGCCTCTCGAATACTGACCTCAGATGTCCCACGTGTTCGGTTTCCGTTCTGCTAAAAATCAGCAGGTCATCCATATATACCTGACATACCGAGTCATCGATACCCCTCAAAAATTCGTCCATCAGACGCTGAAATGTTATGGGCGCATTCTTCAGACCAAACGGCATTCTTGTGAATTCATAATGCCCCCTTTCGAATGTGAACGCTGTTTTGTGTTGGTCTTCCGGGTGCATCCGTATTTGGTGATATCCCGCCTTAAGGTCCAACGTGCTAAAGACCACGGCTCCACTCAACCTATCCAGTATATCTTCGAATCTGGGGATCGGGTACTTCTCGTCTACCGTGTTATCGTTCAATTTACGATAGTCTACTACCACCCTGTATTTTTCCTTATTATCCCCCGGTGCTGCCTTCTTCTTCACTGCCCACAGGGGACTATTGAATGGTGAGGTGCTATCAACTATGATCCCTTGTTCTTTTAGACTATCTAGCTCCTCTCGAATATGCTGCCTCAACGCCTGCGGGTATCTTCTCTCTTTCACGTAAGTTACCCTATCCTGCTTCAGTGGGATTTCATGCACCGTCCTCCCTGTTACCCCTAATACCTCACCTTCCCTGAAGAAAATGTCCCTAAACTCCTCCTGTAGCAACTTCCTCCAGTCCTCCACTCTGTTCACCGCCCCTATCCGCACCCTTCTTTCTCTCGCGACTCCTATACATCCGAACTTCCTCTTTCCCAACCTAACACTCCAGGCTCCTCTACGATTCCTAATGCTCGCCCCTACCTGCCCCAACAAATCGCACCCCACTATGACCTGGTATTCCCGAGTCATGTTTTTTACTACGTGTACCTTCAGTTCGCCCTCTTTTCCTGCCCACCGATCAAGTCTTATTGTCGCTTCTCCCTCTACGCTACAGGGGCCACCCAGAGTGATTAGTTGGCAATCGCATTTTTGGATCCGGAGTGCCCTCTCACTCCCGCACACTTTCCCTAACGCCCCTCTGGTCATAATAGTGCTCGAGCTCCCGGTATCCACGAGGCACTTTACTCCCCCGTCTACCTCGATAATTGGCAACCAGCATGGCTTACCTCGGATGTTGTTGCATGTTGCTGTGCGGTCGCCTCTCTGCTGCCACACTCCTCAGATGCCGCCCAGCTTCCTCCTCCCCGCCGCCGTTCGTCGCTGCTCGGTCCGTTGGCTGCTCCTGCCTCCTTCGCCTCCACTGCTACCTGGTTCGTCCGTCTCTGTCCCCGAAGTTCCCGACTCCTCGGTTGCCTCTCCCGAAGATCCGTCCTTCCGCTGCATCCTAGCCCGTCTTGTCAGCTTCTGCGTGTTTACTTCCATGGGCTCGTCTTGAGTTCTTTCTCTCCTCCGGAATATGTACGGGCACTGCCTAGCAATATGCCCTTCGGTACCGCACTCGAAACACCTAGTGCGCGGACATTGTGCAACTAAATGTCCTGGCTTTCCGCACCCATGACATTTCCTGTCTTCCCTGCGGGGTCCATTCCTCGGCCTCACTTGTCCGGATCTTTTTTCACCCATCCTGACCTTTTCACCGCTCGGCTGTACCGTTTCTCTCCTCTTCCAACCCATCGGGGCTGTCCGGGGTCGTCTGTCATTCACCCGGATCCCCCCAGGTTCTTCCACGTCCATCCGAGTCTCTTCTTCCCTTGCGCTTAGGTCGATCATTTCCTGGGCACACTCGAGGAATGATCTCTCCCTGGGCAATCCGTCTCTCCTTCCCGTTTCCTTTGCCAACTGGACCTTGAGTATCGTCGAGAGGAACTCCATCCTGGCTTCCACCTCTCCCACACTCATTGTTTCGCGCATTTTCTCCGTTATGCGGTTGTACTTTGCCACTAGTACCCCCGCATACTGGCCCCTCGTCTGACGTTGGGACCGGCGCTCCCTAAACATTTGGAAGATGTCTTCCTCCGGCGTCCATCTGCCTCCTCCGAAGGCCTTCTTCAGTCGCTCCTTAATCACCGGCCATGGTGTCTCCTCGTCCGCCTGAATTTGGTTCAGGATGCTCCTCCTTACTCGGCACACCAGAGCCGCTTTCAACGCTTCCGCGTCCCCTAGGTTTACCAGGTCCTCCGCCACCTTTACCTCTATTCTAGACATGAGGCGGTCTCCGCCTTTCAGGAAATGGTTGAGCTCACCTACCTCGCCACCGAAGCGTTCCAGGTCCGCAATGGCTCTTCGAAGGTCCTGCGTGGTCGCCGCTCTTATTTTCATCCATTCCAGCGCGTTAGCGTGCGCTTCTGCCAATGTGTCCCTCGGTAAGGGAGGGATCTCCTGGATCTGCGGAATCTGCGGTACCTGAGGTATTTGAGGTATCTGAGGCACCTGAGGGGCCTGCGCGATCTGAGGTATCTGCGGAATTTCTTGAGGTTGAGGGATTTCCGGGGCGCTCAACACTCCCGGCCTGATTAAGCCCTCTGTTGGCATTTCACTCTTTCCTTATGACTAGGAGAAGAAAAAAAAACCAAGAGAAAAAAAAATGACTTTAAAAAAAAATTACTTCTCTGTTCTCCTGTCGTAGTCCCGGGTTTCGGCACCAGTTAAGCGTCGGCGGACTCTAACAATAAAAAAAAAGAAAGGAAAGGGCTTGAAATGCAACACTCACGGTTTCAGAAAAGATACTGATTTATTCCTTTAGTAATCCTCCTTATATACATTTCATATGTTTATTTACATTCAGGACGGTATTAAGGCTGATATCGCCGGTCTCCGGTCTTTATCTTATATATATATATATACATATAAGTATGTATTATTCCTTCTACCTTGCCATTTCTAGCAGATATAGGGGGGTTGTTTTAGAGGTGCAACCAAACTTATTTTAATCAGAGTGGCTCCACCATGAAATGAATTTCAAATCCTAGTGGCCGGATTCGAATCACCGTCGTTAAACTCAAGAATGTTAAAGTTGACGATTTAACACGCTGGACCAACATAAATGCGATATTTCCTTCCTTATTTTTTTTTTATTTTGTAATTCATCACTTATTGCATTTCATACGTCCTCGAACAACCATAGTTGTTGAGGATTTCAGCTGTTAATTAGTTACCGCTAAGCAGCTTAACACACGTCACCCAACTGTATTAACTCACGCTGAACGCCTGATAGCTACCTATAGAACGACCACGATGAATGGGAGGAGAGGACCGCACAACCGATCACAGTTTGCGGGGGACAAACTACATTGTCGAGTTGCGAGATGGCTTCCGCTCTCGGATGACTTCAAGCAACCAATCTCAATTAATGGCTCTATTATTTCGCTAATCTCGTAACCGAAATCGTTCGCTTTTCTGCTCTCCATAATTCTATTAACAGCTCGTATTCGTTTTCATGTCAGTACGTTCGTAGAAAATACTTCATACTTAGACAATTTAGTCATCAGAGACGTCAAAGCTTTCTTAATTATTGAATTATTTTTTATTGGCCATTAAACTCATATTATATGTCATGAGAAATATAATTAAATTAAATTAAATTTCTAATTAAATTATTAAACCAGTATTCTCCAGTTAGAGCTCTCACAACAGCTACCCTTCCCTGATGCATTCAAAATATAAACAATGACAAAAAAAAAACTCGTTTATTCTTATAGACAATAAAGTGTTATCAAGCTGTATGTGTGTTTCGAAATGTGTTTTTGACATTGGCAAATGGTGAAGTTTTATATTTTATCACGATTGGAAACATTTAACTTAATAAGTGATTAGCTTAACTAGTGGAAAAATATTCTTTCAGTTTAGCATACACATTATAATAGCATAAAAGTCTATTAATGAGAGTGAATACATATCTGAATATTTGTTTTTCTGTATATCAAAAATATCAGTTTCTTTCTTTATTACCCTTGTTTCTCAGTAGATTATAGAATTATCCTGCTCTATTTACATTCTAATAAGATTTATATTTTTGAAAGACTATAGTCCGTGGTACAGACTCCTTTTTATCGTATTATTAACATCCGCCTGAAACTTCGTAAATAGATTTACCTCATCATAACCTACAACTATTTTATTTACGAAAACTCTTCAAATTGGAGCGTTTTCAATCTGGAGGTCGGCAAACTTTGTTTATTCAATTAGGTAATAAAAACACGTAAATACGCATTCGCCTTTCCCTTGGATCGTAAGATAATTTGATCACAAAATCAAGAAAAAAGGTGGCCTACAAAAATATTGGGCCGTTTGATCTATATAAGCTTGTTATTTTGATACTTTGGGGGTGTAGATAACGCCAAACGGCTCAATATTGTTGAAGGCCACCTTTTTTTTCGATTTTGTGATGAAATTATCTTACAGTCCTAGTTGGAAGTAGAAACATATTTACGGGTTTTTATTACCTAATTAAATAGACAAATTTTGCCGATCTTCAGATTTAAAACGCCTTAATTTCAAGAATAAAATACAATAGTTGTAGGATACGATGAAATGAAGCTATTTACAAATTTTCAGGCGGGTGTTAATAGTTTGATAAAAAGGAGTCTGTACCATGGCCTAATATGGTATAGCTAAAAAATATTAACAAATTTCGAATCATTAACGAAAAAAAAAAATGGGAAATTACAAATTACAAATACAAATTACAACACTACACCATAACAAAAATAGAACCATAAAACAAACAATACAAAAAACACCAAAAGAAAACATTACAATAAGGAAACCTACACAACAATTCATCACCCAATTTTTTGAAAAAACAAATCCAACAAACGAGAACAATCAGGATGACATAACACAAATAAACAAGATGGACTTTAACTACTACTACAAAATGACATACATACCTGAACTTACTAACAAAATACGTAACAAAATACAAAAAAATACGTGTTCAAAGACAGAAATTAAACTCGGACAATATAACAACAAGAAACTAAGCAGGCACATCACTAACACAAATGATAAAATAGAACCTATAAACAAGAAATATGTAATATATAAATTAAAATGTCAAAACTGTCCCAAAATCTACATTTGTGAAACATCCAAACAATTAGGAACTAGAATCTCACAACATATCACCAATTGTAAAAATCCAAAAAACATAAACACAACAGCCTTAGCACATCACAGTATAAAACTACAGTATAAATTTCACTTTAACGAACCACAAATAATGAGCACAGAACCAAAAAACACCAATAGAAAATTACTTGAAGCAATGCACATTACAAAAAACAACAGAACAACAGTCAACTACAAAACAGACACTAAACATTTAGGAACCCATTATACGGACATATTGAACAAAATCAAAGTTTATTCACAGACACATAAAATAAACATTAACAACAATAATAAAAATAGTCAGATAAAGCAGTCAGATCCAAAGGTCAATTTTTCACTAAGGCAGAAACCCAATTATTGGTCAAAAGGAGGATGTTGCTCTAGATGATACATTTTAGAACATGAATTAGAAATTTGACGATAGAGCACATTATTATTATTAAATTTAAGGTAATTACAAATTTATTGTAACAACAAAATCCAAATATGTAATGTAACATGCACAATACTATAACTCAAAAATTTTGTAGATTTGCATCCACAAGAGTATTGAGATTGCAGTTCCGAAGATGGGAATAGATATCCCGAAACGTCAACTAAGTTTTAACATGTAACGTTGATTATAAAAATATACTCAATTGTTACCAATTGGTAGTTATTATTGCCAAACAACTAAAAGGAAATTACAAAATGAATATGTCCTTACACAGTAACCTTCACAAGCCGACATTTAACGTACACACACGAAATTGTTACAAAGAATCTCATGAAAATTACGAGGACACCCTAACATATAAATGACATGACTACATGCATTACGACCAGGTTAATTCCATAGAATCTTAAAAAGAGTTGGATGAAGGACCTCCTCGCCTAGCAGTTAATATAGCTACCACCATCCGAGGGTGGGGGTGGGAGGCGCAATCTTAAATTTAACCGTATTTTAATAATAAGCTGCCCCGAAAACATAAGAGTCGACCCTGATGTCGATTAAATCCAAAAATTTACAATAAGTCAATGCTGGAGGGCGGGAGGGGGGAGGGTGGGGGTGCAATATGAAATTCGACACAATTTTAATAAAAAGATACCCCGAAAACATAGTGCATATTGTTAAATGTTTTATGTTATTTCAGAACAATGTTATTTCTGAAATCTTTATTTCTTGATTTTTGCAATAATTTATTTATGAAATAAATAATTCTGAAATAATAGTTATGAAATAATGTATTGCAAAAATAACTCATTTCAAAATAATTTACTTTATTCCAAAGAATATTAAAATATTGAAATAATTATTTCAGAAATAAATTCAGCAGTTATTCCATCGAGATTATTTCACTGACAGTTTGAAAATATTAATTCAGAAATAATCATTATTCCGGAAATAATTCATTCGTGGAATAACCATACGAATTATTTCAGAAATAAATTATTTCAAGAGTACCCAGGTCTAAATATAGCCGCTGGGTATTGCTCTCTTGCGTCTCATTTTATTGTTTTATCGGGAACATCTTATTATCTGATTGGAGACATATTTTTTTTTAAGCAGGTCTGTGGAAAACTTTTAAGTTAAAAAAAATGTTCATTTAGTATTTATTACCTGTATCGCTGCTGCGCATACACACACTCAAATCAGAACAGAAATATTAATCGGTTAAATATCTTGCTTACGCTTGTGAAGACTCGGAGAACGAGACACCCTTTTCAGAAATTAGCGAGACTGACTCGCAATACTTGAAAAGACGTACGCTCCAAAAGCTTGTCCGAAACTCCGCTCCCGGTTCGGGAAGCAACTCACCAAATAAGAAAAAAACAAAAAATAAATCAAACAAATCAAATAAGCCAGCAGAACAAGAAAAATCTCCACCTAAAACGAGGAGTAAATCTAATGCCACACAATCAGAGCCAACTGCACCAAGCACCTCAGCCAGCAAGAATACTATTTTCGATAACAATTTATCAAGCAAGATTTTTCTGACCCCGAACCGCCACCTGTTTTTGTTTCAAAAATTGAGAACTTCGTGTCGTTTGGTCAAGAAATTGCAAAACTAATCGGACAGCCAAATTTTCGCTGCTTCTCTCGAATCAATGACATTAAAATAAACACGAACTCTAGAGAAAACTATAAAAAATTGATTAGCCATTTAACTTCCAAAAACTACGACTTCCATTGTTACCAATTGAAACAGGACAAGGCGTTTCGAGTAGTCCTGAGAGGTCTACATTCAACCACTCCTATATCTGTCATCAAAACAGGCCTGGAAGAAATCGGTCATAACGTCAGGCACATAGCACCCGTACTACATCCTAGGGAAAGATATCCGCTTCCATTATTTTTTATAGATTTGGAACCAGCAAAAACGAATAATGAAATATTTCAGGTTCAACGTTTAGTATACTCGACAGTACGATTTGAAGAACCAAGACAGAAGCCCCTAATAGTACAATGCACTAAGTGTCAAAACTTAGGGCATACGAAGACATATTGCCATCACGAGGCCAGATGTGTTAAATGCGCCGGTTTTCACGCTTCAGACACTTGCCAGAGGCCAAAAGATGAGCCCGCTACATGTGCTCTTTGTGGTGAAGCCCACCCTGCAAGCTATAGAGGTTGTGAGGTGTATAAAAATCTTCACAAACAGAGATCACGCAACTTAGCGACGAAAACCCTTGGACCTGCTCAAAAAACTTGTCCTGAGCCACCTGAAATTGAAAATCAGGAAACATTCCCTGCTTTGCCGACTTCACCTTCCATCGCCGTCCAACAACAACCATCCATCTCTACACTTAAGGATTATCCTCAACAGAACTCAAGAAATTCTCAATGGCAGCCTTGCATCATTAAGAAGCAGCCTCAAAGTCAGGCGCCTCAAACCTCCCAATCCAAGCCCAAAAGCTCTAATACTCAACCTCAACAGCCTCGTCAGCCAATCCCTCCCCATCAGCTACCCTTAAGGGTCAAACTCCCGCCAGAGCACCCACACCCAGCTCCACTCGTTCCTACTCCCAAGATGAACCTCCCATCACAAGTCCAACAGAATTTAGATCCTACTCCTCGTACCCCACGTCGGACCCACCCTCCACCCAGCAATCCTATTCGCATAGATTACTCATCACAACCTCATGACCTAAATCCACTTCCCAGCCAAACATCATCCGACATCAACTCTATCCTATCATCATTCCTGATAGATCTTCAACAGACTATCAAACCGCTTATAACTCTTCTCACAAGACTCCTTTCCGAAATCCCGTTTAACTTCCGATGAATACAAAGCCCCTAGCTATCCTCTTATGGAACGCTAACGGACTACAAAACCACCGTGACGAACTAGACATATTTCTCCATGACAATTATATTGACATTGCTCTTCTGACAGAAACTCATTTCACTCAACGGACACAATTCTACATACGTGACTACATCACTTATAGATCTGACCATCCAGACAACACTTCCCACGCTGGCTCTTGCATCCTTATACATAAATCTCTATCGCATTCCCTTATCCCTTCTACTCCAACTGATGCCATTCAATCAACTTCTGTAATCCTTTCAACTCGTCCTTTCCATCTAACACTTTCAGCTGTATACTGTCCTCCTGGTAATTCCCTCTCTTATAGCCTACTTGATTCCTTATTTCAATCCCTCGGAGCGCGCTTTATTGCTGGAGGAGACTACAATGCTAAACACCAACGATGGGGTTGTCGAACATCCAACTCCCGCGGTAGCATCCTATCACGTGTCTCTTCTTCCAACAGTTATTCAATCCTCTCACCCATGAATCCTACATATTGGCCTACATCTCTGAAAAAACGTCCCGATATCCTGGATATATTTATCACCTCCCAGATTTCCTCCTCCCAATCCATTATCAAATCCCTGGATGACCTTTCGTCAGATCATAGTCCAGTTTTGCTTTTACTACATTCGAACTTTGCTCCTAAACCTAAACTTCCTAAACTAATTACAGGACGAGTGGACTGGGACAAATTTCGTCATGATCTGGAAGATAAACTGGACTTAAAAATTCCCCTCAAGACAAAACAACATATTGATAATGCCATAGAAAACCTTAATACAACTATAACAACGAGTATAAATAATAACACATTTGTTAATAATAAAAGCAATAATTTAAGACAAATTAACTTGCCACAGCATATTCGAATCTTATTAAGGGATAAACGCAGAGCAAGATCGAAGTGGCACAGGACTAGATATCCTTCAGACAAAACGTACTATACCGAATTGACTAACAAACTAAAATCAGAAATCAGAAAATATAAAACTCAACAATTACTGAACCTAACTGGAAATATTACAACAACTGACAAATCACTATGGACTACAACCAAAAAACTTCTGAAGTTTAAAGATTTTAATCACCCACTTCTTACTGAATCCCAAACCTGGTCCAAATCCGACGAAGAAAAAGCCCAGTTATTCGGTCAACATCTGTTCCAAATTTTCAACCCACATCCTGATATCCTTAATCCAACCCACATCGAATGTATTGAATCAGAACTGGATACTCCTCTCCAAATGTCCCTACCACCTAAAGCATTTCATCCCACAGAAATATCCAACATCATTCAAAGATTACCCTCCTACAAAGCTCCTGGACATGACCTAATAACATCCCAGATCTTGAAACTTCTTCCTCGAAAAGCCATCCTATTCCTTACTTTCATATATAATGCTGTACTCCGATCAACATATTTCCCTGATCCTTGGAAAATATCTATTGTCAAAATGATCCACAAACCCAAAAAGCCACCAGAATATCCATCCTCTTACCGTCCCATCTCTCTGTTACCCATCATGGGAAAAATCCTGGAAAAACTAATCTTAAAACGCCTGTACCCAATCCTAGATTCTAATCACATAATCCCAGATCACCAATTTGGATTCCGCTCCTCCCATTCCACTATACAGCAATGCCATCGTGTGGTAGACGTAGTATCCTCTGCATTGGAGCGCGGTATGTACTGTACGGGAGCCTTTCTCGATGTTGAACAGGCGTTTGATAGAGTTTGGCACCCGGGACTGCTGTACAAACTCCGAAAATTCCTACCATCTACCTACTTCCTCATTATCCGTTCCTACCTTACTGATAGATACTTTAAAGTAAATCACAACAATGTATATACATCCCGTTTTTCCCAGTCTGCAGGTGTTCCTCAAGGTAGTATCCTAGGTCCTATCCTTTACACAGTTTATACAGCTGACATCCCAACCCATCCCAACACTGTCATCACCACATATGCTGATGACACATGTATCCTATCAGTCAATAACGACCCATCTATTGCATCCCAAACCCTTCAATCCCACATCACAAACCTGGAAGAATGGTGTCAGAAATGGAGAATTAAAATAAATTCCAATAAATCCCATCAAATTACCTTCACCCTTCGTCGTAAACCAATGACTTCCTGTCCTTCAGTATCCTTTAACAACACCTCACTTATTCCTGTTGAACAAATCCGTTACCTAGGACTCCATCTGGACAAACGTCTAACTTGGAATCCTCATACCAGACTGAAACGACAAGAAACCGCTCGACGTTTCCGACTACTTCAACACTTACTAGACAAACGCTCTAACCTTCCAATCAATTATAAAAGACTGATTTACATGACTATAATAAGGCCTATTTGGACTTACGGGGTTGAGCTATGGGGCTCCACCAAGCCTTCAAATTCCTCTCGCATACAGTCCTTGCAATCCAAAATCCTTCGTAAAATCCTCAATGCTCCTTACTTTGTTACAAATAAAATTATCCATAATGACCTTAATGTTCCTTATGTATCAGATTTGGCCCAATCCAGATATCTGTCCTTCCATAATAAACTTCATAACCATCCCAACCCTCTTGTCTCTAACCTTGCTTCCTATTCGATTCCTGATAACCCTCCGAGGCGTCTGAAAAGAAGATGGCCACGTGATCTTCTAATATAGACATATTATTAGAGTGCTACCAATGGGTAGTTTCTCAACATGTGTTCCATGTCTTTATACCAATGTGCAAATTTACTAGATGTATTTTTTTTGTATACAGTTGTAAATATCATTTAAAATAAATAAATAAATAAATAAAAAATATCTTGCTTGAAATGTGAAGACAAGTTTTATTGTTTGAAATTAAACACATAAAGGATTTTCAAAGTTTCTGTACATTAAAGAGGAGGAGAGATATAAATTAATATTCATTAAAAGAGAGCGAAACGGGTTTTAGCTTATTTTGAATCATCTTCAAGACTTTTTCGTATTAGCTAAGTGTTGGCTTAAAACACCAAGCCCGACCTTCACCTCGCCTTTTGCTGGGTAAAACGACGCGTGTCTCTTTTTTTTTTAATCCCACTGGTTCCTGTTGATTTCCCTCTAGAGCTCTTTGTGGAGTAGAGTTTACTCTGAGTTTCATTCGCAGTAGGATAGAAAGAGTGGGTGTAGCAATACAGTACAGTTGAAAGAGTGGGTATAGAAATACAGTCGATTTCAATGGCGATACGATTGGGTCGAAACTGGAAAGTTTGTCTAATCGATTCTCTTTGTGTCTGCTTCAAAGTAGAGACATATTATCATGGAACAGCCTTTACCATTTTTATTTATTTCTTGAGTATTACAACAATCTGTCACATGGACACTAGTTATAGTGAGGTAGGATAACGTTCACACTATATGTAAAAAAAATATTTAAAAAATAGAAGAAAGAAAAGTAACAATAAATAATAATAAAAAATTATATAAAAAAAATAAAATAACCTAAAAATAAGAAAATTAAAACTAATCAAAATACACATGCATACTTATATACACTTATGCGATTAAGGAAAAATAAAATGTTCTCTTAGTTGTCTTTATATCTATTTTTATTTTTGTATTTATAAGCGACCCTCGATTATTGCTACAATCTTACTGACAAAGCTGTCATCATTTGCTTTATTTTTGTAAACGAAGCTTAGGAAAATGATAAATAATTGTTTTATAAGTAATTAATTTATACATTACCCTTATTATTCTACTAGTAGGCACAACAATTCATAACATTGAGTATTTTCCTTCTTTTTTATATAAAAGTTCATTATAGTAATAATAATGACACTTTATTTATTTTGGGACAAGTACCTTTAGAATAATGTACAGAGACAGAAATGTAGGCTTTGGAGCCTCGGAGAATAATTACAAAATAAACTGATTTATATAATGAATAAATAAAAGAAAAGAATAGTATTTACCTTCAATCTTCATTTAAACAAAAATGAAATAAGGTATTTAGAACAAACTAAGTAATAATTTTGTTATTTAAATTTATGAATAGACCGATTATATTACTGAAACGTTTACTTATTTTACATATGGGCTTTTAGTGGTTAATTATTTAACCATCAAAGCAAATTTAGGATTCGATTGGCTTTAAATTGCAATGGTTATAATTCATTGAATTGATCTCAGTTGCTGTGTGTTCTCAAGGGAAGCAGCATTTAATTAGTAGAATGTACATATAGCTTCTGCCTCGATCCATGGTTCACTGAATAGTAAACACATGAGATTACTCTGCTCGAGCAGTGTCCTATACAAACAGGCGTAAATAAATTGGCGTTATCAATATTATTAAATTATTAAAGTAAATAAATTATTAAATTTTAAGAGAAGAGCATTCAGTGTTTAAATGAATAATTGTGTAACTTGCAGGTAAACTACACTATTTACATATTCCTATGCAGACTAGTTTTACAAGTGCATTCAGTTTTACATGGGTTCCTTCAGACCGAAAATGCGTATAAGATGTAAGTAGAGAGTCTAACTAATTGTGCAGAATTATACTGAAAAACACACACCTTTTATTTATTTCAATGATACTATTTATAGTAACTTGAAGTGGTTCGAATCGGGATTTATTTTCTTATTTAAGTTGGTTTTCCATTATTTTTTTATTTCTGATCTGATCTCTTTGGAAGTAAACATTTCAAGTGATAAGGGAACTTATTGGGTGGTTTAAAGCTTCTAAAAATATTCGGTCTCTTCTTATGAAGATCCCATCGTCGAATCATACATTTGAATGAGTGTTCTTTTTAGCTATTTGTTATTCATGTTGTTTTTATTAGATCGGAATAACCTTTTTCTCTCTCATTCTTTTACTTTTCTTTATCTGCAGCATCGATTCAGTTTTGCTTAGCTCTTTAATTTATCTCATGCATGAAAACAAAAAGAAAATGGAATTGTAAAAGAATAATGGTTATACATGTGTTCTTAGTACCTCATTAAAAAAGGTTAATCAATTAAGAAACGTCTCAGATCCCAATACTCAGATAAGATGAAGACATTAGGGAAGTTTTAGGCGGATGTTGTTATTAAATAAAGAAAAAAAGGGGTCTGCACTATGAACTATTTAAAGTTTCTGAAATAAATAAATAGTAATAATAATCCAATAAATAAGAAAGAATAAGTTTAACATAAAAAAATAAATACAATATTTATCTAATAGAAATAATGTGATTAGTTCTATGCGATTAGTGGTGTTGTTCTTTTGCACCCAGTCCTGGGCTGGATTTTGGTCTGGCGTATGAATCTCGCAACAGACTCACGGTTACCAATTAGATTATCAGAATAGAGATATTACTGTAATCATTTAGATAGAAGAAACCAAACTAGGGCCGAATGAAAAATTAGAAGTGTTAAATGCGAAAGCATATTGGTCATGCAAATTATTTACATATATTTTAAAAAAAAATTCAAGTATTAGTAACAATGTTGCCTTAAGTTTTATTAAAAAAATCTATTTTTATTAACAACCTTGGACTTGGTCTTGTAACAGTTAGGCGGTCTTGGTCTTGGTCTTGCAAAGTGGATTCAATTTTGGGCAACACTATATACGATAATAAAAAAATGTCTGCGTTGAATACTACTACACTTTTAACTGCTGGCAACAGGAAATGGTATTTCGTTAAACGTTTTTTAATGAATTTGTCTAATTGTTTCAAATTGATTTTCATGATTAAATTGACTATTTCTTACCTATCAAGAGGTATCTACTGCAGTTCTCAAGATATAATTTTAAAATATTTATAATTTTTTCACCATCATTCACTAGTAATGGCTTTAATATTGTTTGTAAAATTAAGACAGTTGTATATGGTTTTAGGCTGGATTTTCTGTATATTAATATAAGCTCTTAACATCACTTCATAGATAGCTTCGATTAATTAATTCATTACAGTAGATAATACATATTTGTACCCGTTTGTCTTTTTTGCTACTATTTTGTGATGCGTCTGAAAAATTGTATGCACGCAGTCCATCATGTCAGATATGTACTTGTTTTTGTTTTATGTTCATTGAAATTATTTATAGATTTGGAGTCAACAAGTTGCCCTGGAGTTGGCTACAATGAAAGCATTTCGAAATGTTGAGATGGAGAAGTCGAGTGTTAGGGGACACGGGTGGCTGGATTGTTAGTGGATGACCCTCAGCGGATTTACATTTGCAAATGGGTGTGCTCGCTCGGGCGGTGACCTCACTTTGTGCTGAAGATATGTGGCGATATATTTGTTATGTATGAGGCTTCTGGATCCCCATTCATGAATAGTGTACTTCCATTTTCCATATTCTGCCGATGAACTGGCTAATTTCATAAAAACTATTATTTTATAATTTATTATTATAATATTATTATTAATATTTTATAAATATTTCAGATATCACTAGTAAATTAAAAAAAAAATCTTAATGCCAATCGGACCATCTGCAAATACTTATAATATAAATTACATATAATTTTTTAAAGAGTTTTTTTGTAAATAATTTACTAAAATACATCTTACGTCGTAGATGTTGTGTATGTTGTTCGGTAAAATTTATAATAAAACTATTGAAAGGTAATTACCAACAAAACAAAAAATAAATCATCGGAATCGAACCAGTATTAACGATGATACAGCTTACTATATTTTCTACACATGATTTAATTTATTACTTTCCTACTTATACTATGTAAGGAAAGTATTGAGACAGATCTATACGTTTCAGAGCTCCCTGAGTCCGAAAAACACAATTTTAGCCATTGGTCTGTCTGTTTGTGCATGCCAAGACAAACTTCACTATTTCCTGTTCTTTTAACAGAAATTATTGTTTGACAAATTTAAGCTATAACAAAAAGTTTTTGATCAGCTTAACTTTTTAATGAATTTTCGTTTTTATTTTGGCTAATTACGTAGATACTTTGAGATGAAAAAATATGAAATAGCCTATTTCCATTTTTACATAACTAAAGGTTAATCTCAACTTATTAATACAAAAACCTCAACTAAATTAATATGAACTTAGACATTATTAAACAACTAAGTATTTTTAAAGTGAGGTAACTGTAATCGGATTGGAAAGGGATTAAAAAAATCTGGAATCATAAATAATTTTATGAAAAACAGAAATTAGCTTAGTTCAATTGCTTAAAAGCCCATTTGGACTGGTTTTAACAAATAAAAACTCAATATGCATTTAAATCAAGCTGCGTCCAATTTATTATGAAGCATGGACCATTGTTTATATAAACTTTTTTTTAAATATAAGGTGAATTTCCAAATAAGGTGAATCTGTAATTATTTCGTGACAAACAAAGAACTTGATTAATACTTAACATGAACTTGAAGTTTTTTAAATAAGGAAGTTTTTCTAGAAGTTATAAGTGTAACTGTAGTACAATTAAAGCGTGATGAAAAATACATGATTTTTTTTTTTAGAACAAAACTTAGCTTAGTTTATCCTCCCAAAGGTCGTTTTTAAGGCTAAGTGTGTTTTTAATTATCGATATCATTTCATCAAAAATTTACACTTTTTTTCTTCATATTTCAATCCACTCCTGTCATATGCTTGACAATAAGCAGATGTGCAAATTAAAATTGGTATTTTAGGCCATGAGGGAAAATAATACCCAGCAGCACCTCTTCCTGGTTTCGGTTTACTTAATTCGAGAACGAAGATCTCTCATTTCGCTCCTCTTCAGTCGTCTCCTGATCGGCATGCCAGTGTAAGAAGTCCGTTGTGATGTCCTTGTAGCTTATAATGAATTAGGAAGTAGATTAATACGTGTAAATTATAAATTCATTTCATATTTGCCTCTACTTAATATGCCAAAAATGTTATTCATAATAATAAAACTATATCAAGTACCTAAATGATGAGTTTGATTTCAGAACGAAACAAGCAAATTTAGGAAATAAAATATGAAATATGACAAGCATAAGGTTAGAGAAAGTATTATTATAAATCAAAAAAAGTGAAACATTCATTTGACAAGATCACATAATTTAACGTTCTTGAAACCGAAATGGAAAAGCATGAAATTGCAGAAAAACTTGCTCGTGTCCATCAGATGTTCGTAAAAAACTCTCAAGACATTATATAGTTTATATATAACATCCGTCAGGAAATATACTTGAAAAGTATAAATTTTTTTGTTCTCACTTCACGCCCGTAGGTTTAATATAACAAAAAAGCACTCATAATTATAGAAACATAACGAACATATATTAAAAGAAAATCTAGAATATTATGTAAATATAATTCTAAGTGCTTATTTAGTTAATATTGACCTGAGAAAAGAAGTGAGGATAAAACCATTAATGAAAAACTGCATAGACTATAAAATAATAAAAAATACAATTCTCCACATTCAGCTGTAAATCGCTCTATGCATTATGATCCAAAATAAACGGGAATTATTCATTATTAGCTCCGAACTCTCCTGAAAACTAAATTTGTTCATAATTTCATTTGTTCTTGCTCGCCTGATTGACGTAAAGCCACATACAAATAAAGAATAAACAAATATATAAAAAAAACGTTTTTATATCAAGCTAACAAAAAAAAGTTTTATTCTTTTTTAATCAACTTACTTCTACATCTATTTATAAATATGTTGCAAGATACATTTCCATATTACAGCTGCCTTACAAACAAAGAATATAGAAATAACCTAACGGCTTGACATTGGAACTTTTGTATCTGACAGTTCAACGAAGTTGTTCAGAAACGTTTGTGAGATCGATCAACTGTCGAACTCGTACAGAAGCAGAGCGATTCCTCGAACTGTAGCAAACTAAATGAAAAATGACGTTTTAACTGCTTAACAAAGCAGCTGTGAATATCGACCAGTATTCCTTTCGAAATGTATGTTTGCGTACATTAAAGTAATTTAAAATTAAAAAAGAATCAATTAGCAGGCTTTAAAATTAGGTATATTCGTATATACTGTTCTTAGATACACTTTTGTCTATAATTATTTATTCTTAATTTTATTAGGCTTGTTTCAATTATTATTTGTTTTAAGCTTAAAAAGATTATTAAATTATAATTTAATAGTGTGATGATAGTTTTAATAAAGCTTTCCAACTAAAGAAATATTTTTATATATCCCTCTTATATATAAAAAAGATTTTTGTGGCTTTGTAATATTTTATTTTAGATATAAGATGGAATGCCATTATCCTTACCTGTGGGTGCCTCCTTACTTTAATAATAATTTAATTTTTTAAATACATTGTATATATACAAAACTCATACAAACAGCATAGTTGTCTTCAGTATTTTTTTTTTTGTTGCTCTAATTTTACTAGTTCTTTTTCATTGCTTTTGTTCGTTCTGATTTTAGTGGTTCAGAAGTATGATTTAAGCCAACAAATAAAGAATTTGTTTAAATGAAGATTTAAGTGGCACCATTACTTTGCGTAAAGGAATCGTAATTAGTCAATGAACCTGAAATAAAAATTTTCTGTATTTCTTAATAACAATCCAATTCCATAATATAGCCACAAAATAATTATTCAAGTGAAAACTTCTTTAGACTGATTTTGCACTTTTTTGTGGAGATTGAATTAGATGGAGCCTTCAGATTTCCGATGTGTAACGCTTGGCTAAAGTCGGCTAAAAGTGTTTTAAATTAAAATATCTCTAAAACAAAAAATCAGATCTGAATATTGTTAGCAAGAAAAATGTTAATCATTTCATCCTCTTTGCAATGAGCTATTACTAAAAACTGTATCTTAACGCTAGGTCGCGTTACAGTTACGAAAAGAAAAAAAATAGCGTAAAAAACCAAATAATAAAGAGTTTTATTGATGATATGGATTGAAATATTTCAGAAACTAAAAATCGGACCTGCATACTGTTTGTAAGAGAAAATTTCAGCATTTCATCCTCTTTATAAGGGAGCTATTATTTATAATCTATATTTCATATTATTAATCTCGCCTTCCTGTGTGTTTTTCACTTCTGTTGTGTGGTATAAATCACAGACCTTAGTTTTTTTTTTTTTTTTCTGTGCTCCCCATTCTCGCCTTTTAGGCTATACGGGTTTTCCCGGGCCAGGGGATGACGGCAAGGATTTAAAAAACTCCCCCGGCACCGGGACGCGAACTCGTTACTATTTGTATTCAATTATTTCTATCATATCAGGTAGTCGAGCAGAGGCGGTGCTGTGCACACACGTTAGTCCCTCAGATGATAATAACTGTTATACTTCGTTTATTTATCATTTGCAATTAAAAGTTTTGTTAGTAAAACTTCTTTTTTCTCAACTAATCTGAATCTATGACTCCCGTAAATGTATTTTTGCTTAAGCTACATGTGTTTGTTTTATTAAATGACCATTAAAATATGTTGAAATTTTTTCTTTCCTTTTTTGTTTTATCACCGGACCAAGACTTTCATTTAAGTCCTATCGGCACTCGTTCTTTCCTTATAATAACATTTAATTAGATTTTTGTTAATTCCAAATAAAAATGTCATAAGATTTAAAAATTAACGTCTTAAAAATAAAGAGTTGCTTCTTTCAATGTGTTACATAGAATTACATGGAACCAATCGATGCTTATGGTTGTCAGTAATCAATATTCATGTTATAAGGGATAATTTATGTAAGCCTAAGGATTAGCGTTATCGGCTCTCAGGGAGCTAGGCACGTGTAATCAACCCTCCTCACTTATTAAATGAATTTCACGGCTATTTGATTTACATGCAAATAACTATAATGTTTATTATATATTATCTATTTTTTTTTTTTTCCCCTTTTTCTCGCCTCTACCCTAAAGGGTCATTGGCGTTTTCTATATAATTTAAACTCTGTTATAGTAGTTGATAATCCTTAAAAATTTAAACAGGATAGAGACTCTTTCTTCATTGTCATTTAGTATTTCGTTTAGTGTTTTTTCTAGTTTTATTTTCTCTCTGACCATTTCGAATTGGGAACATTCTACTAGAAGGTGTTTCACAGTTTGCGGTGTATTGTTACATTTTTCGCAAGTAGGAGCTTCTAGGCCTCTTAAAAGGTAGCTATGAGTGAACTGGCAGTGCCCAATCCTTAGGCGGCACAGTATAATTTCTTCACGCCTAGACTTTCTGTTGCTAGTGAGCCATTTATCGCAATTGGGTTTCACTTCTTTCAGCTTACACTCTTTGATCCTCCACTCTTTTTCCCACTCTGCCAGTTGTTTTTTCTTTGTTTCGTGTACCCAGTCTTCTAAAGTGATATATTTCACTCTAGTCACTTCCTCTTCTTCTGCTCCATATTATCTATTTATTTTAATATCTATTTACACTTAAGTTTGTCCCTAAACAGGTCGGAATTATAATAATCAAAATTAACTTCTGATAATTATATATTAATGTGTTTCAGGAATATAAAAGAAAATATATACCAATATATTTTAGATTCAATATAAGAACCAATCATAATTACAATAAATAAAATTTACAACATATAAAACAATTTTCATATAAATATACATTATTTTACAAAGTTTGTTAAAAATATACATTAATTACATTTTACTTTCTCAAAAAATATATTGGGTAAGCCAAAATAATATAATAAGTTTGGTTCAATGTTCAAAGTTAGACAAAACTCCTACAAATTCAGTCTTCTCCTCACAAGCTCAAACCCCAGTCTCAGGTTAAAACCACTCACCTACAAAAGCATTCTTCGCCCTACCGTTCTTTATGGTGGTCCTCTATTGTCCCACATTTCCGAAAATACAAGCAAAAGACTTCAGCGATTCCAACATGTAATTTTAATCAGAATAACTAAAAATACATCATTTGTAAAACAAAAATCAGATAAACTTCATGCCTTCTTAAATTTATCCAGCATATCTGAATTCATAAACAAAAGAATAATAAAATTTCATGATTCTTTAGAATATTTAACCAATGAAGAATTCAATATGATAACGTTTCCGCAGGCTCCTCGGCGATGGCAAAATATAGATGTAAGGTAGATTATAAGTAAGTGCAAAGAAAATTATCAAGATAGAGGTGAACCCCATCACCCAGATTGAAAGTCCAGAAATAAAGATAAACAGAACAAAGAAAGGCTCAGAAAGACCTTAAAATGTATTAAAGATACAGTACAAGGAATATGTTAAACGTATGTAAGAAACGAAACATGTATGAAACTGGGGATAAGAAAAAAAACAACATACAACTAAAAGGATTATGGCAATAAATATTGTAGTTGGTATAGAAGTATGATTAGGGCCTTAAATGTAATTTTATGGTTTGATTCCAATTGTCATGAATGATTTACAAACATTCCTTTTTTTATTTTATACCTGTTCTACATGTTTTTTTTATAGATAAGTTTTCTTTTGTTTTTTTTTTCATTGTATTTTTTTCTTTTCCAAGTATTTTTACCTTGGTAAAATTAACCTCGTGTTTGTGGTTACCCTCCTAAAATGTGAGTACTTAAACCAGTGTGATTTCTATTGTGTTTTATTTATTTATTTTAATATTATTTTGTTTAAATGTAAGACGTATAAAATAATATTTTTTTGTGTTTGGAACAAATTTGAATTATTTCACATTTCTATTGAAAAAAAAAAGTTATGGCTTTGTGAATTGTTAAGAAGTATCGAAGGAATATTATATATATATATATATATATATATATATATATATATATATATATATATATATATATATATATTATTTTCTTACGAGAATTCATATTTAGGTATACCAATGAACTTTGTACATATGGTCAATGACCTTTACACACCTGATTACAATTAATAATAATGTCACATTAGATTCTTAGTTGGATGCATTCATTATTTCCTGGCTTAGCACAGATGCTTCTGTGTTTCTGAATCAAACGATAAAAAGCAGTACGAAGATACAACTATAATAGATTAGATTATAAGTCTTGGAAATAAAAAAGATATTATAAAATAAAACCAATTCTAATTTTAAAGATGAAAAAATAATTCTTCGTTTGGGAAGCTTTATTTAAAAATACGAAACTTTAATTTCCTTCTTTTCTGCAAAAAGAGAGGACATAGTTTTTATACACTTTCTTGTAGCACATGAGGTCTCCTATCACAACTTTAAAAATTTCCCTTTACTTACACACACCATCTATCATATATATACTATATATATATATATATATATATATATATATATATATATATATATATATATATATGTATATATATATAGTATATATGTGTGTGTGTGTGTGTGTGTGTGTGTGTGTGTGTGCACTGAGTACATCGATGCCACTAGAAACCCCTCCCCCCATTTACTTTAAATACTTATACTCCATTGACTTTAGCACCAGTGACGCGGTTGAGAGAGTAGCGCAGAGATCTCATAGAATCCTGATTTTCCTTCTATAGTTGGAGGGAGAAGCCTGGCTTGGGATTCCCTGCCTGATTGTATATAGGTATGACTGTGTTTTTATGTTCTTAATTCACTTATTTTATTTTTTATAGTACATAGTTTTTGATTGTTATTTTACTTTTGTTAATTTTATATTTTCTGTATATATGTGTTCATATATCACTGAAACTATTGACCACGTGACAGATTATTATATTTCTAAATATAGCTTGTATTTAAAAAAATATATACATATATATATATATATATATATATATATATATATATATATATATATATTGAATTTACTTTCTATCTATATTATTTGAAATTCTGGAGAAAGGTATTTCCTTATAGATTTATATTTTATTTTTCTATCTTTAACGTCTTCTCTCAAAATTTCTATCTTTTTCTCACCAATGGTCATTATATATCGTGCCAAAAGTCATATGTGGTACCGGGCCTAATAAAATTAGCTAGATTTTATAATTAATGTTTTTTATTAGCTATAAGTTTTAGATTATTTATTGATTGAACTACGAGATGTCATTAGATATAAGTAAGACAAGTACTATTATGACGCATTAAAACACTCAAAAAGATTAAATATTTGTATTTATATAGCATGATCATTATATTTAATATATTCTCAGAGATCATTAACTAATTGTGGTATCATCAAAAACCATTCAGTAATTTTTGTGTGAAAGTGATGATTAAATTATTGAAAGAAAAAAATACTTAAAAAAAAAATGTAAATGTAAAGAATAGGTAGTCAATACCTGTCTTTTTTTCAACAAATGATTTATCAATACTGATACCCATTTAAATTATTGCGTAGCTTGACCACAACATTACTTGGTATTAATATTTCTAAACCAAGATTTAGACAACTTGGTTCGTTCGATCACAAACAGATTCATTTTAATTATGGAGCCAAACAAATTTAACCCACTATTAAAGAATAAATAATATAAACTAAGGTTCAAGAATGCCCGAGAAAGAAAAAAATCGCAAAGAAGGAAAGCATTGTTGAAAGGATTGCCTGAGTAGGGGCTCTAAGAGTAAACTGAGGACTAAGGGTTTCCAAACACCCTTAGAGCCCTGTCAAAGAGAAAACGGTTTAGTTAGCTTTTTGAAGAGGGGTTTCTCATCTATAATTCATTTCTGTATTTTTATGAGAATGTGCGTTTGATAAGTTACCAAATATTATTTTCTTGAAATTGTTATCTATCAGTTACGTTTGTTAAACACTTTCATTCGTGAAGTCTTATAATATCCATGTCTCAGGAAGCATTTCACCTTGTAAGGTCATATACATGGCTTCTTTGTCGCATTATGTTATTATCTTGTTTTATTAATCAAGTGACAGTTTTTTTACCTTAAAAATATATTTACTGGTTTGTTATCTTTATTTATAACGAGTATAAACTTGAGAGAACTCTTACGTATTTATCCTTCTGCTCTCTAGTACATCCAAGTATAGGATATATTAAGGAACATGTTATCCTTAATAGCAGCTATAAAGATAACTATTTTTGCCTCCGTGTTGTTAACTCCCTGTTGCATTCCATGTGTATGTTATACCAGCGAAGATATGTTTATTCATGTACAATATATATTATCAAGATAGTCTATTCAACATCTACAATTTATCTAAAAACAATTGCACCTTCTCAGTGGATAATATCCCTCCAATAGTAAACTGAATATAATATAATAATATAATCCAGTTATCCCTCAATATATACTTATCCATTTGTTGGGTATTTCAAAATTGAAATGCAAGTGTTTCCCCGGAGATCTTCCTCAAAGCTAGAAAATACGAGCAAAATAAAATAAAGGGAATGTGATTAAAATGAAACCTGATAAACAAAGTGAAAACGCATGCATATAGAACAATATTAAATATAAATATTCAATCAATCAAAGATGGAAAATAAAAGTTAGTGGGGTGGCCGAATGGGCTAACGTGTTGTGCAAAGCACCGCCGTTGTCCGGCAACCTGATACATGAGATTAATAGATAAAAACGAGTTCGGGTACCAGTGCTGAGGGAAGTCATTTGAATCCTCGCCCTCACTACCTAGTCCGGGAAAACCTCTTATAGCCTTAAGGGCGAGTAAAGGGAGGAACAAATAATAAAAAAAAATGGAAAATAAAATAAATAATCCTCTTCTGAATGTTTACAATATTATATTGAATAAAAAAAGAGATATATACAAAATTCAAAAAACAAAACAAGAGTATGAAGGTTCGCTGAAATAAAAATTAAAAATAAAATATAATATCCAAAGAAAATAAAAATAAATTAACCATTAGGAATAAAACATAAATACATTTCTAAATTAAGAGATTAAAACCAAAAGAAAAATAACTTAAAGTTCAATTAAATCACCTGATGTCAAGCAGTCGATTGTGAGAGGGAGGGGGGGGCGGTGTAAGGTCGATATGCATATCCATCTCGATCGATGACTGCCGATGTCTCCCAGCTGTGGTGTGCAAAATGGCTTTAGGCCGATGTGGTTGAGTTCAGAGCTACAGCAATGGTGGGGTGAGGGAAGATCCAATGCCCATGGTTCCAATGTTAACAGAAGCTGGCTCTAGACTGACTCCTGTAGTCTTATCGTAATATTTTGGTGTCTTAATCCTTAAGACTCAGTATTACTGCAGGTCTGGTGCGTATACATGTATAAGTTGCCCTTACGCGAATAAGAATATGTCATACCACGCTTACGCAGTTTCACTTAATTACAAAAGAAAACCCATCCATTTGTTGGAAGTGTGGATAGAGAATGACAGTGGTCCATATATTCGAGGCTTGTGCATTTTATATCGGAAAATTAAACAAAAGAGAAATACATCGGCTTCTATGGAAAATGGTGAACAAATTATGAATAAAATCATTTTTACTCTATGAACAAGGGATCTTTAAAAATCTCTGAACCCTTCACGTAGCACTCTCTACCGTTTTTACCTTTTACATTTTTTTTTAACTACTTCTTCTTTTTTTTTTTTTTTTTTTGCTTAACGTGCAAACTTTAAACCTAATTTTAAATGACTAAACATTAATAACCGTAAACAACTTTACCATTAATGTGGATTTTACGTCTTTTTAATTTAATTTTATTCATATTATTCACAACCAGCACGTAGGAAGACCAAGACCAAGGCCGCCTAACTCTTGCAAGGCCAAGACAAAAGCTGGTAAAAAAATCGATTTTTTAAATAAAAATTAAGGCAAATATTTAGTAATACTTGGCAATTTTAGTTACTATATGTAAAGAATTGGTATATCAAAGTCTTCTAATTTTTCATTGGAGCTTAGTAAAGTAAAAAATGACAATAATATCTCTAAAGTAATAATCTAATAATTAATTGCAAGATTGTTGCGAGAATCTTGCGCAAGACCAAGACAAATACTGAACGGGCAAAAACGGTCTCGCATTTCTGCTACAATAAACTCAACACAGGTGATCAACAGTATAATTTTATCGTGCTTCTCAACTTCAATTATGTAGTACTTTTAAATTTTGGGATAGACTGTTCGAATGCTTACAGAAACAAGTAAATACACAGACAATTTTGCGTGGTTAGATTATTTGAACTCAGGATACCTTAACTATTTTATTTCTGTAGAAAAATCGAATTAAAAATATTCCATGATTGCAATACTTCCCCTTACTCTGCATTTTAGTTATAGGTAAGTAAAAGCAACAAAGTGAAAAAAGCAATAACTTTTTAATACTTCGATAGGGTGCTAAATTACTGATAGCTGAAAGAGACATTATTAAAATTATTATCAGAATATAATTCATAGACTATAAGTTATGGAAGCTAAACGCGAAACTCATCAAATAGCATCGCTAAACGTTTAAGCTATTAAGTTATAACGGAACCTTTTAAGTTCATAGCCAATAAGTGTAAATTAGGGTCTTGGGGTGAGCATTCATAGAAAAAAGAAGCTGGGTCAGTGCCCCAGAGATTATGAAGACAAATAAAATGAACAAATTGCTATGAAATAGCAATCAAAGTTGGTTTTTAGTAATTAAAACTTTTTCAACGGTCATAAATCGGTCTAGATCCATGAGTTATGGCAGCTCGAAGTCAGCAGGCGCACGATGACCTATATTTCTTTAACCGAAACAGACGTCCTGGTAAACCACATACCGATTCCCGATTTAAGTACATGGGGTAGGGTCATCATCCTCCACTAGACTGACATATCCGGATGGGGGAGGGGGAGAGACTCGGGCAGCATGTCTTTCCCAGATAGACGGTCACCCATCCAAGTACTAACCACGCTCAACGTTGCCTAACTTTAATTACCTATTGTAAGCGCCCGTATGGCCAGCCACCCCAGCCTCCATATATATATTTATATATAATATATATTTTTTTTCTTTGAGGAAAGCACAGGGGAGAAAGGCTTTTTAATAATAATAAAGTGATCACCAGAGCAGGGAGACATATTATAAAGGATAAACCAATGGAAATTCGTTTGTGAAATTCAGATGCAGATTGAGCATCCAAGAAACGCAGAGAAAATGACTATTTGACTGAACTAATTTGATAACTCTGAAGCTGTCATTTTTCAAAACGCAACCGAGTACATCGTCAATCAAGGTAAATTCTCTTTTAAGGACACACACTGTACTTCCTGTAAAAATTTCAGCCATTAGTTTTTCCGTTATATGGAATGCCAAATTTTGCTACTGAAATTTTAATTATCATGTATGAAGGCTGACCAAAGTTGTAAGTTCAGATGAAATTTATCTAGAATTTAAAATCCTATTTAATTTTAAAATAATTTAAAAAGTCCTTCAATTATATGAAAAAGAATAACAATTATTGTATAACAATCCCTTAAGAATAAAAATTTTGTACATAAAAATTAACATTCCATCTGGCCAAAATACATATTACAATAAAAAAAATAACAAAAAACTAAGTGATAACAGAAGTATTTACATTACAGAACGTGACTAGACATCTTTTACATGCTCAAAAAAAGAATATATATTTATATACAAATGATAAATAGAGAAAAATGCAATTTTGTTACATGATAAATGGCTACCCAGGTTCTGATTGAATTGTTAGGAGGAATTGGAATAGGAGGGTTTTAAATATGGATAGGGATGGTGTATGGCGGATTTTAACTGGAATTCCAAAAGGTAGTGGAGCGGACAATAAAGGAGTGTTCAAATGAGACAGATTTGTGGAAAGGGGGTATAAATGTCAGAAGGACGAGATCTTGTGGAGAGGGAGTGGATAGATGACTTGAATTGAAGGAGATTGAAGGCGTAGGGTGGACGATGATTATAGATTATTTGGTAAAGGAATGTACTTAGGAAATATTGTCTTCTGAAGGAAGGGAAGATCCACCCTAACTCGGCGCAGTATTGAGATACACGAGAACGTCTCGGGGTTCCATTGACAAATCTTACTAAGCCATTCATGATTCTTTTCAATCTGTCTCCAAGTTCCGATGAGAGGCCACCGTACACTACGCAGCCGTAGTCAAGGTGGGGGAAGATGAGGGCGGATATTAGGATGCTCCGAGGATACTAGGAGGGCGGATACTATATATGTGTGTGTGTGTGTGTGTGTGTTATCATATCTCTTTCTGCTTTAATTACAAATATGATAATTACTTTATATTGTTATTGCCTGCTTGTCCATTGGTATTTTATTCCCTGAATGGGAGAGCTGATATTTAGAATTATTAAATCTTGGCAGAAGAAAAGGACATAATAAACAATGAAGATAAAAGTAAAATTGAATATGGATTTATTGGTTGGGGTTGTTAATAACAGGAGAGAATATTGAACTGCAAAAACAAAATATTATATTTTAATTTAAGTAACATGAAATTATTTATCAAACTTGAAAGTTTATATCTTTATATACACAAATATGAATCGTTTAAAATTAACTTCTTTACAAATTATACATTTTGAAAAACAGATACTGTTTATTATTGAACTTAATCAACGTAACTGATTATAAAATAATTTAAAGAATATATATTTAATAAAATTGGCCAATGATTGTTTTATTGTTAATAAATTTAATTTGAACTGTGAATTACTCTATTATAAAGTTCTGTTTAATATGTATACATACAATCAGCACTTTACTTAATGTTGTGGACTGACGAGCGTTGATAGTTTCTGCATTCTGATAACGGTGATTCATAAAATGTTCCTCCGGCGGCTCCAATAAATTATTGAGCTTCTCATACAAAGTTGTTCTCTCCGTGGCGTGTCATACAACTGGGACTTCCTCTTTTTTTCCCCACTTTTGTATTTTGCGAAAGCTATTAGTGAACTCTTTAAGTAGGAACATGGAAACTGTCTATCTGAATCACCTCACTTTCAGCTATAGCTTGCTGACTAAGCATCAATTATTGTTACTTCCGGTGACGTGTTCAAATAACTGACGTATGACGGTGTTTGTTCATGCCTGTTCGTCCATAATATTAATTACCATAATAAAATTCCAACATGGTGAATACTAGATCATGACAATCGCCTTTATATGTTTTAATATTTTATTTTTATACTGTTTATATTTTATAATCTATCAATTACTATTTATTATTTATAACCTCTGAAAAATAATATTATTTAACGCGAATCACATGTTTCCAAGGAAATTGAAAACATTTTTTACTAAATGTAAATTTTTTTATTTTTTATTTATTTTTTTTTTTAGCTTTAATGTTTTATTTACACCTGTCATAATGGTAATGACAACCAGTGAATATGAGATCGATTGCTGCTAAATATAATGTCATGAAAGGCATGAGGAGGATCAGCACCTCACTCGGCGTGATATATACATTAGGCGAGGAGATCCCTCATCCAGCTCCTCTTCAGTCTTCTACAGACGTTACCTGGCATATTCGTAGTGGCCATGTCATTTATAAGTGTATTAGGATGTCCTTGTAAGTTGTCATGGAATCGTTTGTAATGAGTACGTATGTGTTCGTTAACAGTCGGCATATGGAGGTCAGTATGTAAGGTTATGTTGCTAACGTACCAAGGTGCTTTTGTAATTGTTCTGAATGTTTTTGCTTGAAAGATTTGAAGTTTGTTTAAGTGAGTCTTTTTAGCAGTTCCAAATATCTGTGATGCGTAAGTCCAAATAGGTTTTAGTAAGTAATTGTATGTGTTCAATTTCTGTCTAAGTTTTAGTGTTGAATTTTTCGAAAGAAGTGAACTCAGAATTCTTAATCTTTGATTTAACGTTTTTCGTTTTTTGATTATATGTGGGCCCCACGTCATTTTTCTGTCAAATGTCAGACCAAGGTAGTGAACAGTGTCTGTCTGTGGAATCTGTGTATTGTCAAGGAAAACTGGAGGGCATGTTTCATGTCGAAGCGTAAATGTGATGTGCTGTGATTTGTCTTGATTTAGTCGGATTTTCCAAATTTTGAACCAGTCATGTAATCTTGTTAAATACTGTTGTAGGGTCTGTGAGGCGTATGTTGGATTTTTGTGTCTTGCTAAAATTGCTGTGTCGTCTGTATATGTCGCTGTTAAAATGTTGGGACTACAAGGTATGTCATGGGTGTATGTGATATAGAGTACTGAACCTTGAGGTACTCCTGCTGAGATAGATCTGATGGAAGATAGTTCTGACCCGTGTCGGACTGAGAAAACTCTATCGGAAAGGAAGGATTGTAGAATTAGATAATATGTAGGTGGGAGTATTGTCTTGAGTTTAAAGAGAAGACCCTGGTGCCAAACTCTGTCAAACGCTTGAGCAACATCCAGAAATACGCCAGTTGCATATACTTTCTGCTCTAGTGCTGTAGATATGTAGTCCGTTACTCTATGTAGTTGGTGTATAGTTGAGTGATGTGCCCTAAATCCAAATTGATGGTCAGGTATTATTTGTTAGTATATCAACAAGTCTTTTGTTCAGTAAGCTTTCAAAAATTTTGGAACAGATAGGTAGTAAGCTGATTGGTCGGTATGAGGAAATGTAAAATTTAAATTCTGTTTATGTATCAAAGTATATTTAAAATCTAGCGCATCAAGACAATGACATCAACCTATGGCAGGCAAGGTAAGTCTCGTAATTCCATTTTCCAAACTTCGCAATGGTAAATAACTAATAGTCGTACTATCTATAATCAACGGATCGTGGAATCCATAATAAACCGTTGATATAATGAATAGAATTTTTGTTATTCTAAATGTATTAATGATTTCTTAGCTTTAGGCATTAAGATTTAGCCCGGTAATAATGCACTTCAAAAATTTTAGAATAGGCCAAAATTGTCAGAAAACAATTTCTATTTAAAGAAAAAGTTGTGTGCTACGTACACCAGATGTTTATTATTGGTATTTTTATATCATATGGTGATATGTTGTCACTAACGCTGTTATTAATCTGACCAGAGTATTAGTGCTGCTACAAGCCCTAATCATTATTAACGAATTTTCAGGAAACGCAGAAGACTATATTTTTCTATTCCGTTTATAAAAAAAAAAACTGAGGTGTGTGCTTTGAACACACAATAGAAGTGAAAATATTAACAACGCGAGATTAATAAGATGAAATATAAATTATGAATAATGGCTCATTATAAAATGGATGAAATGGTGAACATTTCTCTCCCTTACAGTATGCAGGTCCGATTTTTAGTTTTTGAGATATTTTAGGCCAGAAGCAAAAACACTTGAATTAGTCGACTCCAGCCGACTTTCCCTGTGCGTTGCACACGGAGATCTGACGGCTCAATCTAATTCACTCTCCACAAAGTGCTAAACGCGCCTAAAGAAGTTTTCACTTCAATAATTATTTTGTAGTTATATTCTGGAATTGGTTTTTTGTTAAGAAATGCAGGGAGGAATCTTTAACTAAAAATAAATTAAGATATTCTTTATTCGTAGCACATATATCCGAAAATCACTGAATATTTCAATAATAATTAAACAACATTGAAACCTGAATAGGACCGCTTTGGAAAAGAATTAAACTTCTAGACCTGTTTTTTAAACAAAAAAAACCTTGATTAAGATTCGGTTCTAAAAAATTGAATATGATTTGAGTGAAAAAATTATACTATAATATATCAACTTTTTGTTAAAAATAATAAAATTAATTTAGGTGTTGTTAAATGTTATTCAAATATAACGGTTAAAAAAAGTTTTTGATGTATTATTCTTAAAAAATACTCAAGATATAAGTAAGTTTCATTAATTTCATCAAATTGAAATAAACTTGTTTTTATATCACAGTTTTAAAAAAATAATAATAATAAAAAGTTGCACCATTCAGCTCATTTTGGAACTAACGTCTCATATATGCATTATCTATTTCTTATATATATATATATATATATATATATATATATATATATATATATATATATATATATATATATATATCATGATATATATATATATATATATATATATTTCTTATGATTTAATACAATTATGTATTAAAAAAAAAAAGAAGAAAATTACTGTATCTGTAGTACTTATTTCTTTGAAATCCAATTATTAAAGCCGACTTTCACAATCTAGCCGTAAACCAAACTCAAATGGGGGAGGGTTCGTCTAATTGACCACTAATTCACTATGGGGAAGGTAAAGAAACGTCATTTTGCTAGATATTCCAACTCAAAAACCCTATTATAAACCTGTCTGAGAGAGAATAGAATAACAAGGCAATAAAGATGGTGTGGATAGGCTAGGGATGTTGGGCTTAGGCTTGTTGGGAGACAATTTATTCCCTTGATGAAATTATTTTGAGGCTAATACGACCCTATATCAAAGTTAGCTAGACCGCCTTGTTTTCGACTCTGCCAAGGACATGGGTCTCGATAGTACTATATTGTCCGATACGATAAAGCTTACAAATAAATATTTCGCCTTGAAATACAGTATTAACTTTCCATCTTAGCAATGGAATAGGCATTGATGAAGATGTAGTGTTCTTGCTTCAGATTAGAGATATCTAAAGATTTACAGTTTTATAAACCATTGTTGTATCATCAAGCTCTTTGATATATATATATATATATATATATATATATATATATATATATATATATATATATATATATATATATATATATATATATATATATATATATATATATCGGTTTCTGAGATATTATGGTAATTAATATCACACATAATTAAAGCACAAAATTTATATTTTTTATAAAAATAAACGAAGTCAAAGTTGTTTTCATTAAATATCAGTATAAATAAACTAAATGTTTTATTGGATGTATTTGATTAGTTAGTGGAAACATTTTTCGACTTACCTGTCTCTGTAAAGTACACATACAATGAAAAATTATTTATAACAAGCTAATAACAATATACAATCCACTGTCGAAACGTGATATAAGCTGATCAGACTTACAATCGCAGGGAATTTTAGATGGTTCGTATGAATATGAACATTTTAGAAAATTTAATATGTATCTTGCCAATAAATTCTTATAAGGCGATAGAGAGAAACTTTTAAGATCTGTAGTTAATAATAGCTAGTTTTATTACCTTTCTAAACTAACACACACACACACACATAATACGGTAAAATAGATCAAGGATAGGCAGAAGAACTAGGATCCATGAGAGAGAGGATAGGCTTCAGGTTGAAGCATCCATCCTTTTCCCAAAATGTAAATGTATTTATTTATTTATATTTTCATTTGTCCATATTTCCTTCTGTTAGTGATCTCAGATAAATAATTAAACAATCGAAATATATACTAATTTTAAGTTACAACGTACGCATTTCATTTAAATTCCTATATAATATAATACAACCCCTCAAAACATTATTGTATCGGTAACTATGGTTTATTTTTCTTATTGTCTTTAGTGACGGTTTAAACATCATTTTATATAGTTGGTTTTTTCTTTTTTTTTCCAGAGTAATTACGGTAACATAAAAAAAATAATGATAAATAATAAAAAGTGCCCCAAATTGAAATCCTGAACCCGCTAGTGTTCATACATGAAGTATTTCGACAAACGAGGCATGAAATATATTGAAGAAAACATTAAAACCCGGTAAATTTCTCCAGAAAGTAAAGGATCCTATACTTTAGAAACGTAAAATGTACCATTTATTATATTATTTGTAATTCTTGCCGATAGGTTATCAGTTGCCATGGTTTCGATGGGATATTTATTACTTTTTGATATTTAGAAATGAAAATATTGGTATTTATTTTAGTCTACGATCAACTAAAACTCTATTGAAAAGGGTAATATTTCTTGGGCCTAAAGAACACCTCAGTAAATATAAATGTTTTTTGTTTGCTTTTTAAAATCAATTTTGATTTAAATTTTTAGGAGAGGTCTAGTAAATACCATATCGGTTAATCCCATCTCGTTTTCTAACCTTCCACCAATTATTTACAGACTACTTTTAATATATACACTGCTTGCATCAATATATATATATATATATATATATATATATATATATATATATATATATATATATATATATATATATATATATATATATATATATTTTAAATATGTATCCCCAACTGAAGCTCCTTCTAATTATTTCTTTTAAATAACTCTTTTGACTTACTAGACTCTAAAACATAAATGAAATTTTAACATTACTGATTACTAAACCTTTACAAACGTAGGCTATTGTATCCACAGTAGTATTTATTCCTCAAATGTATTTAAAAAATAACTTGCAAACGAAAATAATCAGATATGAAGAGAGTACAAAATGAATTGGAGAACTTAAATGCTGAAGAGGACACAGAAGGTAGGAAGGGAATTTTCATAGGAAAACTTTAAAGTAGCATACTTTCAGGAGCCACTGAAACTGTTCCTGGAATGCTTTTAAAAGCTAAACCGCGATAATTATTCCCACCCACATAGCTTTTTTCACATTGCATTTATGTTAATTTCGTTTTCATACTATTTTTTATGTTTTCAAAAATGTTTACTTTTAGTTTCTACTTTCTTGATGCTATTTTCCATTCTAATATTAAACTACTCTTGTGTCAGTAACTGAAATTATTCAACAAATATCCTGTAGTAAAAAGGTTCTTTCAGAAATATATATCGCATAAATCAAGTATATTTCGCTTAACATTCCAAGTAATCTATCTCACAAGAAAATAAGTATAAAATCACGAGTGTATTTAATTAGTTATTTTGATTAGTTTAGTTTAGTTTATATACATTTACTTTTATTATCATCATTTTTCTGTCTGTTTATTTTTATAAATTGAACATAAAATGTGAGTGAGCAACTCTTCTACCACTATTACTATTGTCCTTAATTGTGACAGATTTCAGTATTTCTCAATGAAGAATTGAAAAATTATTATATTAAAAAAGATAAGCAGAAGAAGGGAGAAATTGCTCAATCATAGATCAATCCAATCAATCAGTCAGTATTTTTTTTTCCATGAGATAATTCTGCAAAAACATTATCAGAAAAAGATAAGTACTACTTTCTTTAAATACGGACTTTTTTGAAATGGGGAGTTTTCTAATTAATTTTTTTTTAAATTTTATATTTATAAATTTAATTATTTTTTCAAGATTCAATTGGAAATCAAAGTATTCAGTTTCTGTTTTAGTTTTAGTTTTGAGGATTTGGCAAAAAGAGAGTAAAGTAGTTTGAGTCGTTTGTTAAGTGTCATGCGTTTCATTTTAACATGTGGGCCCCATGTCATCCTTCTGTCGAAGGTGAGTCTAAGGTAAAGTACCAGTATAAACTGGAGGACAGGTGTTTTTTCGAAGAGTAAATGTTATATGTTTTGGATTTGTCCTTATTAAGTCGAATTTTCCATAGTGTGAACCAATCTTGTAGTTTAAGCAAATGATGTTGTAGAGTTAGTGAGGCCTGTGTAGGGTCTTGATGTTTTGTGAGGATTGTTGTATCGTCTGCATATGTAGCTGTCAAGATCTCATCGTCAATAGGTATATCGTAAGTGTATATAACATAAAGTAGAGGGGCTAGTATTGAACCTTGGGGAACTCCGGGCCAAGATTGGACGGACTGAAGAAACTTCCGAGCACTGTCGAACTGAAAAAAATCAGTCGAAGAGGAAAGATTGAAGGATAAGATAGTAGGTGTATGGAAGTATAGTCTTAAGTTTAAAGAGAAGACCCTGGTGCTAGACTCTATCAAACGCCTGAGCAACATCCAAACATACTCCAGTTGCATAGTCATTAGAATTTTCTTAAATAAAAAGTTGTATCTTACAATTAGATTAAGCCACTCACGAAGTTTTAGACAGTTGTTAATAATTTGATAATAAAGCGGACTCTTTGGACTTATAAGTAAGGCAGATATCTTAGAGATCTTAAGAAAAAAGGGAACCGATCTAAGGTCATATACTTTGAAAGTCAGAACAAGAAAACACGAAAATCACAATTAAATATATTTGTCATTAATATTCTAGAAGAACCCCACTTATTACTGTCATTTTTCAAAATGGGAAAACCTAACTAAACTCAAAATGAAAAATTGGAAGAGTTAAATGCAAAAGTATATCAGTTCTACCAATCCTTTACAACAGTTCTTTATGGAAGTAGCTTACCCTAGTACTTTTTTATACAATGTTTGATCCGAAGAATCTTTTAGAAAAGATAGGATGCCATACAACGCGCGATTGAGCCCTCTCTAGGTAAATATTGTGGATGAAATAGAATAAGAAAGTTGGAAAGAAACAAAAAAAAAATGTTATGCTGTTGGATTTTATAAGAATGAAACAAAAACGTGTGACGGGTAAACTGCCGAGGTGCAGATCAAGACCTGGATGGGAATAATCAATATAAGTAACCTCAACTTCAGTTTCTAATTATCTTTATCTTATTCGCTGACCAACATCACACACCTTACACTAGATTGAACCAGAGGAATAAATGATTTTCTGAGGACTTTATTTTCTAGCGGAGTGTAATTTCCTTCCACACAGTTGGATTTAACTGTCGAAGGGACGTGATGCAATAGCCGCCTCTGGTAATCGTCTTATCACGACCAATCCGACCGAAAGCTCCAACCGCCCACTTTTATTCTGTCCTATTTCCCTCCCTCCTTTACTTTCCTGAGACGTGGCTTTTTTTCATTGAACTCGAAATTAAAGTCCATTTTCTTTATTCTTTTTTTTTTTTCTGGAAATTTACATCTATTAAGCATAACATATATAATTACAGTTTATTTGGTACATTCGTAAATATTTGTCTTAGTGAAAATCTAGTACAGAGGCATGGAGGTTAAAATGGGTTGGATGATAACCAATTATAGGCATTGAGACAACGTGAAAGGCCAAAAACCAGCTGTATAGTTCGAATCAACAAAGATGTCGAAGAAATGAATGCATACAATTGGAAAGAAATAGCCTAAGATAGGCAAAGATGGAAAATGCTGTCTAAGGCGGCAAAATGTGTTACTGCTGGACATATGTGTGACAACGTTTTGGCTCATGTTCTAATTAATTTTCATGCGTATGGAAACAAGATTCAAGATCAATTTTAATTAGTGGAAATGATAACAACACATATGGTGGAGGTAAATACAAATATAAAAGGAATGAATAACATAGAAGAAAAACAAAAAATAAAATTATTTTACAGCTTAATTGGATTGTTACTTTTTTTTTTGTCGTCTATTTCTTCGCCTTTTATGCTATACGGAGGTTTCCCGATTCAGGGGGTGAGGAGATTAATCCCAGAGTTAAAAGCTCTTCTCCCCCTCCTCACCAAGCACCAGTAAGCGAACTCATATATATTTTATCAATTTATCTTTGATTTGGGTTGCCGGGCACACGCATTAGCCCGCTCGGCCACCCCGCCTCTGTATTTGTTACTGACACAGCATACTGATGAGTCTCATCTTTAATATTTAATAATAGAATACAAAAACCACAAAGTTTTACTGGACTATCATCTTGAATACAGCTCGAATAGAAGATATTTTAGTTTAACAAATTTAATTAGTCGGACGTCCTCTGCAACCTGTAACATAGTAAAAGAAATGTTTAACATCTAAAATCTAGAGTCCTGCCTTTCCTTCCACGAGTGGGAGAAAAGACTTGGCTCAGAGATCTTGAGTGAATGAATTTTTTTAATATTGTATAAAATCATGTGTGTGTTTTTAGTAGTTTTTCTCAATTTGTTTAGTTTATTTTTGTCTAGTTTAGTTTCTTTTAGTTTATATACAGTACTATTATTTTGCTGTTTATTTTTTTTATTCATATTTACAACTGTATTATAAAAAATACAACTAGTAAATGTGCACACAGCAATAATGCAATCACATAAAAACGCTTGTTGAGAAACTACCCTTTGGTAGCATTCTAATAATATATTTACATAAGTAAATCATGAGTCCATCTTGTTTTCAGAAGCCTCGGAGGCTGCAGTTTATTTATTTCTATTTATTGTACATAGTGTGAATCAGCTATTCTTATATCACTATTACCATTGTCCATAGATTTGAAATATTGTAAAATATCACAATAAAGAATTTTCGCGTACATCTAAAAATAAGCCTCTAAAAAATTACCAACTATTGTAAATAAGTCATCGTTATTTAATTAATGCTATTAATTGATAAGAGGTACAACTATTAATTAATGTGTTACAGGAAAAAAGTGATATTTAAAAAATTAAGAATAAACTTATATGCAAAAAAAAAAACATTTAACAAATTTAAAATAAAATAAAAATGTATTAAGGTATTTAAAAATGTTAATGCAGGAATAATGACATGTTTCAGAGATGTTGCCTTGTTGTTTTATACTGACTAAAATTGAAAAAATTATATTTCAAAAAATCATATTAATTATTGAAAGATAAATCATAAATAGTTTATATTTAATTTGATGTAAGATACTTCCTAGTGCATATTTGCTTGAAAGAAATTATACAGATTCGGTTATCATTTTTTAGCCTTTTTATTGGAAATATATGTTTTTAATCTAAAATTTCAATTTATTTAGAGTAAAATAAATGATTTAGAATATGAGATCATAATGAAAATTGTGCATTATAAATATGTACCATTATAGATACTAGTGTTGCCCAAATGCGAGAGATGGCCTTGCAAACTCAGTCTTGGTCATGTTATTGGTCTTGCGCAAGAGTCTCGCAACAGTCTAGCAGTTACTTATTAGCTTATTACTATAGAGATATTACTGTAATTTTTTAGATAGGGGAAACCTAAGTAAGCCCGAATGAAAAATTAGAGGTTTTAAATGCAAAAGTATATTGGTTATACCAATTATTAACATATAGTAACCAAGATTGTCAAGTATTAGTAATTATTTTGCCTTATTTTTTTTTAAATCGATTTTTTTTAACAGTCCTGGTCTTGGTCTTGCAAAAGTAAGGCGGCCTTGGTCTTGGTCTTGTAAGAGTTAGGCGGCCTTGGTCTTGGTCTTGCAAAGTGCAAGACCAAGAATTATTTAGGGCAACACTACTAGATACGCGTATAGAATTTTAAAATAAACAAGTTTCTTAAGATATATGTAAGTAGAAAATAGTATGTACAGAATAAAATATAAATAGATCATAAGAGACATTGTACAGATTTAAAATATTAAACGTATTTTAAAAAATCATTTTAGGCCAATAACATGAATATAAACTTTATAAAATTCTGAAAGTGAAGAATTTAGAAGAATGGATAGAGAAACTGTGTTTTATAATTTAATTGTTTTGTTTTTTTCTTTAAATAATAAGAAGCTAACTTCTTATTTTTTTTTATCGTTCTTTATGATCTGCTATTATTCATATATTTAATCCCCTATCCCACCATACCTATTACCAATTCATTTAATATTAATTGTTTTCCAACTTTATATATTTCATATGACTTTATAATATTCGTATGTATTTATGATTTATTATATTTTAGCATTATATTTTTTTCCTAATTATCCCAATATTTATTCTTTCATTATCTTAACAATATTTTTTCTTAATCATCCTCGTACCTTGGTTTCGTGGCGTTGAAGGTCGAATCCTCACTACACATAAAGTATTGGAAAATTATTTAATTCCTAATTTATTTCTGAACATGCGGACATTTCCTAAATTTTTTTTGAAATTTTCTAAAATAAAAGGTTATTCTGAACCTAATCTTATCAATAAGTATATAAATAAGATAATCAACTGACCCTTTATGTTTATGTTTTTGTCATCAATTTTATAAAAAAACAAAATTATCTCCATTCTAAGGAAAATGGATAAAGGGTGGAAAATTTCGCAATCGAGAAAGTAGGTTGAACCAATCCTGAAATGGAAGCGATATGCTGAAGGAAAATTAGCTCCCTTTTCATATGTGGAAGTGAACTCACTCAGAGTAATTGCATATTCAGCGAAGAATATGCCACGAAAGCATATCCAACCAAATCATGGAACCTAATGTTCACCTAGGGTCCTTTATCCTACTTCTAAGAAAAGGCATAATGAATTAAAATTATCCTTCCTTTGAAACCTACAAGCTTCTTTATCAACAAGCCTTGTTTCTTTTCTTGTTTTACTTGAATTTGATGTTTAGGATCAACAAATTTAAATATACTACATAAAATATCGTATTGATGTAGATAGAGAAGTTTTTAGCAAAATATAAACTGTGAGTTAGTAAAAATTTATATTTTGAATGAATGTCATCCTTTCAAGAGAGAAAAAAGTTAATGATTTGGTTATTGTGTAATACTCCTTAGATTAATTGACTGAATACACCACAACCTGCTTCCTTCTTATGAGGTTACTAAGTTCCAGAAACCAGAACATGTGATCCCAAACTTTATAACTCGAGGAAGTAGCGAATGTTTTACTATTAAAATTGATAATAATGATGCACAATTAATACAAATAAGCTACGATTATTACTGTAGCAAAAGGGAAAATAAGTTGGAGGTCTGAGTTTAGGATCTGGCAGATTACTAGTAATTTTTCATCAGCCGTGGGTTGAACCTAGGGCCGTGGACCCTCCTGGGCCTAACCTAGCCTTATAACGCCTTATAAAGTAGGTACTCTTAATTAAATAAAGGGGAAAACCTGACATTGGCCTGTGAGCCCACTGCAAAACCGTTGGCGTCGTAACAGTACTTCCTGACATTGTACTGAATCCAAGACCCTTCATGGATTGTTAGTGGTACAGTATATATATTTATATGTGTGTGTGTGTGTGTATATATGCATATTTAACTTTATAATGAAGTTTGATCTGAAGGTGTTGCCAATGATACTGCTGGGTAGAGGCAACAAGCAAATAGTGGCATATAGAATATTTTTCTCGAAGAATTGCTTAGGAAATAATTTTAATCACATTAACTCACTACAATTTGGGTGAAGTTCAAGTCTCATTAAGTCTTATCATGCATGTTATGGTTATATCTTACGTTATATGAACTAATTATTTTTGGATAGGAGTAGGCGTACCATTCAACAGTTACCGAGGACATAATCACGCGTTCATCAGTTATATTAAAAAAAAAAACTATGATGTGTTAAGCAATTGTATTGTTACGCCTTATATAAAGTAAAAAATAAAATCATTTATATGGTGATAAATTGTATAAATGGTTATTTATGTCAGAAATTCTCTTCTGAAATGTTAATTCAGTACCACATAAGTTCTTATCTTAATCGGTTATCAGGCTAAGATAATTTTAAAAATTTTATAACTAAATTCGAAATCACCGAAAAATTTGAATGCCTCTGACACAATTGAAAAATCTTAAAATTTGCTTTCATATTAATGAATCTAAGATGGATTGTCTGTAATATAGTTAGAAATTTTAAAGAAAATATATCTTCTTGAGGCAAATACAGCACCCGAAGTATAGCGAAAAAATGAAAATCAACAATTTCCAAAAATAGTCATGAAATCAGATTTACAGGCAATAAATTTTGATTTATGATATTTGGGGCTTACAAAAGCAGTAAATAGTATTTTTCCTCTTGATTCGCTACCTCGTATGCCTGTAATGATAGCCATATACTTCTGGTCATAAATTTCGTGTACATATATAGGTTCCCATAATTTAATTGGAAATGTATTCTATGATTAAAAATTTATTACGGTTTAGGTACACGTTTAGGTACTGCATTATGTAAACATTTCGCCCTAAAAATTGTTATACGGGTTTTATAATTTGTTATACCGATTAAAATGTTCAGTACTTATCCATTTTTCATAGTTTTTAATTTTGTACATGTGTCTATTCACACGTAAGTGTCTGCCTAACTGAAATATCATAAGTTTATGATTAATTTTTATTATACCCACATGTGAGGCATAAACTTAAGAGTGAATAGATATCGTAATATTAGTACAAGTTTAGCTCGTAGCGCACTTTCGTTCATTGATATATGGGACCATAATAATGTCAATAAATTATTATTAAATTTAATTATTACAAGTTTCTCAAATGGTTGAGAAATCAAGTTCATGTAAGAAATGTTATAGTTGTGTTTTTTGAGAAAAATATTTTTTTGTTATATATAAAACTGCGAGTAGCCAGCCGTATAATGCCTGCCTTTAATGAAGTCTAATAGAGTCCATGAGTTTTCAATACCACAAAGTCTTAGAGATGAAAGCTCCTCACGTCATTAATGTTACATTAGCTTCTCTACTTCACCGAATTTCATTAGAGAACGTAATGAATCTGTTATGGCCAGTGGAAGGACAGAATACTGAAAGAGGTTAAGTCTAATGGAGGGGCCTCCTTTAAATATTTAACTTGCCAAAACTCTATTGTCAGTTTCTCCTGATTGTTGTTAAGAGTGTCGTGATGAAACAGACTTCGTTAAAGCTAAGTCAGTAGTGGCTTAATGGTAATATTCACACTTAACCTTTTTCATATTTTGTTAACATTCTTTCTTCAAGAGCCGTGATTCGATAATTATATAAAAAATCATTTATTTATTTTTAATAATATTATTGTTATAAATTAGAAACTAAACAAACAAGATGCAGAACATATATGTCAGGTTATTATTGAAAATTCCAAACCACTCAGCCAATACAGTCTCCAAATTTCAGGCAAAGAAAAAACCCTTCAACGTTTCACCAATTCAAGCATCACAATGACAGAAAAGAATTGAACATCACTCCATGAAATCCAACCGCATAATTTTAAATTGCAGTATTTTAAGATTGATTTAATGTTAGTTAAACACAAGTGGTATTTCTTAATGTTAAAACTATCCATAGAACACTTTGAACGCCTGAATTTCCACTGTTTTGTTTTTTATAAAAATGAATTATTCGTAATATTTTTTATGATTACTCATCTAGAAATCACACAATTCTACGAAAACTGTCGTGTTTAGTGAGAGTTCAATATATTTAAGTTCATCCGAGTTATCTCCGAGGTCTTGTTAACCCATATCCACCATATTACCATAAAATTTCTTGAAATTGTTGGGTTATTATTTGGCTACCTGTGTTCAACGTTCTAAAACAGATAAATTAAATTTGATTTTTTTTTATTTTAATGAAATTTACAACTGTATTGCATTAAAAATACAACAAGTAAATGTGACATTGGTAACATGACATGCAAAACATGAAGAGAAACTATCAATTGGTAGAACTCAAATTAAATTTGATTTAAAAGTGAATTTCTAATGAAACTTAACTAATCCCTAATATAACCTTTAAAAGGTTCTAAAAATAGTTAATTTTTTCTAACAGTAGTGCTCATTACAAAAATCTAACCTTTTAAAGAATACTTTGCTTTTCTTATACTATCTTCTGTATGTAAATTTAAAGTAATAGCTGTATTATTTGAAGTTATTAAATCAAATTCACCATCTCTTATATATTTTACTAATGAAAACTCCGTATTTTGTTGCACGATAAGATTAGAAATTGTTATCTAATTCAGAATCGAGGTTATTATTAAATATCACATTCAGTGTATGTCTCTTCGGTATTTCTAAATCTGGAACATAATTTCGATTTTGGAGTCCCTGAGGGATTTAACAAATGGGTCATGTTCTGGAATGGGGCTAATCAAACTCTTTAACATCAACTCTCAAATGAGTCCTTCAGTTGACAAAATGACAACCAATTTCAACATTTTTGAGTAAAGCCATTTTTGTAATATTTCGATTTTGAAAATTATTAATATCTATACAGAGAGTGAGTAAGTTGATTTCAGAGTAGTTGATTGCAGATTTGAAATATAGAAATGTAAATAAAGGTATACATTTTTCCCACACAAATATAACTAAACTTGATAATCAAAAATGTTTAAGTTGGAGTTAGTCATTCTGTCAAATGAAAAACTCAAATATAGAGTTAGGTGCTATTCATGTCGAAAGTAGCTAGAAATTGTATCTGATCAACCAATAATCTATTTATTCACGCCGGTTTTTTGTCGGCTTGCGATTCATTTTAGGCTTTATACATTATTTGTACTTTAGCTCTTAGACAATAAATTGAAATAAAAAAGAATTGAGTAATACATATTTTTAATGAGAAATTAACAATAAATTTCAAGGTATAAAACATTTAAGATTTAACAATTCCTATAAATAAAATAATTTTTTTCAATATTACAATTTTCTACTACATTGAAAATGATAATCTGCTTCTATCATTAAATTTTTTATATATGCTTTTATTATATGTCTTATCATTTTACTATAAAAAAGTAGATCGTAACTTGCGAAGGATTTAAGAATTTATACTCTTCTATTTTTAAAGTTGCTTTTATATCTAAGCATCAGAGTGCTATTGAACTCTCGAGGATAAATAAAAATGAAAAATAACTATTTATTGTAAGTTCTATGGAACGGAATGATCAGATATGTTATGATAACCGCCAGCTCTGAGAGTCATTCTCAGAAGTTTATTGCTGTATCTGTCAGTCCTGAAGGAAGGCAACGACCCTAGAATACATTCCTTTATATTTTTCCGATCTGAACTCTTGGATATATCATATGTGGTTTCCGTAATTACTAACATACTTTATATTATCAAGATGAATACAATAACTAACAATTGTATTGTTAATTGGATAGAATATAATATTTTAGAGTTTAGAAATTTTAGAGTTTTATAACTCAAAGTTTATTAACCATTAATTACAATCTGTTGTGACCAGATGGCAGCATCTATCAGTCGGTGCCATTAATAATAGGTAAATAACTTCTACATGAATTTTACGCCTTTGACAGTGTCGATTTTCCGCCGATTAAGTAACTGCTAAAAATAAAAATGTACTTTCCAGATGTTTTATTTCAGGGCGTTTTTCGTCATTTCGGCCATTTATTTACAAAAGACGCTTGATTCTCAACTTTAATTTGAACGACTTGAAAAACCTAACTTTACTGGTGTTTTTTATTATCAAGACCAATTATTGGTTTATTGTTTCCAATAATGAACCTTTATAATCAACCAAAAAATTCAAAAACTTAACCCCCGTTCAAAATTTGAATATCTGGGTTTCAGGATACGTAAAATTTAAAATTCGAATAAAAATGTTTTTCCGTCCGCCGCACAGTGGGACGAATAAGGGAAAACTCGTGATTTTTTTATTTAAATTGAACTATTCAATACCAACAGTGAATAATGTGTAATGTGCCAACTGAAAATATTCTCGGAAACTCCGCCAACAACACAAAGTATAAAAAAAGAAACAGTTTATCTAGTTTTTGGAGCCCTAAAAAAAAGGTTTAGACAAATTCCAATAGATCTCGCAAGTTTTTCCTTACTCGTCCCACTGTGCGCCGTCCGCGTATTTTCTCAGAAACTACTGGACCGATTTTTTTCAAATATGTATTTAATCTTCCTCTCTCAACACGACAATCCGCCATTTCCTTTCAAGGTTTCAGCCAAAAAACCGGTGTATTTTGGTGTAGACTGTAGCGCCTTAACAAATATACCGATTTCAATAAAACTTGGCTTAAGAATTCTCCTCGATGCCCTTTAAATTTATTTATATATCGTACTTCATCCAAAATAACCTGGAAAAAAGTTGTGAAGATCGGTAAACTTATATTTCCAAAAAACTTATTGTTAGTGATTTTCATAATCAGGTGTTTTAAAGGTATTTAAATGTCCTAAAAAACAAAAAGTTTAACGAAATGAGAGCATTATTATTAAAGATTTCATGGTTTTTCAATACCTCTAGTTTATTATTTTCAGTAATAATACATTTTAGTTCTCTAAAAAGTTTATCCTCGCCCTTCTCTCATCAAAATTTGATGTTTTACGTTCTACGATACATAGAACTCTAAGATTGAAAAAAAAAATAGATTGAGTGTTTTGTTTTTTGAATTTTTTAAATTGTTATATCCACTGAAGCTGTGTTGTCTATATTCCATATAATATTACTAACGATGATATAACAAATATTTAGACCAATATTAGGAATCAACTTTTATTTATTTTTCTTTATCTTACAAAGAATATGTTAATTCTGATGTATCATCATTTGTAAATAATAAACTATTAGGTAATAATTCGAGTGTTTTTACTTTCACTTATGTATAAATGTAATGTATAGTAAGGGTAAGTATTGCGATCGTGAAAATTTTTGAATCTGATTTTTCAACGAAAATACACGTTTTGGGGTACCCTGAGTCCAAATAACCAAGTCCCGAAAAATAGTCGGTGTGTCCGCATGGCTGTGTCTGTGTGTCTGTGTGTGTGTAAGTTAGCAGTCTAGCTCAAAAACGGAAAGTCGTACGAAACTGATATTACGTATTTAAGATAGATAAATGCTTTAGACGTGACAGCAACTTTTTCCTTAAAATTGGCTAACCGGAAGTGCCAATTTATATCAAGGCTGAAACACATTTTTACAATTTTCTCAAAAACGGCTCTAACGATTTTAATCCTACTCGGCGTATCATTGTATAGTTAACTGGTCTTTGATATTATTAAGGTCTTATCATTGTTGATGAAATTTTACAGGGCTTAAATACCCAATGTTCATATGCTTCTTCTTCTAAAGTACCTTTAATATGGTTTATTTTAAATAAATATTCATCTCACAGCATTTAGAGTTACGAAAAAATACTAAATATAACTTTTGAAAGAATTTGATAATTTAATAATGTAGAAAAAATGAAAATAGTTATCAGGTCAAAAATGAATATCCGGAAATACTAGTCAGAAAATATTCGTATAATATATCGTTCGGAAGCGGAGAATTTTAGAAAAAACAATATCTAATAAAGAAAGTTGTAGAAGGTAACGGAGAGTATCAAAACAATTATAAATAATAATTTTTGAGAACTAATAATATTTAACGTAAATCATATGTTTTCAAAACAATTAAATGAAATTTACTAAATAAATGTAAACTTTAAAAATATTTTTAAGTATGAAAATTAAAAAATTAAAAAATTAAAAATTCAAAATTTACTAAATTTTACTGAAAAACTTACACCTACCGACAAATCACTATGGACGACCACTAAAAGGCTCCTGAAATTTAAAGACTGTAATCATCCGCTTCTTACTGAAGCTCAAACCTGGTCCAAATCGGATGAAGAAAAATCTTTGCTCGTCACCTCTTTAAAACCTTTAATCCACACCCCGATATTCTTAACCCAAATCACCTTGAATGTATTGAACTGGATATCCCACTCCAAATGTCTCTTCCACCTAAAGCCTTTCATCCTTCAGAAATATCCGACATCATTCAAAGGTTACCTTCCCGAAAAGCTCCTGGACACGACCTAATTACATCCCAGATCCTAAAACTCCTTCCTCGGAAAGCCATTCTATTCCTTACTTATATATATAATGCTGTACTGCGATCAACATACTTTCCTGACCCTTAGAAATTCTCTATTATCAAAATGATACATAAATCCAAAAAGCCACCAGAAAACCCATCCTCTTATCGCCCTATCTCCCTTTTACCCATCCTAGGCAAAATCCTGGAAAAGCTCATCCTAAAACGCCTGTACCCCATCCTAGATTCTAATCACATTATCCCAGATCATCAATTTGGATTCCGCAGATCCCATTCCACTATCCAGCAATGCCATCGTGTGGTGGATATTGTCTCCTCTGCATTGGAGCGCGGAATGTACTGCACGGGAGTCTTTCTCGATGTAGAACAGGCTTTTGATCGAGTCTGGCACCCAGGACTGCTTTACAAACTCCGTAAATTCCTACACCCTACATACTTCCTCATTATCCGTTCCTATCTTACTGATAGATCCTTCAAAGTCAATCATAATAATGCCTATTCATCCCTTTTTTCCCAGTCCGCTGGTGTTCCTCAAGGTAGTATCCTAGGTCCTATCCTTTACACAGTTTATACAGCTGATATCCCAACCCATCCTAACACAGTCATTACCACGTACGCCGATGATACATGTGTCCTATCAGTTAATAACGACCCAACAATTGCATCCCAAACCCTTCAATCACACATCACAAACCTTGAAGAATGGTGTCAAAACTGGAGAATAAAAATAAATTCCAATAAATCCCATCAAATCACCTTTACCCTTCGTCGTAAACCTATGTCCTCTTGTCCTATAGTATCCTTTAATAATACCCCACTTATTCCTGTTGAACAAATTCGATACCTTGGATTCCACTTAGACAAACGTCTAACTTGGAATCCTCATACCAGACTGAAACGACAAGAAACAGCTCGACGTTTCCGACTACTCCAGCACTTACTAGATAAACGCTCTAACCTCCCAGTCAATTACAAAAGACTCATATACATGACTACAATAAGACCTATTTGGACTTACGGAGTTGAGCTCTGGGGCTCCACTAAGCCATCGAATTCCTCTCGTATTCAATCCTTACAATCCAAAATCCTTCGTAAAATCCTCACTGCTCCTTACTTTGCCACAAACAAAATCATCCATAACGACCTTAATGTTCCTTATGTTTCTGACTTGGCCCAATCCAGATACCTATCCTTCCATAACAAACTTCAGAACCATCCAAACCCTCTCGTTTCTAACCTTGCTTCCTCTTCGATCCCTGACAACCCTCAGAGGCGTCTGAAAAGAAGATGGCCTCGAGATCTCCTTTTGTAAATACATTTTTAGAGTGCTACCAATGGGTAGTATCTCAACATGTGATTTCATGCTATTTTATTCCTTTGTTCACATTTACTGAATGTATTTTTACTTGTAATACAGTTGTAAATATCACCAATAAAAAAAAAAAAAAAAAAAAAGTATGAAAAAAGTATTTAAAATTCACCTAATTAAATCAATGGCATTGTTTGAAAAACTATTTCATTGTACTTGTGTGAAAGAAGATGTAAAATATAAAATCATTTCATGGATGAATAAAGCAAATGTTTATAACCTTAATACATTTAATATAGTTTAATATTACTAGATCTGATATTAAATTTGAATAATTAGGTATCAACGTCCGTTTATTTCGAAATATTTTCATATAACTTTTTACAAAAATTAAATTAGTTAATAACTTGATGAATTTTCCGTTTGCGATATTCCAACAATATCCACTTACAATCAGTGTCCATTTACAACTTTTGACCTGTCTATGACACAATGTTAATCTCTTAATTCTGTTTTAGTAAACTTTGTAATGGAAAATAACAGTTTAATAACTAATAGTCTTACATTCCATAATTAACCAGTGATATAATAAATAGGACTTTTGTTATTTTAAGGGTATTTATGATTTGTTAGCTGTATTCTATTAGCTTTAGTTCGGTTAAAAATTCAGTTTAAAATTTTTTTAATAGCCCAAAATGGCCAGAAAATAATTTCTATTCAAAGTTGAGCGATAAGTGAAAGTTGTGTGTTGGGCGCACCACCTGATTTATTTAATTGTATCAAATAGTGTGAATGTGATTCGAGATGGGCCACGTAATTCCGGATGTAAATAATGGTTTATTTGATACATGAAATGAATCGATGTATGTTATCATTTTTTGAAATTGAAATACATGGTATATATAATAAGAAAAAAGTTTCGTAATCGTAAAAAAATTCAATTCCCAGTTTCCGATGGAAATTTACGTTTCAAATAACCAGAGCTTTGAAAAAGTCCGTTTGTTTATGTGTATTTGAACAGCCATACTCGAAAATGTATTTAAGGTAGATATACGGCTGAAATGTTACAACTATTTCCCTAAAATCTTCTTACCGTAATTTCTGGTTACATCTTTGATTTTCTAAACGGTTTTCATTAAACCCATCTTGTCAAAGTAAAATTAGATATTAAAGCACAAACCTCATGTCAGAGTATAATATAATCTGACAGACCTGCCGAATTTGAGAAATATCTATTCCTAACGATTTTGCTGAAATACGTTGCTGAAATGTTGATGTAAAATTAGATGTTATTTTATATAATAATAATGATATAATTATAATATTAATACGGCTTGGAACTACTCATGTATGTGTTAAGAGAGGCTAAGCAAGCGGTTCCCTTGGAAACAGCCAGAATTACGAGAAAGTTTTTAAATGTCTAAAAAAAAATATTAAAGGTTGGACTTGTCTCTCACCTTCAGCCTTAAATCCGTAAAAGCGAGAATAAAAAATATAATAATTTCTTCTTCTGATGTGGTGTTAATATTATATATTAGAAATAATTAAATATCTCTCATTGTTTGTAGCATTATGAAATGGATAAATATGAATTATGAAAGAATTTGATAATTGATAAAGAAGAAGATGTAATCTATAGAAAGTGAGTTATTCTTCTAGACAATTTCCATCGAACCATATCACCCCCAGGTTTTGTTGACAGCTGAAATCAATCTGCGGACTCCATGGGCTGTTTGCGACAGTCCTCGTGCTATTAGGATCTGTGACAAATGCTGCCCCCTCTGAGTATGAAAATGTTCGTTCTCGATCTTCGCTTCCTTCCCCTTTGTCTAAGATTTATGGTATCTTGGATAGGTCTATTGGAGTGTTGTTTGAGTGAGGCCTACGTATTTATATCCCTAGAAGGAGTTCGCCGACCCTTTTTTCCGGGTGTCAAGATAAACACCTCCTCTATAACAATTTATCTCGGGGAGGATCCCATTTTTCGATATAAACGGACATTATTCCTGAAATGCATGTCACTACCTCGGTGATAAAATAAAATGACTTTTTATTTAATCGTTCAAAAAAAATGAATTTATTATATATGAATGATTTTTTTTTTTTGTGTATAAAAGATGTATTTGATTGAGCATGTCAAATTATTGTTGACAATCAGTAATTATGAATAATTAAATAAATATTATTATACAATGTACAGTTCCTGAAGCCCATGATTATTTAACCAATCGTATGGTTCTAATTCAGCAATATATTACTGAGGTTTTAAGTAGCTAAATAAAATATATGCGTTGTTATTCCATTTCACACGATTTTTATGATTCACATAACACAAAAAAAAAATAAATAATAAAAATGTAATTTCTTTTACGATTCACTTCAAGATAGGATTCTATTGATGATGCTTCTTCCTTTGAAAAGTTTCCTCACAGAGATCAATATTAAAATAAATAAAAAATAAATACATAACGCTCGGTAAAGATTTGGTCTACTTTTTCATAAACTGGGAATTGAATAGATAATAATTATAGGAAAGAGGATTATAACTCATAAAATGTAATAGCTCATATTAACGAGTCTATTTTTTCCTTATGGGAAAAAAGTAAATTAAAAATAGCAGAAATAGAAAACTTATTTGCTGTCAAAGTTGGCAACTTGTGTTGTGGGAATTGTTAAGGAATCAGTTTGACGATTAGAATTTAAATTTAACAATAAAAACGAATTGATCCTGAAAAAAATTAAAATAACCAACTCTTTCCTGAAAGTGTTAATTTCACACAAGTATCAGTCGATATACAGGGAATTTTACACTAAAGCCAGAATCTACTTGGAAAGTAATATCGTATATAAAAGATGTATTTGATTGAGCCTGTCAGATTATAGTTGACAATCAGTAATTAATGAATAATGAATAATTAAATACAAATTATTATACAATATACAGTTCCTGGCACCCATGATCATTTAATCAATCTTATGGTTTTAATTCAGCAATATATTGCTGAGGTTTTAAATAGCTACACAAAATACATACGTCTTTATTCCATATTATATGATTTTTCAGATTCATATCTCACAAAAGAAAAAATAATAATTATAGAAGTGTAATTTCTTTTACGATTCACTTGAAGATAGGATTCTGATGATGACGGTTCTTCCTTTGAAAAGTTTCCTCACAGAGGTCAATGTGAATAACAGCGGCTAATTAAATGTGAAAGAATATGATAATCACATTTTCCTCAGTTTGGCTAGAGCTTCCTACAGTTTCTAATTATAAAAAATAAATACATAAAGCTCGGTAAAGATTTGGTAGACTTTTTCATAAACTGGGAATTGAATAGATAATAACTATAGGAAAGAGGATTATAACTCATAAAATGTAATAGCTCATATTAACGAGTCTATTTTTTCCTTAAGAGAAAAAAGTAAATTAAAAATAGCAGAAATAGAAAACTTATTTGCTGTCAAAGTTGGCAACTCGTGTTGTGGGAAGCGTTAAGGAATCAGTTTGACGATTAGAATTTAAATTTAGCAATAAAGTCGAATTGATCCTGAAAAAAATTAAAACAACCAACTCTTTCCTGAAAGTGTTAATTTCACACTAATATCAGTCGGTATACAAGCCATTTTACACTAAAGCCAGAATATCTTCTGAAAGCAATATCGTATAAATTTTCCGTTTACTCTTTACTCCGATTTTAGTTTGGATCGCTCTTAAAAAGGAATATAAAGTAGATTAAAATCAGAATCTGAATACAGTTAAGAAGAGAGATAGAGATGTATTCTTTAGAAGCACCTACAGCCGCTCAAAATTAGTATTCACAACTAACTTACTTTAAAACCAACTTAGTTTAATGAATATATTTCAAAACTACATAGATTTATTTTTGGTTCGTAATACGGACCATGTTTGTCATTCGCCAACATCGACTGCTCAGACATTTTGGATGAGGTCGTCTAACCTCATGTTGCTGTGGACCATCTGACAGTGTTCTTTCCATCGGTGCACGTGGGCTCAACCAAATGTGGAAAATTGGCTTATATTCATATTTTGTGGCTGTTCTTAGGCAGCAGGCGTACGACGACCTATATTTCTTTTCGTAAAACAGACCGTTCATAAACTAATGATCTGAAGCTAATGACATGGCAAAACCACAATGCGACTCCCGAGTAATGTAGACGGGATAGTACCATCACATTTCAACTTCTGCTCGTAACGGGTTGCCTGAAGTAGCCAGGACGATTTTCAATTTCATTGCATACAGAAAAATAACTTCTGAATTAAACGTTGTAATAGTAAATTGCTAATCAATTAATTAAAATATTTTCAAAAGTCTGAAAAAGTATCGTTGTTAGAATACTTAACTATCTGATGTAAAATAACGCTTTATTAATTTTAATTTTTTTATTATTGAAAAATATTACAATCTGTCTCTAGAACATTTATAATAGAGTTCACAGATCACATTCACACTCTATATACAATAATTTTTTTTTTTTTCCTACGCCAAAGTAACGCTTGCTTCATTAGCCATGCGTGCTCTTGCAGTCCCATACAGTTTTGCTCTCCGAGCATAAGGGCTGTCCATTTCATTAAAGGAACATCTTATGTCCTGTAACGCAGGACTCAGGACGCAGGACATGTTCTCCTGTCATCTTGTCTAAGGAACATAAAGGCCTATATTTTACACCGATGCGGTGAAGGTGCTTCTGAAGGAAATCATAGCCTGTGAGTATTCTAAAGCATGCTAGGCTTGCCCTCTAGGAAGGTCTCCTACCACTTTCTTCGAGCAATCCACTCCATGGTTTCCCTTCAATCGTTCGCACGTATTTCTCTTTCAGTGAACTTTGGAGGGTCCGTTTTATGATTCTTTTTGTTGAATCCATGGTCAGAGGAATATCTGGTTGGATCATTCCAGAACCTATTCTGGCCAGCTTGTCAGCTTCATCATTTCCGTTCCCAGTTTCGTTTAATCGGTTCAAATATTGATGGCATTTAGGAACATTTGGATTTATACTATATCCATTTTTTAGAGACAAAATGGCTGCCTGTGAGTCAACAAAGAGAGCAACTTTCTTGTCTTTCCGTTCAATTAAAATCTCAAGGCCTAAGAGAATGGCTTTCACTTCCCCTTCTGACCGAGGCGGCAAGTTGAAACTCCTTTGAATAAACTCCAGCTCCGGCATTTTTGCGTGCTTCCAGTGCAGAACCATCAGTATATACATGGAGCCATTCTGGCTCTGGGAATCGTTTTCCGATGGTTTCTAGGGTTATAGCCTTTTGTTCGTAAATTGGTGTTGTATCCTTAGAAACATTCTGAAGAAGATCACAGTGAACAACAAATTGGCTGGTGAACGGAACTTGTGTCAATGACGGGAGAGGCTCCCTTTCAGCTAATTCTAGTCCTTTTCTTTGTATCAAATCTTCCACTGCCTTAGTAAAAGTAATTTGAGTTTTAAGGCGGTCAGGTGCGGGTTCATAGATACTCCAGTAGTTGATCTTAAGACGTTTTAGCCTTTCATAGAGCGTAATGGCCAGTTGCTCCTGGTGTGTCTCAAGAGGTACTATGCCTGTTTGTAATTCTGGCATAAATAAAATAAATTATACAGAAAAACAATATATATACAATAAATAAGAATAAAATAACCTAAAAATAAAGAAATAAAAAGAACACATACACACCTATATACAATAACTAATTAATAAAAAAAAAAAATGGTAAATATTGTGGCAATGTATCGAATTCTAATCAATTTTGGCGTACTTCTCAGTGTTAATGAATATGATAGCATATCTCATATATTTATTTATTAATGAGATATATTTGACAATGAACTATATTAATGTCAAATATTCGTATCAAGTCGGTTGTGTTTTCAAGTAGCCTGAATGTTTTAAAATACATTATGACAAGTTACTTCCATAGGGGTTTTCAAATTAAGGATTCAAAACAAATCCCGGAATCGTATTATCAAACTACGCTTACATCCACTGGATTTCCACGAATCTATATTATTCCAGTTGGGATCCGTTATCCAGCCTTAAGCAAAAGCAATTTCAATTGCTAAAGGGCTTAACGCTTAACATCACATCTAGGCCAACTCGAGCTTACTGAGGCTTCGTATCCTTTTTTTTTCGATTCCTCTTCATTGATTAAACATTCAAATTCATTGTTATAGTACCTAAACCAAGTAAAATAAACCTAAAATTTATACTAACCACCGGTCCCTAACATTCCTTTACATTAAGTATTAATATCTCACAAAGAAAATAATTAATTATTTCAGAAGTGAATTTATTCATCCAAAAATTTGTGTTAGGTATATTATTCATTGCTTATCTATAATTTATATATTTATATAATTATATTATATTATTTATATATATATATTATATATTATATATAATTATATTATATATTATATATATTATTTTTTTTTTTTTTTTTTTCAGAATCTTCACATGAGATATAAATCTACGAAATATAGTAATTATGAGTCTATGAGTAACTAAAATTATGAAATTATCAATATTGTGTAATATGTTATTTATGAATACTAGTAGGCCAGTGCGAAAAATTAGCACAGCATATTGTTATAAAATGCCAAATTAATAAAAAATTAAAATAAAGATTTCTATAAATCGCTTCTAAACTATTTTTTAATCTTCTCCTAATCAGCTGATGCAGTTCACTTTCTGAACATAAACTAGATTCCGGCCTAGCGGAATCCACATCCCTAGTTGTAATAAGTTTTGGTGAAAGTTTTGTTTTTATACAATATAAAATTGAATTTATGTACGTTTTCTTTAATAATACTTTTACTTGATTCTATGTTCTGTAGAAGTAACTCTGGTGAATTTAAACATACTTAATTATACCTAACTATAAAATCCTCTAAACCTTGACAAAAATATTTAATACTTCATTTCTGCTGGTATCTAGTTGTTTAAAACGATCTAAACACCATAGGGACCATTTTGAAAAAGAAATTGCAAAAATGATCTATTAGTTATGCCGCAAGTAGGGTAACAAATGAAAAACGGGCAGTTCTTTTGTATAAAATAATATTCAGGGGTGGGGTGTTCGAGGGAACTAATTGGTGTGCACAGCACCGCGCGTAGTTCAGCAACCTGGATCAAAGATAATTTGATAAAAATGGTAATGAATTCGAGTACCGGTGCCCGGGAGAGGGATATTAACTCTGAAATTAATCCTCTGCCCTCACCCTTTAGACCAGGAAAATCTCGTATAGCCTAAAAAGCGAGGAAGAGGCGGAAAAAAATATTGGTAAAGTTCAGTCAGGAGAATACCTACCTCATTGCGTAGTCAGCCAATAATCTGATGAGAGAAGTAAAATCTATAAAAACAGCTTCTGAGAACAAAAACAAGGTACAGAGAAGAAACATTTCGTATGAGTCTACAACAGATGAACGGCGATTGTCAGAATCTAAACTAAGATGTTTAGACATGCAGATTGAGTATCGACTTGATGCTAAATTAGAGGTCATAAAATACTTTATGAAAAACAGATAAGAGAAGTAGAACAAATAGACTAAAAGAGAAATTTAGATAAGAGAAAACACTTAATACCAAGTCCACAATTGTTTCTATCTGAAAAGATCTGTGTAGATAGAAAGACTTTCCCAAAGTATCTTTATACCAAAATAACCTCAGGACTTTATGGAATGGACATGCTTTAAGTTAGAAAGTATTGGTCAAACAAAAAAAAATCAGTGGATAATTTGTTTTTCAAATCCTTATTTACGCTTCATTCCTTCATAAATATAATCTATATAAATAAAATAAAGGTTTTGTCTGTACATTGAAGAGAATCAATCCGTTTTATGATATTTTTTCATTTCATACATTTGAGACAGCAAATAGAGTTTTAAAAATTTGTTGTCTGTATGTACGCATTGTCCAACGAAATTCTGTCAGGGCTAAGCTGAACAATGGCTAAATGGTATGCTTTTAAATTTAAATTTTTACAATATATTTAGGTTAGCTTGACTTAAAATATAAGCTTCAAATGAAAACAAAATATTGAGTAGAACTAATGTTATGGTTTATTGAGTAATTTTTCTTGAGATTCCGGTTATTCTGTTGCTTACTTCGATTCTCATCCTAACCTACTCTACCGCGAGGCACATTTAAAATTTTTGCCATCCAACTGATGGTAAAATTAGTACTCAACGAATCATAAATTCCGAACATCTTAACTGTAAATCCTCGCTTAAAACACGGGTAAAACACACTATTTTTTTAACTTTGTCCAACCTTCCTGTTCAAGGTGTCATTCGATTCAACTTTCTGAGCCTAACAAATTTTGTCGGATACGTTTTTAGGATTAACGAAACGGATTAGTCGGAAATCGGATAAAAAACTCCCAAAACTTCGGCCTAACTGCCATAATATTCAGATCAAGTTCTAATTTTACAAGGATGTAGGTGACTCAATATCCAATATTATTTTACCAACGATAAACTTAGCAGAGTTTAAAGAAATGGAGAGACTACAACCCTTTTCGATTATTTAAATCAACTCCGCAATCTCATGTCATAAATAAAAATTAAACATTTAAACAATTTTAATGGATTGGTAGTGGTCGGTTTAGTTGTGTGGTACCTAAACAAATAGCCGAATAACAAAGTTTTTATTATGACAATTGCAAAACCCTGACTTCCATAAGTCCCCTCCATAAAAAAAACAACAATACAAAACAACCCCCACCACCCAATTTTATAAAATTAAATTTTGATTCCCTCCCTCTCATAATGCAAAATCAATCTTAAAAAAATATTCTCAAATTTAAACTATACACCCGTCAACGACGGGTACATCACCTAGTTTCAAATAAAATAAACCTGAGACGTGAAGGAAAGGAGTCCACTAGGAGTATATATATGATAGTATATATATATATATATATATATATATATATATATATATATATATATATATATATATATATATATATATGAAGTTAAGAGTATATATATATAATAATTGTTAGTTTAGGGAATGTTATATCCTAGCTTCTCTTCAACCATCTACGGGTTAGATGAGAGTTAAGTCCTCACTTGGCATGAGGCCTTTCGGGAAAAACTGCACAGTTTTGGCAAGGACGTCGACCCCCTATGTCCGAGATGAAGTGTTCTGAAAACTGCCAAACTCGTAGTAATGACCTGCACAGTTTTTGAAGGACTTAGAAACACGCTAAGGAGGAAAACATGTTTTTACGTTATGACAGAAGGTGATTTTCCATTCCTCATCAAGAAAGAGAACTACCCGTGTTTAGATGAATTCGTATACGGGTGGACGACGTCTGTAGGACCGGAGTACTTTAACCTTGATGCTCCTAGGCAAAGAGAGGAGGCGGCAGAAGGCAATCCATAAAGAAGATGTGGACTTCAGTTGAAAAACTATCTTGTAGGTGGCTGAGGTAGATATATCATTTATTACCCTAACATCACTAAAACCCGTATTGCCGTGAGGCAAGGTAGGGTGAAAATAATTTTTTTTTTTTTTTTTTATTATTTCAATGGAATTTACAACTGTATTACATAGAGAATACAATAAGTAAATGAGAAATTTGTAACATGGCATGTACAACATGAAGAGAAACTACCCATTGGTAGAACTCAAATAAAATAAATAATGGTTAGAAAGTTAAGACCAAAACTGTTTTGAATATACTTGGTTGTTCTGATAGTTTTTCATTAATTCGTTTTGTAAATTTGTAAGTACATATGTTATTGTCAATTTTTAGTGAAGATCAGTATATAAAATAGTATTCCCAACATACACAAGGGCTTTGTATATTCATAGCTTTTGCCGAGTAAAGGTTAAAGATAGCAAATGGGAATCTTTTTCGTTGTTTCAAGTATCTCTGATGTGCAAGTCTTAATAGATTTATGGAAGTAAGTTAGTGGATGATTTTAGTAAAATTCCTTTGTAAACCATATTCTGATATAAAAACTTTATAAGATTTATTTTCTGAAGGACAGCAACGATATTAACAATAGAACCAAGGATTTCAAAAGAATTATTGATCATGATACCAGCAGTTAACAGGAATGAAAGCTCAAACATATGGATAAGATAAAAAAAAAACAAATCAGGAAATGTTTATGAAAATACATCCGTTTCAACAACGTTGTTGTCAGCAATAGTTAGTGGGAATTCGGTTAGTACACCAATATGCATATTACCAGAATACAGTTTGATAAGGATAATACAATGGTTATTAGAGAAAACAAAAATATTGCACAATATTTTTTAGAATTGGCTTATTTATTAGCATGACTGTAGTGTGGATTCTTTCATATTCTTGATAGACTCTCTCATAATATAATTTAATAACCAAAAATCTTCTCAATTCTAAAGCAAAATTATCATTTGTCAAGTTTTTGTCGTTCAGTGGTTAAAATTATCTTTGAGAAAAATACGAATTAATAAAAAAATAAATAAGGAAAACCTTTCTTTAAATCAATATGTATTCCTTATTTAAACTCAATGTGTTCATCTAGTTCGACTTTTTTATAGTATATGAAACTTAAAATAAAATGTTTTCTTATATTTGTATCTACTTTGTGCAAGCAGACCCTCCCTTCCCCGACGGTGAATTAATTTCGTCTCATTATCAATCGTTACTCAACTACAAAAAAGTGAATGCTTTCGCGGGCTTCGGGTAAAAACCTTAATGCTTCTTAGGGCTTCTTCCATTGAACAGCGCTCTTTTTGTACGTTCTTCTTTTGGCACGGTATTATCTTTGTAAATATTAACGGCTGCTAAGAACAAGCCTTTCTTATCAATTCCTTGAAAACATTTTAGAAGCTCATTGTTGTTCCTTTTAATTAATAGATTTTTTATTAATTATAATTATTAAGAATTCTTCATATTAGAAAATTATTCAAACAATAATAAAGTCCTTTTATAAAATTGATGTAAAGCCTCGTGTTTATATTTAATTAGAGCATATATCCCAAAGGGAAATGCTTTTTCTCCGTTCATTGTAACATCAACTAATGAAATAATTATTTCAGTCTTCTTCCGAGAAACTTAATGAGTTTTAATTAAACTCATTAATGTTTTATGTTTAATTATAAATTAAACTCAACTATGTAATGTTTAGTTCGATATTATTTTATAATTATCTTGTTTTAACACTGATTTTTAAAGAACAAACAACTAAATTTTGAATTCTGTATTAATGAATCGCTTAATATGTAAATAATTACGAGTCATATGACTGAATTTTAGTTTTTCTACTAACAAAACATATTGATGTATTAATCTAAATGTTTATATAAGCAAAATTGTTTATTTATTTTTATTAGTTACACATATTCCTGGATCACAATACATTTGCCATCTACCTCGGTATTCAGCAAATATGATATTAAGGAGAATAAATGATAGCATAAAAAAAAAAGAATAGTAATAACAAAACAAAACACATAAAAAAACAGTAAAATAACACATAATATAATAGCACACAAAAAAAAGATAATACAGCCAGTAGCTCAATGCAATAAGTTTCTTGGCCAGGGCCTCAGCAGTCTTCTGGGCGGATTATATAAATTTGTAGCAGTCGATAGAGCTTGAGCAAGTGGATTGGAATTTAGAGTCGGTCAATCATGAAAATTATTAAAGCGGTCAGTGGTAGTTGCCGTGATGAAAGGAGTGTTAAGGTCAGTGTGTAACGTAAGGTTTGAAACAGAAAAGGTGCGCCTACATTTTTTCGAAGGACTTTTGACTGGAATCACTGGATGATTTTTATATTTGATTTATTTGCTGTTCCCCATAGTTCAATTCCATATGTCCAAAGTGATTTAATGAGGACTTTTTAAATAGTTAATTTATTAGTCTAGCAGTCTAGTTAATTTAGAACGTCTGTCAAGTAGCATTGAGTGAAGTCCATATCGATAATTAAGTTCTTTTCTTTTTTGTTTTATGTGGAACGTCCATGTCATTCGTTTGTCTAAGTAGAGAACCAAATATCGTACAATATTTGAAGGTGGTAGAGCGATATTTTTACTCACACTGGAGGACAAGAGTCATGTTTAAGTGTATATGAAAAACATTGGCTGTTAGACTCGTTCATTTTTATCCTCCACCTTTTAGCCCAACAAGCCATGTAGTCTAGGTGTTCTTGAAGTACCTGAGAAGTCTTAGCTGCATCCTTGTTAGATGTTAATATTTCCGAGACATCAGCAAATGTAGCCAACTGTGTTTCAGAATGTTGTGGAATGTCTGAACAGTAAATATTGAAAAGTGTTAGACCCAAGACACTGCCTTGAGTTACTCCAGCTATTATTTGTTTGATGGCAGAAAACTCAGTTCCCATTTGCTGACGGAAAATCTTTCTTTTATATATGATAGTAAAATTAAGTAATACTTAAGAGCTTTAAAACAAAATTTCGTTGTTCATTTTTTTCTTTTGATTTTTAATTTATTTTTCACAAACAATGAATCAAATTTCCTAATGATCAAATATTTTAAAATCAGTTTACTATTTTACATTTGATTTGTATGCAACAAACCCCTGAAACGTAAATAAATATAAGATAAGACATATTATAAACCTTATTTTAATATATATGAGAATATGTGTATGTTTACAATCCAATTTTAAATATATTTCTAAAAAAAAAGTTTTCTAAAAGAAATACATGTTGGAGACCTATCCGCCTAACGGTATACCTTCCTGACCTTTACGTTCTTTGATATCGTTAGGTTTAGGAGACCTTTCATCTAACACAATTGCCATTGCAAATTGTGGTCCTTTTCACTGCATTTCTAACAGCCTGTTGTGGCGACCATGTACTTTTTCGTAGAATCATAAAATAAAACATCAATATTTTCCGATTTATAGGAAGTAGAAGGTTTGTGCGTTAATTTTTATGTTAAATATACAAGAGGTCAAGATATTCGATCTATCTTTCTGATATTTGGCTTCGCACCTTTTTTTTTTTTTTTTTTTTTTTTGTTCTTCCCTACCTCGCCTTTTAGGCTATACGGGATTTTCCCGGGCCGGGGGGTGAGGGCGGGGAATTTAAAATCCCCTCCGGCACCGGGACGCGAACTCGTACTTTTTATATCATCTCAAATCTCTATTATCCGATTGCCAGGCAACTAGCGGTGCTGTTACACACGCTTTAGCCTATTCGGCCACCCCGCCCCCTTTGGCTTCGCACCTATTAGAATATTTAGTTCTTGCCAAATAATGAGGTATCCATAGTATTGAGGCTTCCTCAGCACAGCTTTTAGCAATATATCCCGCCCGTCTTCACCATTGACATTGATTGACTAACCATTGAAATCATCAGATATTGAACCGAAACTTTCAATAATTATGATGCGCAAAGGAGTTAAGACCAACTCCTTTTTTTTTTTTTTTTAAGATTGTCACGGTTATCTTGAATAAGCAAGAATTGATCAAAAACTTTTCAAGATAATTAAATTCTAACTACACTATCGTAGAAAAGATCATATTTTCTTTGAGAAAAAAGTGATTAAATTTACTAAGGTCAATGATAAAAAGGGAATTTCAGGAGGTATAATACGGCCGCTAAATCTATAAAACAATTATCTTTCCTACAGTTCTTTATGGATGCAAAACTTGGCCGCTTACATTAAGGGATGAGCAGCGTCTCAAGGTTTTTGAAAATAAAGTATTGCGTAGAATATTTGGACCGACGAAGGATGAGTCAACCGGAGAGTTCAGACGGTTACACAACGCCGAATTGCGTGAACTGTATCCGGGTAATATAATTGAGGTAATTTCATCGCGGCGAATCAAATGGGCTTGTAAATTTGTTAGGCTTGGTAACGAGAGAGTTCCTAAAGGGTTAATATTTGCTGTGCCGAATGGTAAGCGCCCGAGGGATAGACCGAAGCGAAGGTGGGAAGATTGCATTAAAGTCGATCTGAAGGGACTGGGTTTGGACGGTGAACGGTGGAGGGAGGTGTGTAATAAGCGATTGGTGGTGTCGGCATCGAACCTTCGGGTTCGCTAAGCCTTTTATTATTTATTATTATTATAATACGGCCGCTGTAATGCTGTGCGGTTACACTACCCATACCCCAGCAGCATATCTCCGTAATCCCGATCCGTGAAATAATTCGGTATAATGGTAGGCTGTGCGTTATTAGACCTCCTAAAAGTCCCTTTTATCATTGAACTTAGTAAATTTAATCACTGTTTTCTAAAAGAAAATCTACTTTACGATGTAGTGATTAGAATCAAATATATTTAACAGCTTTTGAGGAATCTCTTTTTATTCAATAAAAAACGTGACCACCTTAAGAAAAGCATAAAATTAGTCTTATAATCCCTCACGAAGGTTGAAACTGCAATGACCCCGAAAGATTTTGTAAATATTCTATTGGAGTTTTGCCAGTGGCCAGCTTCTCCATTCAAGCCTTGAGTGTCGCCTTAACGCTCTCACTCAGTCTCCACTGATCTTCTGCGCATGGTTGGTGATGCGACTGGGAGAGAAGCGCTGGGATCTCTTTAAGCCCTGCTTTGCCTTTCACATGAGAGCGGCAAATCATGGTTCAGCGATCACCAGGCTGAATGTAGTTATTGTAAATAGGTATAAATGTGTGACAAGTAATTTTTCTCTTTTATTTTTTTTTAATTTTTAGATGGTACTTTATTTCTTTTTACTAGTATTTTTCTATTTATTTTAATGTATACATTTTCACTTATGTTTTATTCTTACTTTATTTTCTTCTTTGATTGTATTTTAATTTCTATATAAGCATGAATGTAAGCATAGATCCATGATACCAAATGGCCTTGATTATGGCAGATTGTATTGTTACTATTCGAATAAAAAAAAAAATTAGTCTTAACTCCTTTTTTGTTTGGAATCGGCCTATTCATCAAATGAATTCTTTTGTTGGAATTTTTGTCAGGAATCAACCTCCAAAGTTTGTAAATGTAGAACTTATATACCCTGTATATGTACGTTAAATGGATTTGTGTTTTATTTATTTTAAAAGGTTAGTATTAATAAAAATTACCAATATATTTCTAGTGGCACTATAAGAAAGTCTCTCTTTCGTTTACATAGACATAATAAATAATAATTTTTAATGCAAGAAATAAATATGGCGTATTTCGCAAATTCTTTTCTTTCATCATTTTACCAAGCAACGTGGAAGTGACCTTAGTTATGTGGGAAATGACACAAAGGCATCAGGTTATTGGATATTAAATCTGATCCACGTTGTACCTTTTATCATGTTACCCGCAATAAATTCTTTATTGTGGGAGGCCGAATAGCGTCTTTTATCTTTTCGTCTTTGTTCTTGTCGCTCTTATTCAAGTTTAATCTGAATCCATCATGTATTAATGTTCTCTTGTTTATTCGTACTTCCATCTGCTTTTAGGATGTTTTTAGAAAAAAAATTCTCTTGTAATAATTTTTTAAGCGTATAGCTGTTTTCTTTTTTTATGTTCAATGACTCAGCAAAATACCTTAAGTTTTTTGGAATGATTTGAACAAAAAATACTTAAAATTTTTTTAAGTACTGTATACGAATACAACCTGTAAACATGCACAACTTAGAAATACTGACACGAACAGACTTAAAGCGATACTACCCAATGTTAAAAAACCCAAAATAATTCTAGGTAAGAAGATCACGAGACCAGCTCCTTTTCAGACGCCTAGAAGGATTATCAGAAATCGAGGAAGAAGCAAGGCTGGAACAAGTGGATTCTGATGGAACTGGAGCTTATCATAAAAGGATAGATACCTGGCTTGGGCTAAATCGGCGACATACGCAACATCAAGATTTTTATGAATGGTTTTATCTGTGACAAAATATGGGTCATTAAGGATTTTACGAATAATTTTGGATTATAAGGATCGGATACGATATGAATTTGATGGTTTGGTAGAGCCCCAAAGCTCAACTCAGTATGTTCATATAGGTCTTATAATAGATATGCAGGTGAGTCCTTTTGTGATTCAATGAAAGTTCAAGGCGTTTGTCAAGTACGTGTTGAAGCGGTCGGAAACGTCGAGCAGTTTCTTGTCGTTTCGGTCTAGTATGCGGAGTCCAAATAAGACGTTTAATCAAGTGGAGTCCTAGGTAGCGGATTTCTTCAATACTGATAAGTGGAATATTATTGAAGATATTGATAGACCAATTTCTGTAAACAGTTCTTTGTTATTACCTCTCCTCTATCCAGTAGTACTCTGATCCCAGATATCTCGGGTTATTGTGCTATGAATTCATAAAACTTGCAATAATTATAATGCACGAATAAACAATTCTTAAATTACATTTTGGTAATAAAATATATACAGCGTGTCTTAGTTGTTAACGACCAAAATCAGAGGAGTGATACTGAAGGACAGGAAATCATAGGTTTACGACGGAGAGTAACGGTGATTTGATGGGTTTTATTGGAGTTCTTATTTATTTTTATTCTACTATTTTTACACCATTCTTCAAGTCTTGTGATATGTTATTGGAGAGTTGGTAATGCAATTAAAGGATATTGATAACAGATAGCAAACATGCATCATCGGCGTACGTGGCGATGATAGTGTCAGGATGGATTGGGATGTCAGCGGTATAAACTATGTAGAGGATGGCACCCTGTGTAACGCCTGCAGACCAAACAGAGATGAACAGACATTGTGATTCACTTAAAATAATTAAACAATAAATATATCCGACCGAAGATCCTTGTGTATATCTACTTAAACACGATAGTGGTCTGAGAATGAAGTTTTTCAGATGAATTATTTTGATTTGATTGGATTTTATCATACAGGGTGTCCCATAAGTACACATTGTTTTAACCCAGATCTCTATAGTAGGAATCAATCTGTATTTACATGTGACAATTATATATTGATGGTTCAAATATTAAGGGGGTGGGGTGGCCGAATGGGCTAAAGCATGTGCACAGCACCGCGAGTTGCCTGGCAACCGGATTACATATTTGAGAAGATTTAAAAAGCACGAGATTCCGTAAAAAAAAAAAGTTCAAATATTACGTTTTCATGAAAATAATTAAAACAATTAACATGTTTATTTATGTTAAACGTAAATTTCAGGACTATTAACATTTATTTTATCACTGGTAAATACCGGTCAATTCCTATAATATATATCTGGGTTAAAAAAACAGTTTCATAAAAACTTTACTTGAAAAATCAGTGTTATTGTTTAATTTGTTTATTTTTATAAATAAAAAATGTATTTAGACAATTATGTTATTGTAATACATCCCAGATCGTGAAAAACAATATATGAAAGCTTTTCAACAATTAATTGTAGTCTTTTTGCTGAAAATAGGGATACATTGGATCGAGAGCATGAAAAACACTCAAGTTTTTCAATAATAAACATTAAATTAATGATTACAGACTTTTAGCTAATGTCTGATATTATATATATATATATATATATATATATATATTTATATTTATTTATATGTATTATTTATTTATTCTTTATTTATATGTATGTATGTATAGTATTTCACCAATTATCTATAATTGTTATTTAAAAACAGTAATGCGAGGAGTATTAGGAGCGGAAATGATATCTATTCCTGTCATTGTTCCCATTGTGTCAGAAACAGTTGGTGAGCTGAGGGTAGGGAACAAATTGTCCCCTGGGAGGGTTGGATTTCTATGAGATGCCTCATTTGTCTTTTTCAATTCCTTCTCATTTGGGACACAGTCCCTATAAATCTTTCTATAGACCGTTCCATGTTTTTATTTCCAGTGCTCTTTTCACTGGCATTATGCCGAGGTATGGACAAGTACAGTCGGGGTCATAGACATTGCATCACCTATTTCATTTGATTCTTATATTGATAACGTTGATTTAATTGGATATTTTCGGTTTTCTTTACTTCCTTAGGTTACATGAAATTTTAACAATGTTTTTCAGCTAAGTTTTAACTAATGCCATTATAAAAGCTGTAATTATGACCAAATAAAAAAACTGTCAGAAAATATTAAAATTGTGACGTTACATGAACTGAAGGAACCGGGAGGAGAAAAAAATAGACAAATTATTTGACTACTTAATGGTGCGATAGTTTTTACAATATCGCTTCAAAACAAACAAAGAAATGTCTGGAGATCTTGCAGATAGATAGCAATCTGATAAATTAAATACAATTTTTACAGGGTGTTACAATTTCCATGACCGGAGTTGTAATCTTTTGTTATATCTATTCAGCTTTTAAGTATGAGAAGAAATCCTCGTAGATTTACAACCAATGGCGCTTGAGGGATATTTAATAACTCATTTTAAAACTATTGTTTTGCTACTTTTAAATTAGAAAATTCCAAACTTCGAAAAGTCCAAAAGGAACACTTCAAGCCAATGACTGAAAGTATTTTACTTTTTTTTTTTTCTAAATATTCAAAATTTCTGTTGAGAAAAAATCTAAATACATACGCATATCTATTATTTAATACCTAGGATTCACTCTAATACCTATTATCAATACTGTTCAGCGAACTATGTCTGACATAGCCATCATGAGACGACTGCAAAGGAGTTGTATGAGTGACCTGCTTACCTGAATTAAATAAATAAATAAGGACGAGAAAGTCGTTATGCAGGGCTTATTTTTATTTGTATTTATTTATTTTTATTATCATTTATGATTTTCATCCCCTTGAAATTTGGGATAACTTCAACCAATGCGTTTTGGATAATTATGTATTCATAAAAGCCTGTCATATTGTGTTTTTCATGTTTATAAAATTTAACATTTCATTGAATCTATAAAAAAAATAACTGAAATAAAAATTCTTTGTCAGTTCTATAGTACATTATAGAAATATAATTTTGTTCATCCTACTCAATAAATGATTTCTCCAAGTACACTGGATAAATACACAAAATGTAAAGTTAAAATTAGAATAGTATTTTATTATAATACTTTACAAAAAATTATCAATTACTTTATAAATATAAATAAATGAATCTTACATCGTGGTAAATTAACTGAAGGATTTTAAGTTAACCCCAGGTTTACAGATTTTATTTAAATTTTTAGTTAGATATTTTTTATCCCCTTAATTCGTCTAATGTCATCGTTGCTTTAAAAATAAGAAAATTTTAATATGTTTAATACTTTAAATCTAAAAAAATCACATGTTATAAAGATTAATACGAATAAGTGTTTTCCGTAATTTTTTTTAGCTGTTAAGTGACGTATGTTTTCCTCTTTATTAGATCACTAGATTTTGATATCTAAATATTTGATTTTATTTTGATGATAAGTATAGTATGATAAGTATATGAAAAGTATAGTTTTACGCTTAATATATTATTTTCTCTCTTAATATTTATTCATATTTTCAGCTATTTTATATTCGGTATGACGGACTTTTAAAAAAATTAAACTATCAGTTTTAATCCCTGAGCACTATAAACTTAAGTACTAAGTAGAAACTTATAAATATTCATATTGTTGAGTGTAATTTATGGAAACTGTTCCTAAAGATTATAGAGATATAATCCTTCAGCTAAAAATAAACAGAAGTTATTTAAATTACATTATTTAACTAGATTTAAGAAATAAAACATAATTATTTTAATTTACTCACTTGTGAAATATACAATTATATGTATTTAAATATATTTTAATTATATTTAATTCACATTAGTGTCTATATCCATTTGAAGAGATGTTGATGAGGGTGTACAGGCAATGGAAGAACAAAGTAAAAAAAATTAACTATGTTTTTCCTCTTTTTCGACGATTCGGTCGTAATATCTACCATCAGGGGTATTCGTTCAAAGGGTGTTGGACAAATGCATTCGTCATATTTTGAATTCATCCAACACCCTTTAAACAAAGAGCTCATATGATGGCCCGAAACTCTAGACTTAGTCGTTGGCACAGAGGACAAAATTAATGTAATTTATTTATTTTTAATAGGATGTATTTAAAAAAATGAACGTTTTTCAACGAAACATTTGTATTATTATTTCTTTGATATAAAATACAATTAATACTCAAAGCATAGTCCAGTTTTATCTACCGTCATTGGCCATCTGCTAGCCAATTGCTCGATCAAACGCTGATACCAATCTTTCGGATGACTGTCAAAGAACTATTGGACTGCAATTTCAACTTCCGAAAAAATATCAAATTTTTATGCTTGAAGAAAATGGTCCATGGATCTAAATAAGTAGTATGCGATGGTGCGATGTGTAGACTATATCGTGGATTGGGGGAGAAGTTCGAATCTATAAAGTTCTTTAAGCTTTTCTTTGGTTCGACAGAATGTATTAGGACGAGCGTTATCTTGTTGGTAGAGAATTCCTTTTCGGTTAATCAAAGCAGGATAACGCTCTGACAACTTCGTGTACAATCTTTCCAGTTGTTTACAGTAAAGTTCAGAATTCACAGAGCATCCATCAGGAAGAAATTCGTGATGAATAACATCTTGGAATTTTTAAAATTGTAACAATCAGAAAAGCAGTTTGACTGGGTTCTAGCCATTACTCACGGTTATTCAGATTTCTCCAGTAAATCTACTTTTCATCGCAAGTGACAATCTACCGGTAAAATCTCATATCAGAAGGGCTTTTCAATCAATTTTCACAAATTTCTAACCTCTTAGCTGATTGTTGAGGAGTAAGTTCATAAGGGACCAGTCTACTGCTCTGTTTCACCTTCTTCAAGGAGATTAGATGATGACTAACAGTATCTTTCGACACATCACACTCCCTGGCAAGTTCGCGAATACTTGTGGACGGATTTGGCTCAACAGCTTCCTGCAGAACCTCATCAATATCCATTAATGGTCGACCGGAACCCTTCTTCCTTTCCAATTCCGTGTCTCTACTGCTATTTTTTCAAACCATCGCCGCGTGCGCTGGTCAAGAAAACTTCCCCTTCATAGCTTTGAAGAAACAAAAATGGTGCCATAGAGCGAAAGAAAGGAACAGGGAGGAAAATAAAACCAACGAACAATTTTTGTTCATTATTACGTTAATTATAATTCAAAATTATTTGAAATTATTAAATCGTTTCATATTTAATAATTTCACGAGTTGCTTCAACGAAATAATTTCGTAGGACACTGTTTTTTTTTTTTTAGCAAATAACTAAACTGAGAGTTTTTTTGAAGAAGTCGAATGGGATTAAACAGGAGTAGAGAATACTCTAAAGGAATAATTAAGTATTGGTAAGTATTTAATAGGATTAAAATATTTACAGTCCTTTGAAATTTTGAATTTAATAAAACGGTAATTTTTTTATACACCCTTTTACTTTGTTCTTTCATTGCCTGAACATCCCCAACCAATTTTTCTCTAAAGCATTTAATTAACTTTTATATTTCATTTTAAAGTAATTTAAAAGCTTTCAAGAAATTTTCCTGATTTATAATATTACGATTTAATTATATATTTTATCCATTTGAATACCTTTGACCGTAGTATAATATTGAGGAAAAAGATGGTTTCGAAAAAGGTGGAGTAAGGTTGGAAATGGCTGTTCCGCATGAAACTTCATCCCGACCATACTCATCATGAAGACTAGCATAGTTAGGTCGAAACGTTAGCTTAAATTAAAATAGTTTTACTATTTTAGGGTTTTTTTTTACCCTCACCCTGAACAGTCTCTTTCCTTAATTTAATCCTTTTCCTTTCCAATTTTTGTGGAATAGTAATATCGTCGTGAAAATCTGATATAAGTTAAACCTGTTCTCGTATCCATATATTTTAATAAAGTAGCTCATGGAACCGTTGTATCAGAGAATATCTGTTGAAATGACAATTCCAGAAAAAAACTAATGAAGGATCTATTTACGACAAATCAAGAATTAATGGAATAAAATATAACTGACTTGATGATTTAGTCATTTGCTAAAGAAATGTGAAAATATAAAATAGTTTCTTGTTGATAAAACATCTTTTAATCTAATCAAATAAATCTTTAGTTAAGGGATGTTTGTGAATCGATGATATTTGTTGGCATAATTTTATCCCACCAGTTTTGACATCGGTTGTATTTTTATAGTCATAACACTATGCCCTTATACTCTGTGTCCAGCTACGGGTTTATGATCGGTTATAATAGGTAATTATTTTTTAAGTTACATCAGTCGTTGGTCGGAAAACTCTCCTAGGGCCCAGCCTCAATTAAGTGAGTATGTTTTCTTCAATAATTAATTAAGCTGACAATTGAGAGTGATCTTGGTCTAAAACTTTCATTTTACAACCGTTTACCACGAAAATATACTTCCTGAAAATGCACTGAATCCCAATTAGGCTGTAATGATACAGTTATTTTCTTTTTTTTATCGCAATCCTCAGTTATCTAGCCCCCTTCTGAAGATATAAAATGGAAATTAACACAAGATAAAAACAAATGACTAAAAAGAACCTTAAGTCGTTAAAAAACTTTAGTAATTAATTCCTAGTCATAATTTGTGTAAATTAGTTGAATGAATATTTAAAATTCTCGACGTTTCATTTCCATGTTATAATTGCAACACAATAATAAATTTTTCCTAACTATTCATTAAATTAACGACGTTATTAAAGTAATTAATTTAAAAATACTCGTTGTTAAACTTGATCCTGGTTCGTTGAGCAGGAAAACAGATTCGTTAAATTAATCTCATGCCTTGAGTACACGTGGGCTATCTTCCCCGTCAAAGTAAGATAAATTTAGTTCCCCTCAAAGAAATTGTCTCAGACTCATGATTGTACCGCAAATCCGCTCATCTTTTATTTATAACTTCGGTATTTTTTTCTTTTTCCGCCCAATAATTCATTAAAATTCCATAAACTATTGAAATTACATATTTAAGGTATGTACAATTAAATGATCTTATATATTTACTAGGTCTAATTTTCATTGATATAGCCTTACAGGGCTGAAATACCTAATGTTTAAACTTTCTTTATACAGAGTAAGTTTAATTTAGTTCATTTAAAATAATAAACTGTTTATCATCGCTTGTGATGTTAGGGAAAGCTCAATATAAACTATATTATACATAAAATTGACTAAATTAGGAAGGACAAATATTTTCTTTTGGCTGAAAAAAGTATAATATATCGTTGGAAAGGTGAGAATTTTAGAAAAGAAAAAAAAACAGTATTCGACATCAAACTTCATCCAATTCAAACTCGTTGAAGATAAGGGAGAGTAAGGAAAAAAATAAAAATAATAATTTCTTAAAATTGACATTATTTAACAAAAACCATATATCTCCAGGGAACCAAAATGAATTATACATATAACTAAAATAATACATAATCCACTGAATCGAGGCAATGAAATCGTTTAAAAACTATTTTATTTTACGAGTTAAAGAAAAATTGGAACATAACAATATTTCATGGAGGAGTTAAACATATATTTATAACCTTAAATTCATTTACTAAAGGTTAATAATTTCAGACCCGACAATACACTAAACAACTACCAAGTAACATTCTAAAATTTAAATTCTTGAATAATTTGATGAACTTTTCTTATTGGAAATCACAATATTCTCCAATTGCAATTAGTGTGGCGGCGTTTGACATACTTATGCTGTGTTAAAAATCTCGTGTCTTTATTTTGATTAATTTTTCAGAGGAAAAAGAAAGAGTATAAGAGTAGTTTTACTATTTTAGACAATCGTTACTTATTCATTTGATTGAGCATACTTACCAATTGTAAGAAAATTGATGATACCATTTTTGGAAACATAATATGTGTTGTGAATGACTAGGTTGGTGTATTTAAATATATTCAATTTACATTTATAGACAGATAGGCAATAACTTCATGTCAACAGTTCAAAGTAATACTGTTTTATTTTAATGGAGGATCTATAGGAGAAGATGGATTGAAATTAAGATAGAGGGTTGGGATTTTGAGAAAGGTTCATAGGGAATTTGTTTGGTTCTAGACTTATGAAATATAAATTTACCGTAAAACATTCTACGAGAATTCAATGTTAAAAATTTAATTATTTTTTTTTTATTAAAAAGTCTCTACAAATAAAACATTGAGTCTAAAAGCTGTAAATTAATGTCTCTTAAAATAACGATTTGTAAGGATAAAATACGAATATTCATCATTAGGCTATATTGTGGTTTCAAACCTAATGTAAAAGTAATCCTACTTGTTATTAGTTTTGGCACAGTATTAATACGTTCTTCAAATTTTTATACAGCTCTTTCTCGCGATACTGACATTTTCCTTGGCCAAACATGTAATAAAAAACACTGCAAATTATTTCACAATGGTTTATTATTTTCAAACAATTATACATAAGTAACATTGTCTTAATTGCAAAAAAGAAACAAAAGATGATTCTTATTGTTGGCCTAAACAACTTTTTTTTCATCATTAATAATTTGCTAAATGAAAAGCTACTGTGAAACATCAAAAACCGAAACAGAGGATATAAGTTCTCCAGTAAAACATACGAAAAATGTCTAGAGATCATATCTTTGCTCCAAAATGTCCGATTTTAACGATTTATTTTTTGCTTTTTAGAAAATTTCGTAAACTTTTAAATAACCATTACGGCGGACGGATACAAACATTTTTTGTTCGATTTTCGAAACCTACGTATCCTGAAACGTAAAACCTCAAATTTTAAAGGTGTTTGAATTTTTGATTCTTTAGGTCGATTACAATGGTTCATTATTGAAAATAATAAACCAAAATTATTTTAAAACCGTGATATCTTTACTAATAGTGTTCTGATTTCGAAGAAAATTTCTTCGTTTTTTTTAGAAAATTTAAAACCTTTGAAATATCTAATCGCAATATCAAGAAAAAATTATATACTTTTTGATTTATTTGGAACCTAATTTTACTATCCCTCGTAACTTTTTCCAGCTTCTTTTCGTTCAAGTGTATTATATAGATACATTTAAAAGGAATTGAGAAGAAAAATATTGCCAAGTTTCAATGAAATAGGTGCATTCATTTAGGCGCTACAGTCTATAGCAACACAGGGTTTTCGGCCACTATCCTGAAAGGAAAAGGTGGAAAGTAATGCCGATGTAGGAAGATTACTTTAAATCCAAATTTGAAAAAATAGTTTGTTTTTTTAAATTTCGTAGAAAATACGAGGACTGCGGACGGACAAAAAAGAAATGTATTCGATTTTCGAATTCTACTTATCATGAAACGTAAATCTCAAATCTGGAAGGATTAAGTTTTTAGAATTTTTTGGTCGATTACAATGGTTTATTATTGAAAATAATATACCAAAAATCTAAGTTTGCACATAACCAAATGCTACTTAAATTATAACGCGATGAAGTGATATAAGCTAGTCTTAAGCATTCAATGATGATGAAAGTAAATAATGCAAAATATAGATCGTAAAGCTAGGCCCTAGGATATTGAGAAGGAAAGAAGACATCTCTTCCATCCGCCCCTTCTGAAGAAAGGGCTTCAATAAAGTTGGGGTGGAAGAAGTAAAAAGTTTATGAAAGAGCAGTGTTGTTGGGTTCAACGCCCTTTGGCCGAAGACAATCTGTTGATCTATACCGAGGTCCAGGGGCTGGAAAATTCTTATTCTGGATTTTCGAGATCTTTTGTACGATAAGCGGTCAAGATCGATGGACCGTGAGCTACACCTCTCTCCGTTTAATACCTGTTCGCTGGAGGGAATCACTCTAACTCTTAATCTCACACTCTTTCTATCTTTATTAGTTCTAAAATAAATAAATTGTGTAGAATTAAAACAATACATCGCGATGGTTGGGTTTCTTGTAAGAAATAAAAAATACCCTTAAAACATATGTTTAAAAACGCTTATCTCCAGGGATATGTTTTATTTTGATTACTTGTGGAATATAAAATTGATTTTGAAATTTATAATATGAATATTATTTTTGTCTGGCATAATTTTGAAGAAAATTAACTTTTATACTTTGAATTCTGTTTCCCATGAATAACAGAAATGTGCGATATTAAATGTAAGTTCTAGTTACATTCCTCTGGAATGAATGAAAATCATAAATGATTAAAATATATGGAAATATGGAAAAGTTCCTGTAAAAAATATCAATTGTAAAAGTCAGTAAGTTAAGACAACTGATATTAATGTGAAAAAATCATCAGCCTTACGTATGTACGTGAGGTAGATAGTTATGGAGTTGAAAAAATAATGAGGTATTTAAATGAAATTTAAAACGAAGTTTTTTGAATGGAAGTTTGTCAGGACTTTCAAAAGAAGATGGCATGCATGAGAAAGGTAAAACACCTGAAATTTTATAATGATCATAAAAAAGATGATCATAACCAATGATATTAAAAATAAATTATTGAGAATCTTTTATTAATTACTAGTTCAAAAAGGAAATTAAATCTAAAAATTGTCGATGTTAATCTAAATGTTATGGATATTTTATGATAATTATTTTTGGTTATATCTCATTTCATTGCCAATAGTCCATATTTTTTTATTTTACACAAAAAAATAAATCGATTGATATATACTAACAAAAAACTCCTATCTAAGTAAAGGGATAAATAAATAACACTTATTTTTTTTGAAATTATATACAATATTTTTTCCTCGGCTCCTGGGGCCCATTGGAACCAACTTCGGGATTTTTGTCTAATATTTTTCTGTCGAGTCTCCGTGTTAGATTGAAAATTTGTGTTCATATTATGTAGGATTGTCGTAAGTCCATATAAAGAAGTATAAGTTAGTTTATTCATGTTATATAATCCTCTCATGATTTTAAAACTTTTTTAATTAGTGATTAAATTATTTTTAGTCTCAAATTTAATGAAGTCTGCTTTTCCTCACGACGTATTTCCTTATTTCATCCTCCTTTTAAGATATTATACTCTGAACGTTTTATTCATTGTCAAAGTAAATGAGAAGTTAACTATAATCAGTAGATGTTAAAATATTTTAAGAAAGATTTTTTTTTTACCTATCTTATCATCTCGGAGTTCCAAAAAACTTCTCTTGAACATAATTGATCAATAGTTGTCCTATAGAATCATATTACTTGAATATTTTTCCGAGTAAGAACAACTTTTTGGTTATGCTTTAAAAAAAAATTGCTCCTATCAACTTTTTTTTTTAACAATCGGTAAATGTGCTGAAAATAAAATATATAGTTGACATGCCAGGCATGGGAAAGGAAAGTACTCAACAGCATCTCTTCTGTGATTTTTTCAATTTCTTAGGTTGTTTAAGGAAGGAGATCTCTCACCCAACCCCTTTTTAGCCTCCTCCTTATCTTCTGGAATATGTCAGCTGTGGCCATGTCTCTTATTATTCTGTTTTGATGTCACTTTAAATCAGTATTTAATCGTTAGCAAAGGGTAGTTATATATTAGTCAACTGTTTAAAGGTGGAGCTCAATATGTAGAGTTTTTTTAGCCACGCGTCATGATGTTTTTGCCATGAGTCGCAATAATTTTGATTGGAAGGTTTGAAGTTTTTGTAGGTGGATCTTTCTATCGATACCTTACATTTGTGATGATTATGTCCATATGGGTTAACTTAATATTTTTATTAATTAATACGAATATTTGGCAAGAATTATTAAATTTTACTTCTTTGTTTGCTTCAAAAATTTATTTGCACCTTTTTGTTGAAAATGTGCTGGAAATACAAGATATAATGACATGTCAGGCAGGCCAGTACTCAGCAGAACCTCTTCTTTAACTTTTTTCAATCAGATTTAATATTAAATAGAAACATTAGAATATTTTTCAATCAAGGAAATGAAAAAGATAATCAAAAGTTCTAACTTAAGTTAACTTTATCTCCTAAGGGCTATCTTTCATTTAAAACCTTTGGTTTAATTATCTTAAATATGGAATGGTGTATAGTTAAGTTATGTGCTCTAAATGTAAATTTCAGGTATTATTTGTGTGTTTGTTAGTATATCAACTAGTCTTTTGTTCAGTAAGATTTCGAAAATTTTGGAACAAATTGGAAGTAAGCTGATTGGGTGTTTTTGTCCTTGTTAAGCTTGTGAATCATTGTTATGAGTGGGTATTTCCATCGTAGTGGGAATCAGTTGTCCTCAGTATTGCATTATAAATAGTTGTTAAAAGCACTAAAGCTTTCCCAGGCATTTGTTATAGCACTTCGTTATACACCAACTACATATATTCAGCAATAGAGCAGAAATTATATGCGACTGGAGTATTTCTGGATGTTGCTCAAGCGTTTGACATGGTTTGGCACCAGGATCTTCTCTTTAAACTCAAGACAATACTTCCACCTTCTTACTATCTAATTCTGCAACCCTTTCTCTCCGACAGATTTTCCGCCGTCCGACAAGGGTCAGAAGAATTATCTCCCATGAGGCATATCTCAGCAGGAGTACCCCAAGGTTCAGTATTCGCCCCATTACTCTATACCACATATACCCAAGTACCAATATTTTAATAGCGGCATATGTAAACGACACAGCAATTTTAGCAAGACACAAACGTTGTCAGACCCTACAACAGTATTTAACAAGATTACATGACTGGTTCAAACTAAATCAAGACAAATCACCTTTACCCTTCGACGTGAAACATGCCTGCCAGTTTTCCTTGACAATACACATATTTTACAGACAGACACTGTTCACTATCTTGGTCGGACATTTGACCTAAAAATGACGTGAGGTCCACATATAACAAAGAAGAGAAAACGCTAAATCATAGACACAAAATTCTGAACTCACCTCTTTCGAAACATTCAAAACTAAAACTTAGACAGAATTTGAACAAATGCAATTACTTACTAAAACCTATTTGGATTTACGGATCACAGATATTTGGAACATCTAAAAAGACTCACATAAACAAACTTCAAATCTTTCAAGCAAAAACATTCAGGACAATCACAAAAGCGACTTGGTAGGTTAGCAGCATAACTTTACGTACTGACCTCCATATGCCGAATGTTTACATACGAACTCATTACAAACGATTCCACGACAATTTATAAGGACATCCGAACACACTAATCATTGACATGGCCACTACACAAATGCCAGGTAACGTCCGTAGGAGGCTGAAGAGGAGCTGGATGAGGGACCTCCTCGCCTAAAGTAGATATCACCACAGAGGAAGTGCCGCTGGGCACTGCTCCTCCTCATGCCTTTCATGACATTAAATTTAGTAACCGATCTCATATTCACTGGTTGTCATTACCATCATGATAAGCATGAATAAATAAAAATTAAAGTTAAAAAAATAAACAATAAAATTTATTAAACTTTTTCTTATTTATTCTTTATATTTCAATAGAATCTCAAAGAATTCTTAAGAAAAATTAATATGCACCGAACCTAATTGGTAAAGACCAAGTTTATAGCGTCCGATGTTTTATAAGATGATTCAAACTTGTTACATCGCTTGAATAGTTAGAGTGCTTAGTTAACTCAAGTCTCTAAAGTTTGTCGAGTGATACGAAGTCATTCTTTATGTTGTGTTCCATACGAGGAAGTGTTGCTTCTCTTGAACATCCTGAAGTGAACTTTAGAGAACTGAGTTCTGAAACAGCAATCTTCAAGTTTACATTCTACGTACGGAGTTTCAATTTGAGGATCTCTTAAAGTTCTAGAACTATTAAGCAGTAAGGACTAGTGAAGTTCTATGAGAATTAATTCATTCTCATCGATAAATTTTATAAATTATTCAAAAAACCTTTTAATTTATTACAAAATATGTTTTCATTAAAATGTTATAGTTGGATTTCAGAAACTGTTTTTTCAGTAGGACAGAAAAATTCTCATGACCACTTACAATTTAACTTACCATGTATGCAATGATCATAACTTGTAAATTTGTCATTTTATAATGCACTTATTAGAAAAAAATACAAAATATTTTACAGTTATAAATGTATTTTTTTTAACGATACCGCATTCAAAGAGATTCGTATCTTAAATAATTATTTGGTATCTTATTTTTTTTTATATAAACTCACCCTCAAGAAGAGTACTTTACATGGCATTATAATGCTGTTTTTTTTATTTTTTTTTATTTTTACTTTTTAAGTATTTAATGCGTTATAAAAAAAATAAATAATACTTAAATTGGGTGTTGTAAATATTAAAGGAGATGGCTACTTTGAATGGAAAGTTTCACAGTGATTTTCTCATTTAATGGATCCAGACTCACTTTGGTCCTTACAAGCGAAGTAATAATTACAATAAAAATTTAATTAAAGCTTTATGCCCAAGTAGGGCTTCTTAGTTAATGAGTTGGGAGCACGGTGGTAGTTTTAGCCCATTTGGCGACTTTTTTATTACTTACCTGTGAATACATGAATTTCTTTTTTACTCCATTCTCTCGAACTCATTTCTTTTTTATTAAAAATATTAATTAATAAGAAGTAGAATATTTTAATGCTGTCGTTAAAAAAGAAGTTTATTCAGCACCCGTGATTTTCTTGATTAAATATTTTTATTTTGTTATAAATTAAAGTTTTTATAAATTTTCAAAACCTTGATTTCAAGTTTTTCAAGGTTTATCAAGGAAAAAACTGTATTTCTCATTAAATTATAATTGCGTTTAATACATTAATTCGTATTATACATTTTTCTAAACTATTCACACACAAAGATAAGTAGTATGAACCATTCCTCATGGTTTTACAATACTTAGGAATAATCATATGGATGATTTCAGTTTTTGAAATAAAATCCTTTTTAGGCGCGTGACACACTTTTTTTGTGGAGAGTGAATTAGATTGAGTCGTCAGATCTCCGATGTATAACGCTCGGGTAAAGTCGGCGGGAGACGGCTAATTGAAGTGTTTTTCCATGAGAATTAAAATATCTGAGAACCTAAAAACCGGAACATCTCATCATCATCTCTGTAATGGCTTATCATTCAAAAATGTATCTTAACGCGATACCGTGTTAGAGAAGTGAAAAGGAAAAAAATAGTGTCGAATACCAAATGATCACGAGTTTTATTGAATATATCGATTCAAATATCTCACAAATTCAAAATCAGACCTGCATGCACTAAGAAAGGCAATTGTTCAGCATTTCATCCACTCTATAATGGTCTATTATTCAAAATTTTACCTTAACGCGATGCGGTGTTTGAGTGACGAAAAGGAAAAAAATACTGTCGAAAACCAAATGATATCGTGTTTTATGAAAGATGTCGATTAAAGAATCTCATAAACTAAAATTCGGACCTGTATACAGTAAGCGAGAAAAATATCGAGCTCTTATTTATAATTTGTATTTCATGTTATTAATTTCGCCTTGTTGATTCACTTCTATCATGTGGTCTAAAACACACACCTTAGTTGTTTTTTTTATAAATCTGTGCCCTAGAGATAAAGAATACAATGTCCATTTTTTACTTAAATGATTCAGTAAATATGAAAAAAATTTTAATAGCTCAAAAGTAAGGAAAATTGGCTCTCCTTAACAAAAATAAAAATGGACATGGTGTTATTTACCTCCGGTGTACAGATATGCTCACATTTAGATTAGGTTTGTTGACAAAACAAGAGATTACGGTATTAGAATTATTAGTATACTTCTGTTTTAAAAATATTAATATTTTTGTTTAATGCTATTGTTTTTAATATCTAATATATTTATTTTAAGTAATGCAGTTATTTTATCTAAACTTATGTTCCTATCTTCCAGTATCTTTTAGAAGATTCTCAAAGTTCCTAAAAGTTAAAGCTCTCGTGGAGAGAAGACAGTCTTCTAAAATGACGGTCATGGTGAGCTCCAATCTATTTATAACCTCCAACCTATTTATCTAATATATTTATAACCTCGTTAGAAAATATATGGGTGTAGGTCATGGCGAATGGCTCAATATTTTTGAAGGCTTCCTTTTTTCTCGAGTTTGTGATCAAATTATCTTACAATCCAAGTAGAAAGCAAATGGGTATTTACGATTTTTTATTATCTAATTAAATAGACAAAGTTTGGTCCCCTTAAGATTGAAAACGCCCCAATTCCAAGTGTTTCAATTCAATTCAAGAGTCCAATTCAAATAAAATAGTTCTAGGTTTCGATGAGATGAAACTATTTACAAAGTTTCAGGCGAATGTCGTTAATTCGATAAAAAGGGGTCTGTACCACGGACTAGATGTGCTTGTAAGTTGTCGTGGAATCGTTTGTAATGAGTTCGTATGTGTTCGTTAACAGTTGGCATATGGAGGTCAGTATAAAAGATTATGTTGCTAAAGTACCAAGGTGTTTTTGTAATTGTCGAGAATTTTTTTGCTTGAAAGTTATGAAGTTTTTTTTATGTGAGTCATTTTAGCTGTTCCAAATATCTGTGATGCCTAAGTCCAAATAGGTTTTAGTAAGTAATTATGTGTATTCAATTTCTGTCAAATTTTAGTTTTGAAAATTTCGAAAGAAGTGAATTTAGAATTCTTAATCTTAGATTTATAATTCTTTATCTTAGATTTAGAATTGTTAATCTTATTATTATATTCAGTATATTTAGAATATTTAGAAATCTTAATATTAAGAAATAAAACAAATCTAATTTTGTTATATGCGAGTCCCACGTCCTTTTTGCTCTTCTAATGTTGGACCAAGAAAAATAACCCATTAATTAATATTCTTTTTCACAATACTTTTTAATTTATTGTAGTCATCGGTGGATTGGCACAGCTATGCCTACACTGTCTTATTTTGGCATCTTAAGGTTGGTTTAGACATTTCACAAACTATGAGAATATGCGATCTGTAAATATGGAACTCTTTCACATTTGAGTATTCGCTAATGAACAAAACTCGTGGATATCAAACCCACATATGTTGAGGGATCACTGAATTTCCGAAAAAGGCTTCTCCCAGAGATTTTGTTTTCATATGAAAAATTTGAGAAGTTGTGATAAAGATATTTTTTAGCCAATGGATACGGTGAGGAAGCTATGCTGGCCTTAGATGACAGATTATTTTCGTATTTGGAATAAAATATATTGCATACCGTATAAATATCAAATACTAATTATACATTGCATTTTTTTTCTTTATTTTTAACCTGATTTCAAGGAACTACTTCAAAGAGTAGAGAATTCTCGTAAAAAGCACCTAGAAATTGTTAAATAACTATTACCTCCACACATTCTAAGGAAAACCTTTACTTTATAAAAATTTTATCTACCTGAGAATATACTTAGACCTTTTGTAACACCAGTTTACATTTAGATCTAAATGTATCTTTACTCCCGGTTTCATATTAAACTACATGGACTCAACAACAGACTTATAACCGACATGCTTAATAGGAGGCGACTAAAAAAGAGCTGAATGAAAGAACTCATTTCTTGATTTAAGGATGTATTGATTTTGATTTTCACACAACTCACTAAAACACTTACTCATGACCTTTCGTTTCAAAGTAATCACGATAATCCGGAAAGAATAGGTATATAGAACACTTTCCAACATTAAATATTTAATAGAATGTTTCAACATAAGCCGCCCAAATCATCATATTTTCAAAACTACATTTATTTTTAATATAGATATCAATTTAAAAAAAAAAACATTTTTCAAAACATTAAAAATTATTTCTTGTGCATTAAACTATAAATCTCCAGACGATATTAGTGATTTTATTTATATTAAATCGATCCATAGCTCTTGATTTAAAACATTCTTTTGACAAAGTCAGATCACATTGACAGGTTTAACTTCAACTTCAATATTATGTATTTGTTTGCAATGTGAGTTGATACTTTTCAATATCACTTTATATCTAATATAAAGTTATAATACAGTAATAATTACTAAACCATTATATCCTGTATAAATAATCTTTTTTTCTCAATGTAAACTTTTTCTTAAATCTGTTTCAGGTTTAACATGGAGAAGTGTGTCTGGCCACGTGGCTAAAGGATGACGCAGTTACGGTGGAGTGAAGTAGAGGAATGGCTCGATGCCCATCCAGATTTGTTCCAAGTAAGTGATATAGTGACCATATCGTTGCGATCATAGTGAGCATTTTGTCTGCCTGTTTGTTTATTAAACGATTAAAATCAAAGACATTGTTCAATGTTCATCAAATTAGAGACAAATAATCTTCATTTGGATTAGGAGAAACAAATTATCGGTAAAGATTGATTTCTTTTCAATTCTAATTCAACATAGGAGGCTCGCCCCTCTCCCCACAACTTTCTTTCGCAGTGTCGATAAATCAGATAATTCAAAACTTATAATGAGTTTTTTTAAAATAAATATTAATTAATTGTTTAATGGATTCTTATTTATAATTTTTTTTATATCTCTACATCGAATCTCTTGGAATCTTTAGTGCTTTTTGCAGGTTTCGTTTGATGTGTCTTTTAAATATGTTTCCCATTTATAAAAGTTCTAGAGAATCTAATAATTTCTAAAAAAGTTTCCGAAAGATTTCTAAAATAATCTCTTGATATAGCTCTTTTTTTTTTTTTTTTTTTCTTTTGAATATATTTTTCATTTATTTATTTAGAAATATATAACTATTTAGAAATATATATAAAATCTGTCACGGGGACAACAATTATAGTGATACATGAACAAATTCACACCATATATACAGAAAATAAAAAAAAATTACAAAAGTAAAATAATAATAAAAAATATGTACAATAAAAATGAAATAACCTAAACGTAAGTAAATAAAAAACAAAAACGCAGTCATACCTATATACAATTAGGCAGAGAACCCCAAGCCAGGGTCCTGTCCGTTAAAACTATAGAAGGAAAAGCAGGACTGCAAGAGATCCCTATATTTTAAATTCATTTTAATCGACTTTATTAATAAATTTTTAACCAATTGTTTCAGGATTACTTTCTACGTAAAACAGACATCGGAGCAATCAATGCTTGGTTGGTGGCTCATGGGTTTCTCACAATACAGGATTACGCCCGAAGAGGTTCGGTGAGTCCTCAGGGAGGCGACGAAAGCAATGGCCAGAAGAAGTCGAGGAGATGTCTCCGCCACGAGTTTGCACGGAGTAAGTCCAGGTCAGTCTTCAGGACCCATGAGATGGTACCTCCTATCAACGCCATACCGACCAGCAGGAGGTCTTCACTGAAGGATATGAGAAAGTAAGTATTTTTTTTATCTTAAATCGCACCTTCAAGATAAGTTTTTAAATGGTTAAGTAGTTTTAAGGACTACCAATTGAAAATAAAGATCCATACGAAATAAATATGTATGTTTCAAATATGAGCACAGTCAAACTAGAAGAAGTATGAAATCATCTTATGAGTAAGTGGGGGTATTTTATAGTTATAATTTGTATTTATTCTCTACTTCATTATCTCAAATAATTCGAAGATTGTATTTGTTTTTCATTGATTGGTCATAAAGCGTTCTGTAGTTTATTTATTTCTCGTTGATGCGGTATTTTCTATTTTAATTCAATATACCTACCATTGTGGCTGCTTTTTTTCATAATTTTTCCAGCACTTGAGATGATTATATGTATATTTTTCCTCTTTAAGTCCTATAACGATTAAAATTTTCAGGCAAATTTCGTATTGATTGGAAAAAGTGTGCTATGAATTACGGTCGTTATTGACCGAGCCGTTTGCTTACAATAGCTCTGGGAGAGGAATAAGTGTTATCTAATTTATGGCACAACTTACCGTCTCATCAATATAGTTAATTTTATTACTATTTCATGTGAATTAGCCACTTAACACAGATGAGCAGCACACTTTTTCTCGATATTTTCTTTCTTGTTCCTTTTTGTTTACATATAAATTTCGGATGTTCTTTAGTTTGTAAGATCCAAACGGTAATATAAACTGATATTGTGTATGGAACACCAACATACTTTACATTACATACATTACATTTCTTTACTTATGCTATTTTATTTTATTATATAGTTTGTATTATACGTATCAGAATGTTTTTAGTGTAATAGTTATATTTTTTGTTTTATTATTTTTTCAAAATCTAAATCTTAATAATAAATGTAAATAATTAATTTTATGTATGGCCACACAGGCATTTATTCTGTATCTGTAATTTGTCCTAAAGGGACAACAGTCCCAGAATAATAAAAAAAAAAAAAAAAAATTCATTTTCATATGATCAACATGTATTCGGATTCTATTGACGATGGTTAAGAAATGCCATTTAAAACCACCAAACTCATGAGTGCCTATTTTGTGGTGGATTGATCCCTATTTGCTGAATGCCATTCAATTAATATTTAATGATTTAATTCTGTTATCGAGGGTAATGTTGTTTACAGGTTTCTGTTTTTTTATTTTTGGAAATTCCATTTAATTTCTATTAAATAATGTCAGAAATTATCTGTCATAATTTTTTCATCACTTTTTATTAGCTTTTACGACATTACATCTGTAAATGATTTACCTTATCTCCCCTTTGGTAACTATTAAATTGTTTTATAGTTCACATTTGGTTATTTTTTCTTTCTACTACCCACGAGATAATATTAATTATATCAAATATAGCTTATTAAAGGTGCTGTAGATGATGTTTGAAGTGACCTTTAAATTTGGCATTCAAGATTATTTCAGTACGATAAGAGCTATTTTGCATTAAAATTTTTAATTGCATTATTGATAAAATTATAAAAACGCGTGAAATCGTTGTATGAATTTTCTCTTACAGAAACCCAATTCCAGTAAAAAAAAAAGAAAGAAAAAAAAAAAAGATGAAACATCACATATATATAGGTATATACCTTGAATACATAACTTCAGTTTCATACAAATTTTGATTTTTGCATTAGGGTGTGCAAACCCATATAGAACATTTTGTGAGACAGGTCATTTGTATGTAAGGGAACTCAAAACTTGTATTTCTTTTGAAAACTAGTAAAAAATAATCAGTATTACAATAGATTTCCTCACCATATTCTGTAAATATATATAAGTTACAATTCGTTTAATTATTTGTTCTATTTATTTATTGAATATTACAACATTCTGTCACTTGGACATTGAATTTGAGATAGGAAGGATCACATTCTCACTCTATATACAAAAAATATATTGTAAACAGTAGCAAAATAACAAATAAGCAATAATCAAAAAGTGTATGCAATACATAAAATAAAATAAATTAAGAATATATTCTAATTAATAAAAATTTTCTATTATATAAAACAGTTTTACTGATTCATATTTTATTTTCCAATCTCAACAAATTAAAATGTTGAGATTCTGTCTATGATATAAAATAGTTTTTAGAGACTGTGTAATATTTTATTTTTTAATCTCAACAAATTGAAATGCTGAGGTAAAACTTGAAATTTGTTTTATTTTATTTTTTTTTTAATTTTACTATTTTGAAAAAAAAGTAGTCTGAACTATAGAATAGATGAAAATTACAGTAATACAGTTAGAGCAAGGATTAGTGGAATTATATGAACAGTTTTTTAATTTGTAAAATGGGCCTGTTCAGGTACTAACCCCCTAGTTTATTATAAATAAATTTGTAGGTAGGTGGATGTAAAAGTAGCTTCAATGAGTTCTACAACGGGGATGGTCTAGGCAATCCCACAAGACTTAACAGTAATGAGAAACAGTAGAGAAGTAGCGCCGTTATTCGACCCTCATGTCACATTAAATTTTAGTTATAATTTACTGATAAAAATCAGATTAATTGTAGAAAAGAAAAAAAATAAAGTATGGGTTATCATTTTTAAAAACTACCTTATAAATAAACACGACAAAATGTTTAAACGAAACGTATTAATTGATTCAGCCCTACCTAAATAGGTGAACCAAGGGTGGAAAAGTTATTATATTGTAAAGGTGGTGAGATCACTAACATAATTCAAAACAGTTTCGATTTAGATTGTTATACTACTCTATTTTTGCGTACATTTATTTACAAATAATTATTGTGATTTTGCCTTGCTTTTATTATATCACTTATGAGTAGTACGTACTATTAAAAAACTGAATAATTGGATGAAATTTAATGTTTTAAATTGTGGGTTGATGGTTGACTGTAGTGAATAATTGAGGTAAAAGGATAGTTGGGGTGATCAGTCAAAATAAAATATAGCAAAAACAAAAATAAAATAATAATATTTATTTTTACATTTGCCGAAGTTTTGACCCCAAGTTCAGGTCTTCACAAGAGCTGAGAAAGGAACGCGATGCCAATAGATATGAGAAACTTTATTATTTGATTATTTGTTTATTGATAAATATTACAATCTGTCTCAATAAAGGACATTTATAATAGAGTACTTAGAGCACATCCACACCATATTTATAAATTAAAAAAAAATAATAAGCTAATTTCAAATAATATAAAGCTATAAAAGAACAAAATAAAATATCATAGTAAAGGAAGAAAATATAAATAATGGTAATAATATAATGAAAACAAATGAATAAAATAAAATTAAAATTATCTTAAAAAAAAAGTAATGAAAATAAACATCTTAGATGCAGGAATACCTATTTACACTATTTACAGTCGGCCATGGAAACTCCGAACAATACTTATCCCCCTACATGTGGAGGAAAATCAAGGCTTCAGTAGATCCCTGCGCTTCTTTCTCAACCATTTCCCTGGTATTAATAGCCAGCGGAGATTGAGTAAGGGCGCTACAACTACAGACACTCATGACTTGAGTGGAGAATCTGACCATTGCCATCACTCCAATATATACATGTTACAAAAGGTCACGGGGCCACTGCCGTTTTAGCCTGTGAGGAGGATTGTAGGGATGAGTGGTGCTAGATAGGGATTGTGCTACGGGATTAGGGTGATGGGTAAGGTTCTGATGAAATTTGGAGAATTTGTCTGGGATAAGATCAAGAATGAATGGAATAATGTGGTCATTACGCAGAGTTTTATTGGTGACATAGAAGGGAGCATCGACTATTGTACGGATGACTTTGGACTGCAAGGATTGAATGCGTTTGATGTTAGAAAATTTGGTTGTCCCCCACAGTTCTAGTCCGTAGGTCCAGATTGGTTTTAGTATTGTCTTGTAGATCACTAGTTTGTTTTCAATAGAAAGTTTAGATTTTCCATTAAGTAGTCTATATAGCTGGCGATAACGTCGGTTAAGTTCCTGTCTTTTCAGTCTAGTATGCGGATTCCACGTTAGTCGTCTGTCTAGGAAAAACCAAGGTACCGGACTGTGTCCAGATATGAGAAACCATAATCATTGAATAATAAAGCATTAAAATTAGAATGGTGAAAGGTGTAGACTAAAAAATGTAGCTAGAAAAAGTAAAATAAAGTAGATGGAGTGAACATTAAGGTAAAAGAAAGTAGATGGAATAATTATAATATCAGATAACAAAGAAATAAATAGTAATAACGGCAACAAAGTGCGGACTAATGAAATAAGCATAATCAATATAAGATAATATAAGAACTAAAAATGCTAATCTTAGAATAAAGTATAAAACAGAGAAAAGGAACATGAAGTTATATAAGGAAATAATTGATATATATATATATATATATATATATATATATATATATATATATATAAAAAATTGAAATACTTTAAAATATATCAAAATATGCTGACTACTTTAAGATGTTAAAATAATGTAAAAAAAAAAGAGAAAGTGTACCAATATATACAAAATAGAGTGACGGAAAGGAAGAAATAGGGAGAAAACTTAGATGATACAAGCAATGGGGGGAGGAGAGGGGAGAGAGCTGTTGTGTTGAGCCATCTGTAACGGTTGAATGAAACATATGAACTAAAGCGCAGGAAACGCATATAATGGACGAACTATGTATTATAGATAAATTCTATGAATTATTAACTAAAAGTTTAATTGGAAGAGGATGGAAATAATCTGGAGATAGCATAAAATAGAGATAATAAATGCTAAGTAATATTGGAGAATACGTGATCTGCGTGAAAGAAGAGATTAAAGGAAACCAAAATCAATTTCTTCTAATCAGATTAATGAAAAAGAAAATTGAAAGTAGAACGGAAATGAGTAAGTCTACTTATAAATCAATTAAGGAGATGTAATGTAGAGGCAAAAAACATTAAATAATAAAAGAGTATTCATGATCTATGTGAAACACGTGATTAAAAAAAAAAAACGAAAATAATTAAAAATAAAGAGGGAGTATAATGTGATTTAGTATAAAATAAGGATAAAAATGGTATAATAATATAATATAGAATAAATCAAGGAGATAGCATAATGCAGAGATAATAAATATTATGTGGAAATAGTAGTAAATGGAGTAGTGCCATCTGTAATGGTTGATTGCAATTTTTTTTATCTTTTAGGTTTTTCCGGCTCTCCTAAAAAGTTGAGATTTGATAGTTGATTATACTTTAGTCTAATCTGATTGAACTGCATTGTTTTAGTATGCAATTTATGAAAACCACATCATGAAATATTTATGTCCGTTAATTATTAAATGGAAATGTTTGTTTTTTTATTTATTCGCAATAATTTTTTGGTATTCTCATGTCTATACATTTATTTCCAATTTTTTTCAATTATTAATCCTTAAAATATATACCTTACGTTACCTTCAATATTTTTGTAACCTTCCCTTGGATATACTTCCGCATTTCCTCAATTGTATCTGAAAGATTTAATTCCATGGAATTTTCGACCTTTACAGAGGGTTAAAGTAATGAACTGGAATCGACAATTGTTCCAAGTCCCTTGTTTAATGGAATTTCCTTCATTTATTGATTAAATCAGCACTGCCTCCCTGATTAGTATTGTAATGTTGTCAGATCCTACTCCAGCTTTTGGTTAGCATAGTAGGCCAAACAAGGTCAGCAGGAGAATAGACTTGTGGTTGTTCTTTGTTCCAAAAGGTAGTGACACTTCTTCAGTCTGAGTCAGCTCGTATTTAAATTTAGCTTGCTATGTATGATGCTATATTATTGCTAGCATGTTATAGCTAGAAAAATAACATGATCTGATGCAAAATATGAGTTCAAGGAAAGCTGTAGTCTACCTAACATCAATATGTAATGTAATATTCATAACGAAAAAAGGTTCTTATAGTTAAAATATCCACATATTGCAGTGGTTCACAACAGTTAAAATACCTGAATAATATATTACGTATTTTAAAATTTTAATATTAATGCAATAATTGATATGATGGTTGCATGCTTGGCATCGCAGAAGCGCTTTCTTTATGACAGTTGTCTCTCCCCTAAAAATTGTACATGCTCCAGGCTATTTGTTAAGGAAAGTTTCGTTTTCATTGATCACCGAGCTTCCTACTACTTAGACCTCACGAAAGTTATAAGAACATTTTTTTAAAGTACACTGGATACATCGAGTTTTTGTAATCCTTAAATAGTGATATATTTATATCATGGTGGCAATAAAGAGATTTGATACTGTTTGGAATATATGTTGTATGCAAAGTAAGTTCATATTTTGAAAGTTCAAACGTTCCTATTCTCCAGGGTTGGGATTAATTCAACAATTCTTCGTTGTATCATGTTTCTCTGTATTATATATTCTGATGTATTTTCTCCGATTAGAATCAATTGATGATTTGGGAGTGATGCCAATTTCGAAATATACTAAAAAAGACCTACGACCTTCTTATTTTGAGGGAAGACTCGGTAGTTTCAGACTATAGGTGTTCCTTAGTTAGATGTAATTTTTTATAGGAGTGATAGGAGACCTCCTATGTCTATAGGACAAGAGCTACAAAAATGTACATATAAATAACAAGCCTTTTTTTATTTTTATTGAATCGAAAGCAAACTAAAGTATTTAATTTAAGTAATTATTAATTGCTTCATTGTAAAGAAGATGATATTTATTTTAAATGAAAGTCTATAGTTTATCGTTGTTAAAACCATTTATAGAGGACTTCTGAGTGGCTACACTATGCTAAGTTCTGTTAAAAAAAACGTAAATTATTCACAATTTTTTTTTATCAACATCCAACTATACTACAGTTTCCCCACTTTTACGAAAATTTCTTGACTAATAAAATATAATTTAGCATTGATTAAGTAGAGGTTTGTTAGAGGGAAATTTAAGATTCAGCTTAAGTTTTGAAAAAAAAAATGATTTTTTATCAGTCATTTTTTCAGTCATGATTTTTTTTATCACATTTTTATCCAGTCAAGTAAAAGCACCTGTTTCCAGCAAAATGAATACAATTAATTGCTGAAAAGCTTATATTTCTTATTTTTCTATGATTTGAGATGTATTTTAATAAACCCGATTGCCTAAACACACTTTTTATTTATAAAAAAATTAATTCGAAAAATACTGTTTTTTCGATTGAAATTGGTTATAGACTGGGTTTTTCACCCAGATCTCTATTTTAGAAATTTATCTGTATTTGTGGGTGACAAAATAAAAGTTTCCAGTCCTAAAATGTATGCTTTAAATTTAAAAAAAACCCGCTGATTACTTCATTAGTATTTGGAAGAAAATGATTACAATCAATTGTATAGACAAAATAGGACCAAACGAAGATACATATGGAAAGCTATTTAGTGGCTAAGAAGAGAAAAAATATATGATAATTCAAGACAATTATACCCTCAAATGAGTTGAACGTTACTAGAATTTACTGATTTAGTCCTGTTAATTGTTGGTTATATGGTTCATCAATTAATTTTATATTAAAAGAACAATCAATACACCTTTTTCAGAATTAATTATTATTAATTAAGCCATTAGTGCTTTCTTACCTTCTTAATCACTTTGTCTTGTGGAAATGGAACTTTTTCACTGTAATTTTCTATTCAGCAAATAATGAAGTAAGCCATTAGCACTAGCCTCCTTACACTTCCATGACCTTAAATAATATTGCAGTGGCTTGGCTAATCTGGGTTGCATTAATTTTCAACCTCGGTTTAAGGATGGTCTGTCATTAATTACTAACACATTCATTAATGGCAACCACGTACTCCGCCTTTCTAAATCATTTATTTCTAAATCTACTCTCCGGATACTGGTACAAAGCCTCTTTTCGTATAAATGTTTGGAAGTGATGTTCTACATGAAAAAGAGAATTATGATTAGTTAGGCTTTCCATATGATAATTTTTTTTTTTTAGTCATATCGAAATTGCAATTTTAGAGACATAGACACGATTGCGCATATATAAGTGAATGCCACGGACAGAATTCAATAAAATTGACTCCGCATTATTCTTTACCAAATACTTACCTGTTACCCAATTTCGATTCAAATCAAACAAGTCATCTCTGAAATGTTGACATATCTACAAAAATGTGTTTGCGCGTGTGTAAGTGGAATTGCTGGTTAGAAATTAATAAAATTAATATGGAACCATCTAGACACCAACCGGCACAATTCCTGAAAATTGGATTAAAGTAGGTGATATGCCCGTTACATCGGTTTGACTACAGACAGACAGACTCCGAACCACATTTGATCCTTGATGTCTAAAACGTAAAACCTAATTGGAAAGTTTCGATTTTGAGCACTTTTTTTTTTTACCTCTCGCACGAATGCAATGCTTCACTACCTTCGGTAGTGAGGAAGCAAAATGTACAAATACAACGCATGGAAGTTCTTGTGTTACATATTTTGTTAGAAAGCGTTGTTTTTAGGCCCATGTTTGTCGGTCATTAAATTACACAGAATATATAATTATTTGCTACAGCCGGGCTCACGACAATAGGAAACGAGGTATTTACTCAACGATCTTTCCTTATAATAAGAATCCGCCGTCCACTATTTACAAATATCTATCCCTTTAATATTAAGAATTTTCTTAATATGTCAATATGCCGTGCAAAATTATGAATGAATGAATTTTTATTTAGTATTTATACAATATCATACAACAAAAGTATCCCAGCTCAATAAAAAATATATACGGTTTCGTCCTTAAAACCGTCAGCCGGAGGCTGGCCTTGGCTAAATAAGTATTATTGATACAATAATATAAACTAAAACATAATATGTTAATGATAATAAATAGTGTTAATGCTAACAAATACCGAAATACAATGTATCAGCTCCTAATAGCACAAATATAATTACGCATATATAAATACATAAACATTTTTAATATAGATATTTTAATATGATTACTTAAATAATGTTTCCAGCTTAAACATTATTCACTTAATAATTAAATTCATGGCATAAACCATATCTGTATTGCCAGGCTACTTTACAATGCAATAATTGTACTATTTTAGCTTGCAAAATTATAATAATATAACTGTATTAAATCAAGCAGATGGTATATGAATTGTGGTTTCAAAGGGATTGAGGAGGAAGTTTGCCAGCTATCAGAACTCATTAGGGCCACAATGCTCGCTAATCTAACTAATCATGGAACCAGGAAGGCATGCAATAGTCTGTCTGTCTCTTGACTCCCTTTGACGGTACTTTATATATATAAAGTAATTTCTTAGCTACGGTAACATGGTAGTCAGTAAAAACCTTAATGTTTAATATATTGATACCTTATTCTACCAATCATAAAAATACCTGTACATTTTTAATATGTGTGTAATCATTATATATCTACATTTTTTTTTCCGGTTGGCTCTACAGACCTTGTAGATCTTTGGCCGCATGGACCAGCCTTCTCCACCTCTTGGGCTACTGCTTTCCAGTTTGCGGCATGAAGCTCAGCCATATCTTTGTTTATTCTATCTATCCATCTGGTTTTTGGCCTCCGACGTGGTCTCTAACCTACTACTCTGGCATTGATTGTTGTGTAAAACCGTCCTGATGGATTGCTACGAGCTACATGCCCCACCCATCTTAACCTCCTTTCATTCATGTCATGAGATCCTGACTTACACGTTTCTTTAAGCAGTTCTTTATTGTTTCTTCTCATCCATGTGTCAAGGTTCTGGTCCCATATAGGTCCTGTTATCCTACGTAGAACTTTTCTTTCGAATCTCTCAATTGTGGCTTCTGATGTGCCGGTTAGAGCGCAGGTTTCACAACCGTACAGCAAAACTGGCTTAATCACGGCGGTGTACACCCTTATTTTTTGATTTCTGGAGTTTTTATTTTATTTCAGTACCCTTAAAAGAGAGGAGAAAGATCTCTTCGAGTTGTCCCTCATCGACTGCGGAGATGCAGGCATCCTCCTGTACATCGGCAGTTGATGTAAAGCCGTAGCGATCGTAAGATTGCGGAGCCTGATACCAATCGTGCTTCCCGACCAAATTGGTACTACGGGGCGTCGTCGGAGCCCTGGCGGCGCTTTGGGTGGACGGCCAGAATGCTTGCACTGCTCGGTCGTGGCGGTCGTAGTTGTCGTTGTGTTTGCGACTACTCGCTGCACGACACCAGTGTTCAGCTAGACTTGACGTCGTTCAGGCTAGTCATCTGGTATAGTGTACAGACGAGTGGTCAGTAGCTTGAGTGTAGGATGGAGTGTACCCGTTCAGTGGGCACCGTTTGTGTGCCTGCATCCCTTGGTCTTACCTAGGCTGGGAAGATAAGTTGGAGGCTAGTTAAGGCCAACACCCGGCATGGCTTCCAACCGATGCTCCACGGCCTACAGAGTAAGCATATGCTCCTCTGTTCGCGCTTGTTATTCGCTGGTCTGTCTTGGTTAGTTGATCATTTATTGAGGTCATTGTGGAGCCAAGGACACACACACACACACACACACACACACACACACACACACACACACACACACACACACACACACACACACACACACACACAAACACACACACACAGACACACACACACACATATATATATACATTAAATTAGATTGTTACTTCAAAGTCATAGTAAAGTATGAGCCTTCACAATTTAGTGTGTTGAATGGTTAAATAGTGTTATAACTTTATATACTAATTTTGTTTATAATTTTGGGATTTGGGATTAAACAATATATATTATGTTTATATATTAAACAATATATATATATATAGCTTATTTATCGAATGCATTTTGGAGAAGGATAGCTACCTAAAGTGCGATTTTTTTTTTATTTCACTGGCTATATTAATTATACATAATAAAATGTATTAATAATAAATCCAAATAAAATATTTATTTTATAGAGAAATATATACACAGTTAGAGGTACATGTATAATAATATTTAAATTCCAGAATAAATACAACAGATATCATGTTTTATTTCTCAACGATTAAGTAAATGAAATTTACGTCACTTTCTCTCATCTTAATAATTAACTATTACTGGTTGAGTAATTTGGTCTCAGAACGTCAAAAAATGTTCCTATTCCTAATAGATTATAACTATTCAAAAAAGAGAAGAGGGAATTGAATAAAAATCATTTCCGAAGTAAATGTGAAAATAAATATACTTAAATGTAAAAATTAATATAATTTTTTTTTTTTTACATTTTGACTGAAAACCAATCTTCTCATTCATTATGCCATTAACCATCTATGTACTGTTAAAAATAATTTTCCTTTTATTTAAAAACACAAAACACCTTTTATGATATTTTCGCCTATCTATTTTATTTTATAAGTATGCAATCTTATATTTTCATTAACAAGTCATTAGAAATGTATTTTTATAAACATTAAATAATAATGAATTTTCTCAGTCCTTTGTCAGATTCCTACTCTTACCAACTTGTTTTGCTTAAAACAAACTAGTGACTCAGTCATTTTTAGTTTTATTTCTTTTAGTTCATTAAACAAAACTTTAAAACATGAATTCCATGAAATTGCTTGCTGGGTAGTCAGTGAGTTGCGTGTCAGTCTTCAAATCTGTTCTTCAGTTAGAACTAAATATGAAGCTGAATATGAAGGCAACATAGATGATGTCTTTAAAGACTTAAAACCAACAGAGTCAACTCAAAAGAAGCGAATGTTCGGATCCGAACCTGTGGGTGTGACTTTTATTACAATTATTGTTATTAAAATAGACTGGTTAGCTGACCAGTATAAAATACAACCATTAAATAACAAACATAATTCCTTTTAAAAAAATAAAAAAGGAACAATTAAAATTTATTTATATATTCATTATGTTGAATTGAGGAAAACTCGATTTTTTTTTATAAAAAAAAATAAAAATAATTGAGTCCTCAATCATTAAAAAAAAAGAAACATTTCAACATAAGAGGAAGGCAATTAGTAATTTCCGAGAAATACTAAAAATAAATGATGATCTGAAAATTAACGAATGCTTTAATTAAATCGAGCAATTCAATACCCAGGTAATCCTGTATTACAGATAATGTTATAGCAATTTACATCGGATATTGTATTTGGTGGAATATTAATTTAGCAAAGGCTAAACAGTTATGTATTTGGTTTTAACTTCTTTTTCAGAAGGCTGGTGTTATTCATTAATTTTGTAACTGAAGACAAAAATAAACAAAAATAACTCCATAAGTTATCACCAGTTGATATCAATGTTACAATAAAACTATCTTTTAGACCAGCGGTTCTGAACCCCATTATGCCATGATTTTATTTGTCGGATCAAAAACTTTTCGTGACACCCTTGTTGGAATAATAATAATCCATGGCACTTTTCGGTCCTAATAAATTCCATAGAAATTTATGACTCTGACAAAATTACAATGGCAGTGATATTATTCAATAAATCTATACCTTTTTTTTGTTTTAACTAAAATATATAAACAGTTTCATTCAACATAATGAATCACAGCTAATAAGTATTTTGAATTTTTTCGAATACAAAATTTTATTCAGCCTATTGACAGCCGTTGATTTACTTACGAGAATTAAATTAAAATGACAGAATTTACATTCCATTTAACGAAAAAATTGTCTGCTGAAATTTTTATAAGAAGTAAATTATATGTTCCTAAAAGAATTCACCTTAATTGACGATAAGGGCGATAAGCTGTTGCTTTTTATAAAATAACTATGTCAAAGTCGTGAAGATAGTACAGTTAAATGGTTGTCTTGGGTGAGAAAAATAAATTTTTGAAAATAAAACAACGCCATTCACATGACTCACCAAAATTTCGTATTCATGTAAATGTTATCATTTAAAATGATTATTATATGTTAATTCTTTAATTAAACGACAGAAAGCTCCTAACCAATGCAATATGTACATAAGCCAAATAAAAGTTTGCCTATATAGTAATGTACGCCCAGATATACTAGTATATTTGAAAAGTTATCTCAGGATCCATATAGCTTAGTAATAACTTGAAGTTTCTTTTTACTTTTTTGGAAGAAAATGATGATCTCTTAGTTTTGTCAGATTTGACCTGAATATTAAATTTTCATTACTTAACAATAAACCTTTGACATGCCTATCAGTTTAAAAGAGAATTTATGGTAGCTTTTGTTACCTAATACCAATTATGTTGGCGGTATAAATCGATATATGTATTGTTGACATAACCATCCTTTGTGGAACTCCAAGAAGGCCCTAACCTTTCGCTACTATTTAAATGTAAAAGTAAACTCATCTCAGAATCATATAATTAATAAGGACTTTTAAGATTATTTAATAGCTGACAGAGTTGGCAGTGTCAGATAGCAACCCATCGACATCGGTTGAAATTTTAACCTATCACAGTCTACATTTTTTATATAAGTATTTACTGTAAATGAATGATTTAGAAAACCTGGCTGATGTGATGGCATTAATTCGTTTTGCCGATAAAAATAGTTTTGCGGGAAGAGGAAGCGAGCTCATCGGAGATAGTGAGTAGAGTTATTTCCCGTTTTTTTCTAAATTTTGATAATAGTTAACTACCACATACGAATATACTACAAAATATTTCCCAATAACTTACACGGACATACCAATTCACTGATTCGAGACATATCCACAATCAACATGTCCGATATCACCTGTAGGAGGCTCAAAAGAAGCTGGATGAAGGATCTTCTCCACTAACCATAAAAATAAGATCAAGTTAGGAAGGGACACCACGAGGCACTCCTATCCCTTACGACTACTAACGTCTTAATCTACACTCTTCTTCCCGACAGCACACTCGCTGATTGTATTTCCAACAGGTGTTATTATAAAAATAAAGTTTAAAAAAAATAATAGTGTTGACATCTCTGACGTGGAAGAGTAAAAACAAAAGTAAGTTAAAAAAAATTACTTTTATCCTATTTTCATTTGTCAATTTTATTTGCTTACAACAAAATTAATTTTTACAGATTACAGTACTTCGTACTTGTATTAGAAATACGGTATTGACAATACGGTTTAGTTGAAATAGGAGTGTTACAGGTGCTGATGAGGAATATCTATTTTTTTTTCTTCTATCCGCTATTTTGTCTAACGGTATTTATAATCCCCATTAGTGATAATCATAAACAAACTACATATTTGCCTATTCTCTAGGCGAATAGTTGTTAAACATTTTATGAGACTTTAATAATATAGTTTTATCTATATGTCCTTGTCATTGATAATAGTTTTTTTACAATAAGTTACAACAAATTTATATATTATTATTATTCTATATCTTTCGTTACTAATATAGAACACTCATCAAACTGTGTGATCTACTGTAGATTGACTTATATTCAATGAAGGTCTTATGTATTCAACGAAACTCTACTATGACATATCAAGATCGCGGTTCCATTTCCAATGAATCCTAGTGTCATTTATCTGTTCATTCATTTCATTTTTGGTAATTTATAAAATATGTTCTCTAAAGACGCAGCTATCTAAACTTTTTAGGCTCTCTAAAAGCAGATTGGCCGATAAATTATTTAGTGGCCCAGAAATAAAATAATCAAGCAGGAGAGGCTAATAATATCCTATACTTTCTTTAACCCCAAGGCAGACAATGAACGGAACTCACCTGAAAAATTGGGTATCGATTTCACGGCAAGCATTGGAACAGGCTTCTTCCTTCACGTTCAGCTGAGGCAAATTGAAGATGCCCCTGTCCTCAATTATCTTTCCTTCGAATGAAAAATATTTATTTATAAAAACATAGTAGGTTTCTGAGTCAAGGGCCCTGTAGTCTTTGATTTAAACTAACATTACCTTCTCAATAGCTTTCTATTCTGTGTCTAAAAATATGTCTTCCTGTTCCCATTTACCTTACAGTTGGATTTATTCATAGATCGATTCTACTAGAAGCATGTTTTTACGAGACTGACTACCATTATAGTATAGAGTATAGTAGTACCATTAGAGTATAGTAGTACATTTAGTATAGACATCCTTCAATTAATTATACTATAAATTAATTCAAGAGTTGATTTTGATTTAATTAACAAGTTTTAATAAAATTAGACCTTTCTTTTATTTTCCGAATTCACGCTCTCAGAGCGTAATCCGATTTCGGGAAATTGTTTTAAGGCCGTCCAGAGCGCTTAAAAGTTAAAAAGTTTAATTCTGTGATTAAGTTTATTTGTTTTAATCTGACCGCAAATGATTAGGTCCAGGATTAAAAGTAAAAACTCCAAGTTCTTCTTAGATTCCCCAGATCACTGTAGAGCTTCGTCACCAAGTCAGTGGGGTTGGGCCTGAAAAATATGTTCTGTGTTTTGGTCAGCTGTTTTGCATCTAAAGAGAGGGCTTTATTCGATTTTGAACTTCCTATATCTCATCTTTCCTGTAAAGGAAATTCCTCTCATCCAGTTATGACCCGTCCTGATTCTAAATAGCAGAAATTTACTCGTTTTAACTACTCACTTTAAGGTAGCTATAATCTGAGTTATAGTGTGGATGAGCATCATTCCACCTTTGACATAAAGCCTCTTTACTTATTGAATGGCCTTCAAGAGAGTCCAAGTGGTGTTTTCTTGAAAGGATGAAGCTCCTTGCTTTGCTTGTCGATCACCTATCTCATTCCCATGCAGTCCGCAATGCGTCTTATATCCTCTGGAGTACTACTCCATTTTACTGGAGTTGGAGTTTTATTCTATCTGCAAGATTGTAAAGTACGGATTCCCGTTTGAACTTAAAGGACTAAATTTCGGATGCAGCACATGTCAGAAAAAATACGTTGTAATCTGGGTTCTTTTTAATCGCCTCCTTATTCTGCTGCCCTCTAAAATAGCCTCCAGCTTTGCTTTAAAACTCGTGCACAAGCAACCGATTTCTTACTATTCAGTTTAATTTTAGCAAGTCTTTTTAGGAAGATATGTGATTGCATTGATTTTCTCACACATCGAAATTTCTGCTTTAAGATTCTTCTTTCTCTGTATAAGTTTCCCTATACCTCATTTTTATTTTGTTCAATACATCTGTAAATATTCAAATCCTTTGATTATAGGAGGTTATTTTATTTATTTATTTTTTTATATAGGAAGTTTTGACTGATTATGAATATGACTTAAGAAGAATTTTCTAATAAAGCCTAATTTAAGAAGAGGGTTGAAGGTTTTAAAATAATTGTGTTGAAATAAGGTAATTGCGTTGAAAGTTTCAAAATATTGCAAGTACCCTATCAGTAAAAAGGAAGAAATTAACACACCTATATTTTTGAAATTAACTGAAATTTCTTTAGCTATTGAAGAAATATTTTTAAATACAACTTTTTAATGACGCATTTGATAAAAGATATTTTATTAAAAACTAACATTAACTTGGAGAAAAGAACCGCTAGGCTCACTTGCCGGACTAATTTCCACACCAGTTGCTGTTCCAGCAGCAGTACCTTTAGTATGGAATGCGTACTGCTCTTATCGATTCAAAATTAATATGAAATATTACCCAATGGCTCTGAGATAAATTGTAACCATTGCCAATAAATAGCTAAGAACTTAACAGCGTAGTTTCATTATTTTATTCTTCAGATGATTTCAACTATTTTTCGTACACGATGAACAAATCTTTTTGACATAAAAACGTTTATGTATGTTTAATGGTTTCCTTATTTTTTTTATCACAGGATATATTCTTCTTTTTCATTTTATTTTTATAGTCTGTTCAATATTGGGGGGCCCGGTACATGCCATATGACCGTGAGCCCTTTTCTTGAGCAATACAAAATAAATAAATGTTTTAGAGAGGAATACTTGTGAATATATATGTAAAATAGCTTACGTACAGTTTGATGAGGGGGCCGGTCTCGCGCCTCCTCTCTCTCTCTCTCTCTCTCTCTCTCTCATCTCTCTCTCTCTCTCTCTCTCTCTCTCCGCCGTTCTGGGTCCAGAAATTACCCGAAGGGCTGTGGTTCTGGAGGTCTGGTCAGAAGATAGGTCGTCAACAGTCCTTTTTCCTCCTTCGCTCGCTAGCATCTGTCCTTTGGCCGCAGATAAGGCCGTCTTAGAGAGGGGGTAGTGCAAGTTGAGACCGGGGGGTCTCCCCGTGTTGTTTATACAACGATAATTTAAAATACTGTACAATCAAATTTTGCATGTAAATCCAACATAGTCTTTATCACCACTCTCTATGACGTAGCCTCTTGATTTAGTAAATTATTAATTAACTATTTACTAAACGACTCAAACTACTTTACTCTCTTTTTTTGTAAATCTCCAAAACTAAAACTTTTTTTTATTTTTTTTATTGAGATTTACAACTATACTACATGGAAAATACAATAAGTAAATGTGACATTGGTCACATGACATGTACATCATGAAGAGAAACTACCCATTGGTAGAACTCAAATTAAAGTTCTATATTAGGTCCCGAGGCCATCTTCTTTTCAGACGCCTCAGGGATCAGGAATCGAGGAGGAAGCAAGGTTCGAAACGAGAGGATTCGGATGGTTCTGCAGTTTTTTATGGAAGGATAGATATCTGGATTGGGCCAAATCGGAAACATATGGAACATTAAGGTCTTTATGGATGATTTTATTTGTGACAAAGTAAGGAGCGTTGAGGATTTTACGAAGGATTTTGGATTGTAAGGATTGGATACGAGAGGAATTCGATGGTTTAGTGGAGCCCCAAAGCTCAATTCCGTAAGTCCAAATAGGTCTTATTATTGTCATATATATGAGTCGTTTGTAATTAATTGTGAGCTTAGAGCGTTTGTCTAGTAAGTGCTGCAGTAGTCGAAAACGTCGGGCGGTTTCAAGTCGTATCAGTCTGGTATGGGGGTTCCAAGTGAGTCGTTTGTCAAGGTGGAGTCCTAAGTATCGGATTTGTTCGACAGGGATAAGAGGGCTATTGTTGAAGGATACTGTAGGACAGGAAGTCATAGGTTTACGGCGAAGAGTGAAGGTAATTATTGCACATTGTTTACTAAATCTTAAAAACTGAAACTGAATGCAGATACATACTTACTTAAGCCCATATGGACGTACTCCTCACAAATATACGCCATCGCTAAAAAGACCCACCTACAAAAACTTCAAACGTTCCAATCAAAATTATTGGCGAGCCATAACAAAAGCACCTTGGTACGTGACTAACAAAACTCTACATACTGATCTCCATTTTCCAACAGTTGATTAACATAAAACGATCCTTTATCAACGATTTGACACAAATTTAAATGGACATAATAACAGACTAATAAGAGACATAGTCACAGCTGACATACCCTAGAACATGAGGAGGAGACTAAAAAGGCGTTGGATGAGGGATCTGCTTCCTTAGACAACCTAAGTAATTGGAACAAGTTGGGGAAGAGGTACTGCTGAGTACTTTCCTTCCCCATGCCTGTATTCATGTATCGCCATCACATTTGCTGATTGTCAACAATAAGTTGACAGGCGCAAATACATCTTTTATAGAAAAGAAAAACTATTTACTAATTGAAATATTATATATTTTTTTATTTTATTTATGATATTTACAACTGTATTAATAAATAAAATACATTTTGTAAATTTGATAACAGAAAATGATAACATGAAATAACTTGTTGAGAAACTACCCACTTGTAGCCCTATTAAAAAAATGTATTTACAATAGCAGATCTAGAGGCCATCTTCGTTTCAGACGCCTTGGAATGTTGTCAGGGATAGAAGAGGAAGCAAGGTTAGAGAAGAGAGGATTAGGATGGTTCTGAAGTCTATTATGGAAGGAATAGTATCTGGATTGGGCCTAATCCGGAACATAAAGAATATTAAAGTAGTTATGGATTTTTTTATTGGTGACAAAGTAAAGAACATTGAGGATTTTCCGTAGGATTTTGGATTGTAAGGTTTGGATACGAGAGGAATTCGATGGCTTAGTGGAGCCCCAAAGATCAACTCCGTAAGTCCAAATAGGTGTTATTGTAGTCATGTATATGAATCTTTTGTAATTAATTGCAAGCTTTTGTCTAGAAAGTAGTGGAGTAGTCAGAAACGTCTAGCGGTTTCTTGTCGTTTCAGTCTGGTACGAGGATTCCAAATTAGGTGGAGTTTAGGTGGAGGCCAAGGTATCGGATTTGTTCAACTGGGATAAGAAGGATAAAAAATAGACAGTATATGTATATATATTCTTTTTTAGAAAATTCTTTATTAAGATATGTTAAAATCTATTTAAGGATTTAAGGATTGATTGAAAAAAAAGTAGTAATAGTGATTAAAGCGTAGCTCATTCATACTATGTGCAATAAATGAAAAATAAATAAACATCAAAATAATAATGGATTTGATTGCCACGTTTTTACATCGTCTCTCACAGTTTCTCTTTTTTTAAGTGGAAAAAGTTTACTTTTTTTACTCAAAAACTATTAACGCCGAGATCAACACAGCAGCAACAACAATGGACTAATACCACAGTGAGTAGTGTTGATATTTACTGTGTATTCTATAGACAGTGAAACCAGTGTCCGAGGTGCTTTATCACTAGCCTTATCTGCCATAGCTACGTCTGATACTGCCCACTCTAGCAGTCGTGGCTCTGCCACGGATGAAGACGGACGGAGCTCTGCTCGTCGTTTCTCCGAGTTCAAGGACACGCAGACGAAGTTTTATTTTCCTTATTTTTTTTTTTTTTTTTTTTTTTTTTTTTTTTTAGATGCGATATTTTCATCAAGTGATGTCCACTAACAGGTCTTGTTCTGCTGGCTCCACCCCTCGTAACTCACCAAATAAACAAAAAACTCGTCGCAGTAAGTACACCACAACCGCAAGCAGGTACCTCTTCACAACAAATGGTCTCTAAATCTCCATTTTTTAGACCCAATTCATACCAGGTGCTTCAAAATGACAGAGAGAAGATGGATTCTGCACCGATACCTAGAGAACCACGGCCTCATCCGATCTTTATCAAAAATATCAGAAATTTTCAATTATTATGGACCCAATTAAATACAATCTGTCCTGATAGCTTTTCATGCCTTAACAGGACTAGCGACACAAAAATAACACCGGCCACACCTGAAGCCTATCGAAAAATAATCAAGTATTTGACCGAAACAGGTGCGGATTTTCACACATACCAGCTGAGGGAGGATAGATCATTAAGAGTAGTGATAAGAACCTTACACTCCTCAACCCCAACTGAGGTTATCAAGGATGAGCTAACGGCGTTAGGGTTCAATGTTCGCCAAATAACAAACGTTCTGAAAGAAAATAGAGACCAACCAGGAATAAAAACTAAAATTCCACTGCCCTTATTTTTTGTGGATCTGGAGCCAACACCAGGGGTGGAAAAAATGTACGACATACATCGATTATACTACACCATCGTAAAGGTTGAAAAACCATATCCGAAAAAAGAAATCGTCCAGTTCCACAATTGTCAGACATACTGCCACACTAAGGCATATTGCCACCACATGCCGTGCTGCGTGAGGTGCGGCGAATCACAAAATCTGGAGAATGTACCAAACCAATAAAAGATCCTGCAGTCTGCGCCCTATGCTTGGCGGGTCATCCGGCCAACTATAAAGGTTGTGAAATCTATAAATACCTCAAAGCTAGATACAAGCCCCGGAACCACGATGCTACACCTAAACAAAGAAGAGGACCTGCTAAAATCGTGGACTCTAAAGTTTGCTTTGCTAAGTTACTCGGAGGTAGAGACCCGACTAATGAATGTGAGACCCTGACGGTACAACCAACTCAATCCCTACCTCAATATCATATCCCTCCTAATGTACCTAATCAACAACAACCTCACCAACATCAAATCCAATATGTTCCTCCACCGCCTAATGCTACAGATCTTACTAGTTTATTGACATCCTTCCTTACTGAATTTAAATCCCTTGTCACCCCACTGATATCACTTCTTACAAACCTGGTATCTCATCTCATTCCTCCTTTAAAAAATCCTTAAATGACTTTCATCAAACCCATATCCATTCTCCTATGGAATGCGAATGGTGTTAGAAATCACACAGACGAACTAACAGCCTTACTATTAGACAAGAACATTGATGTAGCCCTAATTACATGATGTAGCCCTAATAACTCGGCTGACCAAAAAACAGCTTTTGAAAATACCACAATACTTAACGTATCGGACAGACCACCCTGACGGTAGAGCACATGCTGGTACTGCTGTCATCGTACATCAATCCCTCTCTCATCACATACTCCCATTGCCTAATCACGATTTCCTACAATCCACTGCAGTTGTAATCAAAACCTTTTCCTTTCCTGTCACCATTGCATCAGCATTTTGCCCTCCTAACCGATCCATATCCAATGTCCACTTCACCTCTCTCCTAAATTCCTTAGGAAACCACTTCATCCTGGGTGCAGACTTAAACGCCAAGCATCAACAATGGGGTTCAAGAACCACGAATTCTCGTGGTCGAACATTGCTGTCTGCACTCAATTCCCAATGTTTTACCCTTCTTCCTCCCAATTCACCTACCTACTGGCCCACTGACACTCCCGTAATCCCGATATCCTCGATTTCTTTATCCACAAAGGTTTAGGTACCCTCCACCATTCCCTTGCCCATCTTGATGAGCTTTCCTCAGACCACAGCCCATTAATATTCCAAGTATCATTAGCTCCTATTCCTAAACCCTCTCCACCATCCTTCATCAGAGGCCCAGTTAACTGGAAACTCTTTCATCAAATCCTCTCCGATAAAATTGACCTCAGAGTAACCCTGAAAACCCCTGAAGACCTGGACAATGCAGTACATTCCTTCACTACCGAAATTCAAGAAGCAGTCTGGACTGCTTCCTCCCCTGATCACTCCTCGAAAATCCTTAAGAAACATAATTTACCTCAGCACCTCCTTGACCTAATCCACATAAAACGCCGTGCCAGATTATTATGGCAACGTACCAGACATCCAGCCGACCGCCAATCCTACAATTATCACTGTAAAAAATTAAAACAAGAATTAGCCACCTTCAGATCCCAATCATTCAATTCCTACCTCACCATACTCTCTGCTCATGATAATTCCCTTCGGAATATCACCAGAAAAATCCTCAAATCCCATCATATTTCCCACCCTCTTCGACGAGGTGATGGCTCCTGGGCAGCATCTGATGAAGATAAAGCCGAGGAGTTTGCCAAACAACTTTCCTATACTTTCGCTCCTCATCCGGAATGCCATCCTACCCACACAGTAAAAGTAGAAGAACTCCTTTCTTCACCTATCCCACTCTCCTTACCACCTAAAGCAATTAATCCCTCTGAGGTCAAATACCTATTACGCAAAATCACTCCTCGTGAATATCCTGGATACGACCTTCTAACCCCGCAGATCCTACGACAACTACCATCCAAAGCCATCATATTTCTAACCTATATATACAATTGTATCCTCCGAACTACACACTTCCCTCTCCTATGGAAACATTCCACCATCATCCTTTTCCTGAATCCAGGCAAGCCTCCCAATAATACATCATCCTATAGACCAATTAGCCTACTTCCAATTCTTTCAAAAATTTTTGAAAAGATCCTCCTGAAAAGAATCCTACCCATAATAGACTCCCGTAAAATCTCTACCCATCAATTCGGATTCCGTTCCCAACATTCTACCGTCCAACAAGGACTCCCAGTTGTTGACCACATATCCTCAGCCCTAGAAAACAAGCAGTTTTGCTCGAGTGCATTTCTGGACATAGCGCAAGCTTTTGACCGGGTGTGGCACGCCGGACTGCTCTTCAAGCTCAAATCCCATCTACCACAGTCCTTATACCTAATACTCCAATCCTACCTCTCCGACCGCTCCTTTCGAGTTCGCTGTGGTACAGAATTTTCCGACTGTTATCAATTGAGGCTGGAGTTCCTCAAGGCAGCGTCTTGGGTCCCATCCTTTACATCATCTATACCGCTGACATTCCCGTCCATCCCGATACACTCCTGGCAACTTTCGCTGATGACACTGCGATCCTATCTTCTAACTCAGATCCTGAAACAGCGTCCAGAAACCTGCAACGGCACCTATCCTTGATTGAACACTGGTGCAAGAAATGGCGCATCAAAGTCAATGAATCCAAATGTAAACATATAACCTTCACCCTTCGTCGTAATTCCTGTCCACCAGTTTACTTTAATACCATCCAGCTTCCTTCTGCGACACAGTCCGGTATCCTTGGTTTTCTCTAGACAGACGACTAACGTGGAATCCGCATACTAGACTGAAAAGACAGGAACTTAACCGACGTTATGGCCAGCTATATAGACTACTTAATAGAAAATCTAAACTTTCTATTGAAAACAAACTACTGATCTACAAGACAATATTAAAACCCATGTGGACCTACGGACTAGAACTGTGGGGACAACCAAATTTTCTAACATCAAACGCATTCAATCCTTCCAGTCCAAAGTCCTCCGTACAATAGTCGATGCTCCCTTCTATGTCTCTAATAAAACCCTGCACAATGACCTTAATATTCCATTTATTCTTGATCTTATCCCAGACAAATTCTCCAAATTTCATCAGAACCTTACCCATCACCCTAATCCCGTAGCACAATCCCTATCTAGCACCACTCATCCCTACAATCCTCCTCGCAGGCTGAAACGGCAGTGGCCCCGTGACCTTTTGTAACATGTATATACTGGAGTTCTGGCAATGGCCAGATTCTCCACTCAAGTCATGAGTGTCCGTGGTTGTAGCGCCCTTACTCAATCTCCGCTGGCTTTCAATGCCAGTGAAATGGTTGAGGAAGAAGCGCAGGGATCTCCTGAAGCCTTGCTTTCCCTCCACATGTGGGGGATAAGTATGGTTCGGAGTTCCTATGGCCGACTGTAAATAGTGTAATAGGTATGCCTGCGTCTAAGATGTTTATTTTCATTATTTTTTTTATTCTCACTATGATATTTTATTTTGTTCTTTTGTAGCTTTATATTATTCGAAGTTAGCTTATTTTTTTTATTTATTTTTATTATTTTTTTTAATTTGTAAATATGGTGTGAATGTGCTCTCAGAACTCTATTATAAATGTCCTTTATTTAGAAAGATTGTAATATTTATCAATAAAAAAAATAAAATAAAAATAATAATACTTAAAGAAATGTACATAAACTAATAGAAACTAAACTAAACAAAAAGAAACTAAACTAATCAAAATAACCAATAAAATAGACACATGCTGATAATATTAATTAAAATATTCTACATTATAAATTCCTTTAATTCCCAGTTTTTTTGGCTATTTAGTATCGATTATTTAATAATCAATATTCTTCTGAGGCAGGTGAGAAATAAAAATGATGATTTTTATTTTTAATATTTGAAAAAAAATATACTACTTAAATAAAAATGAATATCTTTACTGATGGATTTTTATCAGCGGGGATGGTGTAGGCAAGCCCACAAGACATAACAATCATCTGGAACAGTAGTATGGTAGCGCCGTTAACCAACTCTCAAACCAAAGTTTTACTTATGTTTTAACTATAAAAAAATTATTTATTAAACTAAAAATTATATGAAAACTATGAAATCTAATTTGAACCGAAATATTATTAAATAAAACAAGCACAAATAAAAAAAAAATAGTATTTAATTCAGTGCTAAATTAAATTTCGAACAAATTGTAAAAAACCCATATTGTTGGTCATGGTGTAAACAGCTTCATTTATTGTATTATTACTTTGTTTTTGTGGACATTTTTTGGCTAAAAGTTTGTTGTAAATTTCCACCTCTTCTTGCTGGTAAAACATACTATATCTATAATAATTAAATATTGTGAAATTCAAATAAAATTTTATTTGTTCCTGTTGAAAGTTGGCATTTGACAGTTAAGGTATTTTACGCTCCAATAATTTTTACTAAATTTGTTTTTTTTTAGTATCAATTGTTTTAGTATCTTTTTTTTTTATACGAAGAATAAATTGAAATGATTTATAGTTTGGTTTAGATTTTTTTTTAGCAAGAAAAAATTTAAAAAATGCGAGCTAAAAGAAATTGTATTAAATTCTAGTGCTGTAATAAATCTAACTTTCAATAAAATAGTATATTAATTAAAAACTTAAATTTCAACTTAGTAAAATTTAATCTACTTAGTACTTTCTCTTAAACCTTTGCCAAGGAAAATTAAAGTGAAAGCTGTTTAATTCAAAAGATATTGTAATTTAGATACCAAGATTGATATCCGTGATATTTGGACCAAATATCGGGGATTACTTGGGTTGGCAACAGTGGTTGTTTATTATATTATATTTTATATGTTTATTACACTTCCCTGACTTACTAAAACTGTTATATCATTCAATTAGCTAATATATGTAGAGTGAAAAAAGGTTTTTTATTAAGATATTCAAACAATCATCATTAACAATCCAATAATTTAGATGAAAATGAGGGGCTTAGGATTGATAACCCTACTTCGTGTACCTTCACAGGGAAATGTCTTTCCACGAAGAAAGTCGTCAGTCTTCTCATGAATAAGCAGTATCTCGGAGATTTGGTGCATGGACGGTGTGTTTTGGGGAAAATAATGGCCTTCATGCGCCTGCTGACTCTGAGCTGTCAAAATATTATCTTTTTTTTTTTTGTCTTCGCCTTTTTAGACTATACGGGTGTTTTCCTGGGCCAGCGGGTTAGGACGGAGGATTAATACCAAAGTAAAAGATCCTCTCGGCAACGGGTCGCGAACTCGTAATTCATTTAATCAAATTATCTTATATATCAGGTATACCGCTCGGCCACTCATGAGAGCAGCCAATATTTATGAGTATAGACCAATTTGTCTAGATTTCTCTATCATAAATTTTTCTAAGCTGTGTATGTTGGGAAGAGCACCGCTAGATTGGCCCAAAGTAATCGACGTTCTATATGTGACATGTCCTTACAACATTGACATCATGATGTTCTGTTGCAACGTGAGGTTGGGCGACTTTCACCAGGCGATCTGTGCTCCCACAAATAAAATACTTCTTCAGTAATAGCGTGGCCTAAGATCTACTACATGTTCTATGTTCAATGTTCAATGTTCTATTATTGCGCCATCAAGAAAGAAAATAGATGACATACACATCATAAATTATATTTGTAATATTATATGAAATATCATAGGTTAAATATTTTTTTAGTTTTCTTATATTATTCATTACATTAATCTGCTGTCAATCGTTTTGTTTTAATTTTTAAGTATATTACATATCTGAAATAAAAGCTTTAATGAAATCCTGTGCTTTTTAAAATCTAATATTTCTAGCCTTACATATTTCCAAACTTCTTATAAGATAATATTGAAGGATTAATTATCAATTAATATAATTGATAATGATTGATAGAATTTAAAATTTAGAATTAGAAACCTCAATACTTTAAACACCTGAGTTTTTCGAGTTTGGAGAATTCGAATTCAATGTGCAACCATAAAATTACATACATTTGTAATTAAATAATGACAACAACAAAACTTTATTTGATGTAGAGATGGTTGACCGTTAATATAATATGAGAAGGAGTTAGTCGAGGGTGCGGTCAAATAAATAAAAAATTAAAATATATAAATTATTTTCTTCACAATTTCTTCAATTTCAATCTCAATTCATCAATTTCAATTTCTTCACAATCTTCAATTTCTTCACTTCTTAACCTTTAGTCCCGTTATCTGTTACAATTAAAGGTAACCTCCACTTGCTTGTTATTCACTGATATCTTATTATTATGTTATCTTATCCATATTTTAATTTTACTGTAACAATAGTTATTCAATTTTCAATCTATTTATTCGTTAACATTCATGTATTTATTTTCTTTTATCTATTTTCTTATCATGTATTTATTTTCTTTATATTTTATTTCTGTATCAGACAACTTCTTCGTATTTTATATATACTTATGTTTATTTTTTATTTTATTTTTATTTTTTCAACATGTTTGTATCTTTTGTAGCCCTGAAGACGACCTGCAAAGTGGGTCGAAACGTCGACAAAATTAAAATAATTTATATATTTTAATTTTTTATTTATTTGACCGCACCCTCGACTAACTCCTTCTCACAAAACTTTATTTGGTTTAATGTATTTCGACTGTTAATGTATTCGACATTTCGATCGTTCTACTAGATACCAAATTAATCTACCCAATCTGAGTATTTATTCTGTAGAATAGTATACTTAATGCATGACATTTTTAATTTTCAATATCAATTACACAAAATTATTTATAAAAAAATTCAAATGCCAATTAAAAAATTGAAGTTTAAAGTCGAACAGTTTCTATATCGTTTACCGTGTGTCAGCTCTTATTTATTTATTTTGACATGATTTATTAATTAGGAATTTATGAATGTAAAGTTATTTTCGTGGTCCGATTTAGCTAAAGCATTTTTATCTGCAGATATAAGAACTGGAATGAAGTTGAATAACGCGCATGAAGATATTTTTACCCCATTTCTGACGGAAAAATAAACATACATAATTTAAATAATAAAAAATAGAACAAATAAAAATTTCGTTCAAGAATACAATAACCGATGAACAAGACAACAATCGGAAAACAAATACGATGCCTGCAAATTGAAACAAAAGAAGAAATTCCATCCACTCTTTGCCTTGGCCTAAATAAGTCGAATAACTTAGTCCGGGTGGGAGCCATCATTCTCAGGTTCCTGCAGTAGAATGTGATAAAGCAGTGTCCTGGTTTATCTCACATTCACACCCTCCTTCTGGGTCAGCAGTAAACATATATTTCTTTGCATACTACCTAATCGATAGCGTACTTAGGTTTGATTAAAATAAATAAATGTATAGAAATTTAGAAAATATTTTAAAATCCAGAGCATGGAATATAATTAAAATCATATTATTACTTTAAGACATGATGAATGATTGCTCATCCTTTACAAAGTACCTCGTCCCCACAAGATGCGGAAAAAGTAATGTGGCTACAACGTGAAGCAACCAGTTTTATAGTAAGAAAGTTTGCAACATCTTCTGCAAGTACTCCTCGTACGACAGTGGTTGCAATTTTTACGCATCTGTGAGGTTATGAGACTTTAGCAATGTCGTATGCAGTCGACATCGCTGTGGTCCGAATGTAACTTAATGCTCTAGCACCAGATTGCGAAATCTTTTTGAAGTGAAAACTTCTTTGGACGCATTTGACACTTTTTTTTGTGGAGATTGAATTAGATTGGGCCGTCAAAACGCTGATATGTAACGCTCGGGCAAAGTAGGCCGTAGTTAACTAAATTTAAGTGTTTTTGCATATGGACTAAAATATCTCAAAAACTAATAATCGAACCTGCATATTGTAAAGAGAATGTTCATCATTTCATCCTCTTTAAAATGAGCTATTATCTAAACGCGACGCTGTTAGAGAGGTGCAATGGAAAAAATAGTGTAGAAACAAATTATGACGAGTTTTATTGATGATATGGATTAAAATATCTCAAAACTAAAAATCAAACCTGAATACTGTAAGCGAGGGAATCGTTCAGCATTTCATCCTCTCTTTATTGGGATATTATTAAAAATAGTATCTTAACACGACGCCGTGTTATAGAGCAAAAAAAAAATAGTGTCGAAAACCTAATGATAAAGAGTTTTATGGAAGATATGGATTAAAAATATCTCAATGCAATGGAAGTATGTCAGAAATTAAAAACCGGACTTGTATACTATAAGAGAGGGGAACGTTCAGCATTTCATCTTCTTTGTAATGAGTTAAGATTTATAACTAATATTTTATGTTATTAATCTTGCCTTGTTTATATTTTCACTTTTTTTCGTGTGGTTTGAAGAAAACAATTTAGTTTTCTTAGGCATCGTATTTGTTTTCCGATTGTTGTCGTGTTCATCAGTTATTATATTCTTGAACGAAATCATTTTTTTCTATTTTTATTTATTTAAATTATTTATTATGTAGTTTTCGGTCAGAAATGGGATAACTCATCTCGTTTTGTAATTAAGCTTATGTATTAATTAACATGATCAGTGAAGGAGATTCCGTATCCCGCTTTTTCATTAAGATTTGGATTGCTAACAGGAGTTTTGTTTTGATGGTGTATTATTTTATCCTGTTAATGTTTAATGGAATCGTTCTGTTCATTTAATTCCTCCAATTTTTTCTTACTTTAGTAAAGACAAACATAATGTGTGAATTTTAATCGGTTATCAGACGGCTTGAACAATAGTAGTAATGTTTAAAATTAGAAAATTTGTATTTTGCCTACTGGAAACTGCTGATTCTTCAAATATCTTGTTGGGAGAGGTCTTGTTGTAATGTTTAAAATAGGAAAATTTGTATTTTCCATACTTGGGACTGTTGAGTTCCATGTAACTTACTGAGAGAGCCTCGGCCTGGACAGTTAGTGTCACTAAGCTACTGTTTTTTTGTTTATTTAGTACTTTTTGAATATATGATTGTTTAATTGAATTTAATTTAATTTTTAATAACTGCCGATGTTTGTTTGTCCCGCTGTAAATAATTTCCATTTATTAAAGAATGGAATATTCATAGCCCCATCTCAAGTTACTTGAAAAAAGGAAACAGTGGAATGGTGACGATAACGAATCATCAGTACGAAAATTCCTGTTGTTGAGACTGTAATCCTCAAATGTTTAAAAATAATAAATTACTTATCAATGAAAAATCTTAATATCTTCTAAACAACCTATGCTCATTGAATCATGTTATAAAAAAATTAATGCTGCAAAGCCCTTTTTCATTCAGTTTTTGTTTATTTTTCTCATATTGTATTTTATCATTGTGATTAATTAGAATTATACTCTTAATTGTGCTTATTAAACTTCAGTATGTAATAATCTTTTCCACCGTTGTTCAATATTATCAATGTACACAATGTATTCGCATTTTTTTTCAATTGATTTTCGCCTACTAATGTTTAAATATACTATCACTGCGGTTCAATAAAAAGAGTGTTTTACAACATAATTCTTCTTACTTATCCAATTTCAATATTGTTGGGGTTTGGATGTCGCAGAACGATTCCAGAAAGAATAAGGAGATTCCTGGAGGAACTAGGTGTTAACGTTGGAGAGCTTGCAATATTAGATAAAAACACTATTCTGGACTTCATTGGGATCATCCAGTACCACAAATATAGTATAGTATTAATAATGACAGTGTGGTATAGTATTGATATTATTAATGTTAAGAGATATGAAAAGGAAGAAAAAGAGATCTATATATATACAAAAATTAAATAATGAATAATTATTAATAGTGTCTAAAAAGGAAGTATGCTACGTATTGAGCAGTCTTCTGTAGTGGCTCATCACTGATTTGATTAAAGTATTTATCTCTCTAGCTGATATCCGATTATATTATTCTGTTCCAGGTACTGCTCACTACCTCCCAACTCGATCCACATGCTGTCCCTGCTGATTGAGAGCAAGGTACGGCTACCGGATTACGGCCCCACCCACAGCCGATCCGCCAAGCGGGAGGTCCTTCGTACACAGGGAGAACGCCAGTTTTTCCTTTCCATCGTCAGGGACGTTGCCACTGAGCTTGATCCCAAGTCCCTTTCGTCTAAAGTGGTTGACAACCTCGCAGTTCTGCTAGACGCTGATGGAGCGTCGCTCTTCCTTGTCGAAGGACCGCGGGGCAAGCAGACTCTTGTCTCCAAGGTGTTCGACGTTCATTCTGGAGTTTTCCTGCTTCCAGGCGGAACTGATGACAACGAGGTGCAGGTTCCTTGGGGTGTGGGCGTTCTTGGGCACGTAGCAGAGACTGGGGAAACTGTCAACCTGCAAGTCGCCTGTGAGGTAAGAACTTATTTCTTATTTATATTGACATTAATTCATTCATTATACATTAATTCATAAGGCTCGATACAGAATCCCACGATAACCCAGTGCACGTCTAGAACCCACTAGCACACACAAAGCACTCTAGTACCGAAAGGATGGCCATGCATTTCCTTATCTTTTAAACATATTATTTTAATTTGGCAAAGAACTAGTCGAGCTTAACTTGATTTACATATATATATTTTTTTTGCTCAATGGTAACACCCTATTTTATTCTTCACTTATTGCTAAATACTATAAATTTTTAAACTAATTATCTCATAATAATTTTAGTTGGTAACATGTTCTCATTTACGAAGGAAATATAATTATTGATGTTTGGTTCCTATGGATTTTCGTTATTTGAACTATCTGAAACTTATGGTTTGTATAAACATAAACCATATCACAAGTCACTAAATAATGAACAATTGTAGGAAAATTAAGATTACTGTTAAGTTCTCTCACGATTTAGGATAAAACATAGGATGAAACTTAACTAACATATAGAATAGAATAGAATAGAAAAATAATTTTATTCTGGGACGAAGTCCCTTCAGAATAACAAAAAAAGTACAGAAATTAAAATTTTTACATCTGGCCAGATAAAAACAAACCATATGCTAGAAAAAAGGAAGTAATTATAAAATATAAATAATGGGCTGTATAATATAGAACACAACAAAACCTGAACAACTTTTATATTTTTCGTGACAATAAAAAATAATAATAATGAAGAAATAAATGAAATTAATTTTTACATTTAATCGATAGTAAAATAACAACTGCTAACAAAGAATATTAAAGATAACTAAAGATAAATATTGAATAAAATAAATGATATTTATCTCTACGAAACTATCAATAATTCTATTTCTAGTGTACCTAAACTAATGCTACAATAAACAAATATATTACCATTATTAATGAGGCTATATAAAACAGAAAACAAAATTTGAACATCTTAACGTAGTCGCGCTCAAGTGACGGTCAATAGAACCACAGGTAATCTTGTCTTCTTACGGCTACTTGATATAGGGTAGTTTATGAACGCTTAAACTATTATCTAAAACTGTAAATGGGTAGTAGAAAAGTGACACAATGATGGACTGTTGCAGAATTCATAAATCCGCAATCGGGCTGTAAAGCAGTGGGCAACTCTCAGCTCAACATAATCTCCGTAATATGCTGACGATGTCCACAGCTTAGCAACAAGGCATAGCACTTGTTTGTATGTAAGGCTGTAATACATTTATAATAATCACTATAATGCACTCTATAACAATCTAGCCTACAAAATACAACTAAAAGTACATCACCAATTAAAACAGTTGATTTGATTTTGTTTTTACATTTTAAATATATTTTTTTTAATCTTTTTTATTCACACCTGTCATAATGGTAATGACAACCAGTGAATGTGAGGTCGATTGATAAATATAATGTCATGAAATTTAATATTTAAAATTAATGAAATTAAAACAAACCAAAGTTAACTTTTGAAAGAAATTAATGTCTATAAACACTTAAATGTATGCCTCGCTGGTCTGTATAATAAAAATCTAGTGCGGGCAACACACAACTTTCACTTACCTCTCTACTTTGAATAGAAATTATTTTCTGGCCATGTTGGCCATTATAAAAATGACTATTATAAAAATCTTTAATTGCATTTTTAACTGAGGTGAAGCAAAAAGATTACGGCTTACAAATCATAAACACTATTAAAATAACAAAAGTCCTATTTATTATATCATCGCTTTATTATGGATTGTACGATTCACTGATTATCAATTTTTCGATCCGTTGGTGATGGATTGTACGACTATTAGTTATTAAACTGATATTTTCCATTGCAAAGTTTATTGAAACTGAATCAACAGATTTGCATTGTCTGTCATAGACAGGTCAAAAGTTGTCACACTGATTGTAAGTGAATTCTGTTGGAATATCGCAAAGGAAAAATTTGTCAAATTATTCACTAATTTAATTTTTTAAAAGGTTACATAATGATTTTTCGGAATAAACAGCCGATAGATACATAATTATTTAAATATAATATCAGATCTAGAGTTATTAAACTACAGTAAATATATTTAAGGTAATAAACGTACCTATAAAATATTTTTATACTTCACTTCTTCCTTCACTCCAGTACAATGATATAGTATCTTCAACAATGTCATTGCCTCGAATCCGTAGGTTTTAAATATTTTTTCAAATTAAAAAAAAAAAGTCACCTTTTGACTGTTATTTCCGAATATTCGTTTCCAACCTGGATAAGCATTTTTCTTTTTTCTCCTTTATTTAATAATCAAATTCTTCTGAAAGTTATATTCAAAATTTTTCCATAACAATGTCATTGCATTGATTAGGTGGATTTTAAATACTTATTATAAACTTAAAGATATTTTTTAAAGTCTACATTTAGTAAGTAAATTTCCTTGAAAACATGTGGTGTACGTTAAATATTATTAATTTTCAAAAATTATTACTTATAATTTTTTCTCCACTCCGTTTTCTTTTGCAAATTTCAATATTAGATATTATTTTTTTTTGTAAAATTCTCCACTTTCCAACGATATGTTATAAGTTTTAATAATTTTTAATAATGAGAGAAAGTTAATTATTTAAAATTAACCATATTAAAGGTACTTTCGAGGAAGGCATTTAAGCCCTGTAAAGTGACATAAATGGGGATAAGACCTAAATGGTATTAAAGACCACTTAATTATACAATGATACATCGAGATTAATCAAAATAGTCAGAGCCGTCCGTCTTTGATACACATACACACAGAGATCATTTGGTGGGACTTGGTTATTTGAACTCAAGGTACCCCAAAAAGTGTATTTCCGTTGAAAACCCAGATTCGAAATTTTTCACGATCGCGATACTTACACTTACTATGCATTACATAAATAGGTAAGTGAAAATAAAAATCTGGTGCGGGCAACACACAACTTCCGCTTACCCCTCTACTTTGAATAGAAATTATTTTATGGCAACGTTGGAGTATTATATTTTTTTTTTAATTTAATTTTAAACGGAACTAAAGTTTAAAGCTTACAAATAACAAATCATTGAGACCATTAAAATTACTCAGGTTTGAAAATTTTAACGATTGCAATACTTATATATTTCATATATACATGAAATATATTTTTATATATTATTATCATGTATATATAAATATATATTTGATTTTCATATATATATATATATATATATATCCTCGCGCGGGCTCATTACCGCGTATGGGGAACGTCCCACGGGTGGCGGATGTGGGGATGGTCGGTGGAAATTCCTTGGAAGTTCCTCCCGGCTAAGTCCGATGGACTCGCTGACCAACAATGAGAGGGGCTCTCCAGACTTACTGGAGGGAGGGGACCTCCAGACTTGCTGGAGGTAGGGGCCTTCCAGACTTGCTGGAGGGTGTGACGTAGGATTGAACGCCCTACTCCTCACATATCTTTAGTTCACCAAACACCACAATAAGTCATGGATCTCCCTAAGGTAAAACGCTCATTATCCGGAAGTAAACTAGTCCCCCGTTCGGGTCTCCGGGCGGGGACTGCTTTAGGGAATTCATGGCGCAAGTTGAAATATAGGGATTTAAATATTGGTACGTGGAACGTAAGGAGTTTAAACACAGCAGGGGGGCTAAAATCGGTCGCGAATGAGGTAAATGGGTACAATTTGGATGTCGTGGCTCTGCAAGAGGTTCGCTGGCCAGGGGAGGGCTCGATGAGGGAAGGAAAGTACACTATTTGGTACGGAGGAAGTGGGAATCATTGTTTAGGTACCGGGTTTCTAATTAGGAGTAGATTACTATCCGCTTTGAGCGACGTACAATTCTTTAGTGATAGAATTTCGGTAGCTACATTTCAGGGACGTTGGTTTAAAATCGCATTATTAAACATACATTGTCCGACCGAAGACAGTGACGATGAAGTCAAAAGTGAATTTTACGATAAACTCGAATGGGTTTATGATAAACTACCGCGAAACTATATGAAAATAATTGTAGGTGACGCGAACGCAAAGGTAGGAAGGGAAGAAGTTTATATTCCGACGATTGGTAAAGAAAGTTTGCACGAATATAGTAATGATAATGGGATCCGTCTGATAAACTTTGCCATCTCGAAAAACCTTATAATTAAAAGTACGACGTTTAAACATAAGGATATTCATAAATATACTTGGACATCACCGGATTCGCAAACACGAAATCAAATCGATCATGTCTTGATACAACACAGCTGGCAAAGCAGTATAATCAATGTACGGTCTTATCGCGGAGCAGAATGTGGGTCGGATCATGAATTAGTAATCGCGAAACTTCGACAAAAACTTAATATAAAAAAGAGAAAAGAAAACCGTTTCGATTTTGAGAATTTTAATTTGGAAAAATTAAAAAATCCATCAATTAGAAACCAATTCGAGCTAGATGTTAAGAATAGGTTTGAAGCTTTAGAGCTTCCTGACGAGGACCACGAGGATATTGACAAGTTATGGGTAGAGATCAGGGATAATATTAAAGCGGTCGGTAACTCGTGTCTAGGAAAAAAGGAAAATAAGAATAACAAACCGTGGTTTGATGAAGATTGCTTAAACATGTGCGAAAAAAGAAAAGCCGCTAAATTAAAAGCTCTAAATAATCCTAGCGAAGACAATCTGGAATACTTCCGAATCTCAAAGAACGAAACGACAAAATTGCTCAAAAATAAAAAAAGGGAGTATCTTAAAAATAAAATAATTGAAATAGAAACTAATAGAATCGAAAATAACGTAAGAGACATGTACAAAGGTATAAACAGATCACGTAAATATGTAGGGCCCGTAACGTCTGGAATTAGGGATGATAATAACAATATTCTGACCGATCCGGTTGACATATTGAATAAGTTTAAGGACCACTTTGACAATATTTTAAATACGGGAAATTATGATCTGTGTCCTCCTTCTGAGTACCAGAGTGCTGAACCATTAATAGAAGGACCAAGTAAAGAGGAAGTTGAAGTAGCTATCGGAAAATTAAAATCATATAAAGCAGCGGGAATCGATAATATTCCTACTGAACTAATTAAGGCATGCGGGGAAGCTGGAGTTTCTAAAATACATCGGTTGGTTAAAAAGATCTGGGTGAACGAGAAATTACCTGAAGAATGGAAAGAATCTATTCTTATTCCGATTCACAAAAAGGGTCCGAGGACGGATTGTAATAACTATCGAGGAATTTCACTCCTTCCGGTATGTTATAAAATATTCACTTTAATCTTAACCAGTCGAATCACGGAATACGCCGAGGAAATTATCGGAGACTACCAATGCGGATTTAGACGGAATCGTTCGACTATTGATCAAATATTTTCTTTACGGCAAATATTAGAGAAAAAATTGGAGTATAACGGTATTGTTCACCAGCTGTATATAGATTTTAAAAAGGCTTACGATTCTATTGACCGCCAGAAACTGTATAATATTCTAATCGAGCAGGGGATTCCAAAAAAACTAGTAAATCTAGTCAGGATGTGCTTGACGGAGACACTCAATAAAGTTAGAATCGGTAATAATTTGTCCGAAAAATTTGAGGTTCGTTCGGGCTTAAAACAGGGGGATTCTCTTTCGCCTGTCCTGTTCAATTTGGCATTAGAACATGCCATTAGGGAGGTAATGCGAACCGAGAAAGGGTTGGATCTGGGCGGGACAACATCCGTGCTGGGCTATGCTGATGATCTGGTACTGTTAAGCGAAGACGTTGAAACTATAAAACTAAATACGACAACGTTAATGAAAGCCGGTAAAGAACTAGGACTCGAAATAAACGTGGATAAAACAAAATATATGGTTAGCTGCAAAAATGGCGATACTACTGGTGATATCGATATAGATGGTAATATGTTTGAACAGGTAGATAAATTTAGGTATCTAGGTTCTACGATAACTAGAAAAAACGAAATTGAAGAAGAGATTAAGGTTAGACTGAAGGCGGGGAATGCTTGTTATTTTTCTGTGACAAAACTACTTAGTTCGCGCCTCTTGTCCCGAAACTTAAAAATTAGAATCTATAAAACAATTATCTTGCCTACAGTTCTTTATGGATGCGAAACTTGGCCGCTTACATTAAGGGATGAGCAGCGTCTTAAGGTTTTTGAAAATAAAGTATTGCGTAGAATATTCGGACCGAAGAAGGATGAGTTAACCGGAGAGTTCAGACGGTTACACAACGCCGAATTGCGTGAGCTGTATCCGGGTAATATAATTGAGGTAATTTCATCGCGGCGAATCAAATGGGCTTGTAAAGTTGTTGGGCTTAGTAACGAGAGAATTCCTAAAAGGTTAATATTTGCTGTGCCGAATGGTAAGCGTCCGAGGGGTAGACCGAAGCGAAGGTGGGAAGATTGCATTAAAGCCGATCTGAAGGGACTGGGTTTGGACGGCGAACGGTGGAGGGAGGTATGTAACAAGCGATTGGTGGTGTCGGCATCGAACCTTCGGGTTCGCTAAGCCTTTTTATTATTATTAACTTTTTATTATTATATATATATATATATATATATATATATATATATATATATATATATATATATATATATATATATATATATATATATTCCTATATATACATATATAGGGAAGAGAAAGTAAAAATCAAAATTAACTTCTGATAATTATTTGTTGTACACTTCTCAGTCCCCCTTCAGCTCAATTCAAATCAATATGATATAATAAGCTTGATATGTAATATCATGGTATGTAATAACTTCCGTTGCGTATAAAGACATTGAATTAAACTTATTACGTCATATTGAATCACTCAATATTTTTTTGGGGGAATAAAATATTGCTGAGGAGCGGGACATATATTCGTGTAAATGCACAATAAATAATTACCAGAAGTTAATTTTGATTTTTATTAAACTGATCTGTGAGACATAAATTTAAATTCAAATTTTTTCAAAACAATGAAAAAATAAATTAATTAAAAATAATAAACAAATGAAGTCAATGCTGTGAGCGTAAACAATTTCTCTAACTAATTACTTCCATGCCTACATTTTTCACACATATATAAAACTTAATATCATTAACAACGTAAATAATTTTCAACTATCATTATAACTTGGGAACTGATAAGAATGACCGGTCGCCGCTGCCATCGTTTTAAAACCTCAACTGATCCCACCGCCATATGCCGATCTAGGAGGACAAAAACAACTTTCAAAATACGAGAAATGTAAAATTGCATCTTTTCTATAAATATTTGGTAACCTAAAAAGTGTCATAATAAATTTTCAAACTTCATTTTAACTCCCATCATACGGTACCGAATAGTTAGGCCGAGTACTTTCAATCTCACCAGTTGACAAATAGCTCCAGCGTTGCTTTATTAGTTCATATCAGTGCCTGGATATATGTTATTATTCAAGAAGGTTTTTATATTCCAATCGGCTATCTTTATTATCCACTTGACTAATTCAGCTTCAACCATTTTTATTTTCTTATGGTTTTGTTTTTTATCTTCAAATATTCACCTGCATCTGTGGACGAACTGCTTACAACCAACAGATGGTCTCATAAAAATAATGAAACTGACATGTCAGGCATAAGGAAGTATAGCACCCAGCAGTACCTCTTCATTGGCTTGATTCAATCACGATGGTTTGTTAAGGAGGGAGGTCTCTCATCCACCACTATTTTGGTCTCCTCCTCGTATTGATTTGTACTAGTCTTTGAATTTATTTAAGTGATGTTATGAAGTCACTGAGTCTTGTGTAGGGTCTTGATATTTTGTGATAATTATGTATTTAGCATAAGTAGCCGTCGATGGCTCGTTGTTGATAAATATATCGTTACTGTTTACAATAAATAGGAGTGGAGCCAGTATTATATCTTGGGGTACTCCTGCTAACACTTGACGAATTGAAAACATTTGTCACCGAACTGAGAAAATCTCTCAAAATGGATTATCAGAAATTATTTTGCGGTAATATGAACTTGAGTTTTTGAAAAAAATACTCAGATGTCAGACTTTTTCAAACGCTGGGGCGACATCCAAAAATATACCAAGTTTGTACAGGTTTTGTTCTAAAGCTCCAGCAATGTAGTCTGTAACACGATCCAATGTAGTTAGATCTAAATTCCTAAAGTTCGTTTAGAAAATGGGAGTTTAAAAGAAAATTTTGGGAATCTGCGATTTTCACCAATTAATGCGTCGTTTTCGCGATAAAATAATAATGTTTTTATTTAGTAAACCATATTATTTGTTATATTTATAGTCAAGGATATAATAGTTTTAAATTATGTGTATTCTATGTGACATATATAATTATTTGCTTTAGTTAATTAACCAAAAGGGGGTCATCTAAAATCAAAATATATAAGTAGGTTTATATATATATATATATATATATAGGTTTTCAACTGCTTCCCGCAGTGCTACATCCTACGCCCTGAAGACGACCTGCAAACGTCGACAAAATTAAAATAAAATAATTACTATATTATAATTTAGTATTTATTTGACCGCACCCCCGACTAACTCCTTCTCAAAATATACAAGCATTATATTATGGGAATAGATTGGTGGTTTAATCAATGGCAAAAGAGTTTTGAGGGGAATTATCAAAATTTAATCTTGGTGAATAGTGTAAAAGAGAAAAATTTAATAAGATAAGTCGAGATAATGGAAATCTGATTCTGTGACCTTTTCCCAGCAATGTTGGATATTACATGTCAGGTCAAGGTAATTCTAGAAGGATTTTATTCTTGTCATTCTTTTATTTATTTATTTTTTGTAATTTATGGATGTATTCATATGGACAGATATTTTGAAATTGTATAATAATATTGTTAAATTGAATCATTCATAACTTAATTTATTAATTTATATTATTTCAATGTGCCCATGTAATATGGAGAATACATCCTTAGGAAGTATAACTCAGGCAACAATGTCTCCGACAGGTAAAAGAAAGAAAGAATTTGTTGCATCTACATTATGCTTACCATATCTATTTGATTAAGACTATTTTGCATTTCAAATAGCATTCATTTTTTCCTTTTATTTGTAATTATTAATAATTCTTGGTTGACGTTTAGGGACAATTTTACAAAAATATCATGTTCGATAAAACCATTTTAATGTAATTTACACTATTCGTATTTTAACTATTTTCATATTATAATAATTTGCACTTCGTCATTATAAATCACCAAAAATGAGTCATTATCGAAATGGGGGCTTAACCAATTAAAATTTACGTCATAGTATAAACATTAAAAGAAATAACAGCCTATAATTACAACATTTTGTAATTTAAAACTAATCCAATCAGATAACTGAATTAAGGCCTTTTTGATAGTTATGACTTATTGTTATTTTTTTATTAATCACACCATTTCTCTTAAATTATCAATTTTATTTTTAAATTAAATATGAGTGCTACCAACACGTGTTCTCATGTCATTCAATTATCATTTATCATATTTGTTTATTATCTGATGTATATTTGTTTTTTATACAGTTGTAAATTTCATAAATAAATTTAAAAAAATTAAAAATTGCATACATATCATTAACCGTTTTTATTTCAACTACAATACAATATGCGCAATATCGGTTTAAATTGTTTGTATCATTTTTATAATTATATGTTTCATCAATATTTTTTGGTATATGGACCTCTTATAATATTTTTATATTTTATATTTCATTATTTCTACTTCCTCCGGCATTTTACCCAAAAGGAATTCACAAAGAAATCAACAGAAATCCAATCACAAAAGCTCCTGGCTATGCTGTGTTCACTCCCTTCATCCTTCGCCACCTACCCCAAAAAGCTGTTCTCTTTCTTACTCACATCTATAATGCTATATTACCCAAAACTCATTCCCCTCATCTTTGGAAAATTCCTACTAAAAAATGATTTCAAAACCCTCTAAATCCACCAGTAATCCTTCATCTTATCGTCCTATTGCACTCCTACTTATAGTGGGAAAAATATTCGAAACTATTTCTTCTAAGAATATAGCCCGGAAATTATACCGAACCACCAGTTCGGCTTTCGTTAGTACCACTCCACCGTACAACAGTACCACCGTATAGTCGACGCTATCTCAGTTGTCTTTGAGAAAAAAGAATACTGCTCAGCGATTTTTATTGACATTGAGAAAGTGTTTGACATTATTTAGCACAAAATTCTATTGTGGAGAATAAAACCGCACATTCGTTCTACTTATATTCTTATACTTTAACATTTCTTCCTCGATAGGTTCTTCTGTAGATTCCTCTATTTCTTTCTTTTTTATCTCAATTTGCGGGCGTACCACAAGGTAGTGTTTTAAGTCCTCTTCTCTGTTCAGTCTACACATCAGATAATCACGAGCACCCTAGCATCACCCTCTTTAGTTTCGCTGACGACACTGCAATTATTTCATCCCACAAAAATCCTACCATTGCATCAGTTGTCCTTCAAAATCACCTCCACGATCTAGAAAAATGGATCAACAAATAAGAAACCGAAGTTAATAACGGAAAGTCAAGTTATGTAATCTTCTCTCTGAGGAAGATTTATTGTCCTGCTGTGTTGATAGATAACAAGCCAGTTCCCTCAAAAACTCATGTACGATATCTCGGACCAGAATTGGACAAAAAACTCATCTGGAACATAAACACCAAATTAAAAAAACAAGAACTGACCAGACGATAAAAACAACTGTCACATCCTTTGGACTACAGATCTCCTCTCAACTTATAAAAGAAGCGACTAATCTACACCACCGTAGTATGACCAATTTGGACATACGGGGAAGAACTTTGGTGTTCCGAAAAACACTTATAACAAAATACAAATTGCACAGTCCAAAACACTCATAAATTCACGGTGGTATTTTTTAAATCACACCATACTCAGCGACATGAACATTCCAACAGTAAAAACCTACATACATTACCAATATACTACATTTCACACTTCAACCATTAATCACCCTAATCCACTTGTCCTCTCTCTTTTTTTCTCCCTGTTGCCAGTGAAGCCCCAAAAAAAGACTAAAAAGGCAGTGGATTTCACACATTATGAATACATTTTTTAGAAATAACTTACAAAACGATTGACAGCACATTTTCTAGATGCGTTCAAACGCAGTTTCAAATTTAATAAAGAATAAATACATAAAAAATATTTTGTTACTGTTTCGCTGTCTAATATCTTTGGTTTATCAAAGTCAAATTTATAATGGAGTTGTATTAAGTGATGTTCCAGTTATGTGCTATTATTATACATATGTTTTTACAATTTTGTTTATGTTGGTCAATTCTAGTTTTTAAGTTATAAAAAATCCGATCTATATATTACGTTTTGTTAATCTAAGATATGAATTTTATATTACATATTTCCTTTGTGAATTATTTTTTTTTGTTTATTGTAGAGCCTAAACTTGAAATAATTGTGGATATTTTAAATAATTATTCTTTCCTTATTTTTAAAAGTATAATTAAATTTAAAATATCTGTTGTATTGTAGTTGGTCGATAGCATTATGATTTGTATTTGTATTATTACTATTACGTTCATTATTCAATACATCCTTATTTTTAAAAGTTCCGTAATGAAGATCATATATGTATATACAAACATATATTTGTTTTCTATTGACGCTAGTTGTTTGCTTGAGATGAGGTAACAAAATAAACCGCCTAATTAATTGCTATTCCTGGCAACTATTTATCAATCATTGCGTCCAAAATCATATCCTCCTTCCCATTGACTGAAATTGACTGGTATCCACGAAGCATTTCAATCATTCGCAATAATTGCTCCTGGTATTCTCGGTCTACTGTGGCTCTATCTATATTTAGCAGAAATTAAACTGGTTCCGTTTCTGATCAATGCCCTGGGTCACCTGCTACCCCGTGCTATCTTCACTCATTATTCTTGTTCTTGTGTCTTTTCACTCACGTCCGATAGTTTTAAAAACTTAAATAATATTTAAATTAATTTGGATTAATCTATCACTTCCATTAAGTGTGTAGAACTAACTAATTTAAGCGAACAGTCAATACTATTGAAGTCCAGGCTAAACTAATTAACCTCAACTATCAAAATTAATTACACAAGTAATGGGAATTCGATCAATCCTACATTCGCTTAGTATAATTTGGTCTGGCTCTATAGATTGATTAAAATAAATTTAAAAAAATACTTAAACAATATTAATTGTTTGTACCTTTTTATGTCCAATGCAGGACATTAAATCATAAAATGTTCCGTCATTGGATAAAAATGGCCGCTTTCTCCGAAATAAGGCATCTTGTTCACTAAGTCAATACATCATTATGTCTCGGAATATAATTAGATTAAGACTAAGAATAACTGTAAGTTATATTTATGTATGTAATATATTCTTCAGGTCTTGCCGCATTACATTCCTGAAATAATTCATTGTAAAAGGCAGGGGTCCCTACAAGGGGGTTTCATGATACAAGCTGCACCATCAAAAATTTTCATAAAGGTATTTTTTGACGGTTTTTCATGCGATCGCGTGGGGTACATGGAGAAAAACACAGATCAGATAACACTATATGTAGTTGTATATGATCTGCAATTTTTCTAATAATACTTTGGCATGCATTGTTATTTAAAAGTGGAGAGCAATAAAGTTTTTTTGGAAGGTAAGTAGGTTAGTTCATGTGACATCGACCTTGCGAGGAGGAGGGATGGGCATCCTTGGTAAAATAAATATTTAAGAATTTAGATATATTTAAGAATTCAATATTTATTTACACTCCTAGAAAATATATGTTATGCACAATTTATTAGTCTTTTTCTCTCTCTCTCTCTTCCTTCGCCTTTTTAACGATACGGTGTTTTTCCCGAATCAGTGAGGAGGGTAGGAGACTGTACAAAAATGGAGGACCCGGTATCATTTCCTTAATCTGTCTTCTTTTATAGCCGGAGGGTATAAAAGTATGTAATTACTATATATTACATATTTAGGTAAGTGAAAGGAAAAACAATGTTATTGATGCATATTTCAATTAATTAATATGTTTCCAGAATTTTAAGCAGTTATTACCAGTTTTATATATTCCTTTTTTTTTTTCTTTTTTACTTCTTAGTAAAAATATTCTTTCGTAAAATAATTTCATAGTAGAAATAGGTCTAGAAGTAGTTACGTGGAGCTCTTAATATATTTATTATTATTTTATATTTATGGAACTAAATATATATATCAAAAACAATTCGTCACAGCTGTGGTCTGTCCATTTGATTCATATGATGTCTATTTAAACTAGATGATCAAATGTTTGATCGTTGAGACGAAAAGAGTAAAAGCAAAATTACATGAAATCAAAATTGCAAAAAAGAATGGGAGTGATATAGAAAGTTATATCAACATAATTATTATAACATGTTTTTTATGAATGATTATTTATAAATATTCTTCCTCATTTGAAAGGTTATTAACTGGTACCCTTAATGACTGTTACAAAAAAATGTTTTCACGGACAAACGTCTGGTGGCTTAAAAAGTTATTAAAGCTTCAAAAAGGAAAGCTGGAGTTTTTATGATCATATTTTGTCCGCACATATGAAAAAAAAATACATTGGAGTGGGACTGTTTATTTTATGATAAAACCCTTTCATTTCTGGATTTTGTTTACCCAACAGACTAGGGCCGGCTAAAAATACATTTATCCCAGTCGGTGTATTTTTCATACCATATCTGATTTGAATATTCCGACTTTGTAAAATCATATATTACACATAGATGCCTGAACTGATTAGCCGTCTATCCGACAGTAAAAAAATAATTATCTTAAGAAATTTGTTTATTGACTATATCATATAATGAAAGTATTATTATACAAGATAATAATATGCAAATTAAATTAATGAAATTTTCATCTTTATGGAATGTAGCAATTTTTTATGCTAAGAAATCTCACCTGCTTCTCTTCTTCATCCCTGTTTAAATAAAGACACAAGAACACACTTTCATATTCATGAACCAATCTGATTAATAGGCCATTAGTGGTGCTTAGCATACCGTAATAATTTGATGAGGATCAATAAGAGAACCCGAGTATTATAAGAAATAAATTATAGAAAGTTGGTCAATTTTATATTTCTCTTAATAAGGTGAGTTCTTGTAGAATGATTGGGACCTTCAAAAGCTGTCTCAGAACTCTCCATAAATAAATCAAACTTTGATAATTAGTATGTAATCATTTTATTATGATTTTATGGTTATGGCCCAGCGTTGCTCGTTTTAACATTGTCGAGTCAAGAGACGTCACGCAATGGAAACTTGTGACATTGGTTAAAATTCAAAATTTTTATATTGACTTGAAAATGTGTAAAAACTTGCTTCATCAGGTCAACTTATAACAGGAAAAACTAAAGAATCAGTTAGAGTGGATTTAAAATCTTTATTCCAAGAATTTTTTTTAAAAATATATATTTACTATTTCAACGGACACTTGAAAAAAACTTTTTATTTCAAAAAACGTTATTGCAATTTTGTCTCCTTTTTTACCTTCGACAACCGTTCGGGCCACTAATTCGGGCTTACATTTTTTTATTTGAATATGGTATCACTAATCAAATGTGTTTGTAGGTCGTATAGACTAAAAGAAAAGATAAGCAAGAAGTCATCGTTGTATTACCATTCAATTTTTTTATAGCCTTCTGTTATATTCGCTACTTGGAAAATTACGTCGAAAACCGGCCTTCCCATCGGTTAAGTGACGTTGTTCTAGTCAAAGTGAACTGAGCATTATCACGGGCCTCTTGTTTCCTTCCTTAACGAGGCGAACTTCATTAATTACCACACTTAAGAGTATTGCAACGAAGTTATGCCTTTGTTCTAACTTTAAAGTGCCCTTGCTAGGTAAGAGCTATTTTAATTTTAAGTACTACTCAATGTTGGAAAAAAATGTAATAAATTATTTTACAATAGTTAATTAGAATTTAATTTTTTATTTAACAAATTGCAGACTTTGGTATAGTGAATTCAAACTACATTTTCCCTCCCTTCATAAGTGGCAAAAGGTATGGGTATGTGAAAACTCAAATTGATCCTATATTGAAAAAAAAAATTAGGGTGGTAATGACCGCTCCAATGATAATCTAAGAGGAAATGTGATGTCTATAAATGTAATATAGGAAAATTCTGAAGATTGTACATGTGGATGTAATACGAAGTATCGAATCGGCTACTATTTTGAAACGAATTTGCAGATGACAATATCATGTTTCGAGGTTCATCAATTGAAGACATGTGGATCTTGCGCCAAATATTCAAATCTCGGTTAACGATCAGCAGTATCTAAATGAGAAGATGAGACAACAGTTATCAGTGAGTGTCTAACTTCTTTGGGAAACAATGCTCTTTGTTCTGACGGAGAACAAGTTTTCTCAGCTTGTGACGAACCAGAACTGTTGCCACTTTAAGAACTTGTCTACGGATGCGAGGTCCAACCCAGTTTTCATTTAATAGGAGAAATACCATGCTATTATTAGAAAAGCATTGCCAGTAAATATTTCTAAGCCTCCGTGTACCGAAAATTGCGTAATAAGGAACATGAAAAAAAAATTGTTTTCAGAAAATTTTTGAGGTAATTAATTTAATGAAATCTTAAACAACTTTTTAATTTTTTTTCAGAATCCTCCATAAAATACATGTGTAGCTGAATAAAAAAAATGGGATCATTTGATACAGGAGTCAGTCAGTTTCTTTTGATAACAGTCTGATTCGAATCTTTTGTTGTTTTTTTTAAAAGATGTTGGTCAACATGACTGATCAAATAGAAAAATATCTTAGACAAATTTCATGCAGAAAAAAATTAAATTCATCTAGCTTTCATCAAATTGAACTATGAAAAAAAATAACTCCCACTCCATATGATCAGTGCCTTCCTCATTTACAGCCATTATATTGCTAACAACCATTTTTTTTTTTTTTTTTTTATTTGTAATCGCCTCTACCCTAGAGGTCAATGGCGGCTAGTTTTCTATATTTCTATTGTAATAATTCGTCCTCCATTAAGTACCGAAATAAGGGTGGGTGACTCCTTCTTCGTTTCTCTTAATATGTCTTTCATGTCATGATAGTTTCAATTTTCGCCGAATGTTGTGAATTCGTTGCACTTCACTAACAGTTGTTTTATTGACTGTGGTATTGTCCACACTTTGACACGTGGGTGGGTTCAGTCCCCTGAAAGGTTATCCGTGAGTAAACAAGAGTGGCCTATTCTATTCTGCAACAATATGTTTCTCTCTTCTGAATAATTCTTGTGCGACTATCCACTTGTTGCAGTTTCCCCACTTGTTTTTATTTCCACAAATTTTGACTGCTAATTTCCATCATTAACATTTTCCACAACTATTTTTTGTTGCGTGTACCAGTCCTTCTACTGAAGATAAAATTTATAGAAATTATGTTTTGTGCCTCTCCCTTCCTTGCTAAGTTAGCTGCATGGTCTGCTCTTTCATTCCCTGAGATACGCTATGAGATGGAACCCAGACAAATATCACTCTGACCGTTCTTCAATTTAAATCCCACCATAGATTCAATTATTCAATTTATTATTGAATTGTTTTGGCCATGGGTTTATTGCTGCTATGACGGCTTTTTTTTTTTTTTTTTTATTATTTTAATTTTTTTTTCTTTTTTATTTTTATTTATATTAATTATAATTATTAAATTGAATTCAATTAAATTAATATTAAGCAATTTCTATAATGTTCTCCAAATTTCTTCCAAGTTAGTGTCGAATCGAATGTGCCGTTTTCAAACTATAAGCATGTCAAATAACACATTTTCTGATCTGAAAGCGTAAGTATTTTTGGGGGAGGTATTTGATAGAATTTGACAAAATTGATGCCTATTTCATTTTACTTAAACCAATCTCTAAATCTGTCCAAATTTGAGTCGAATCGTACTCGGCTTTTTTAGATATAGAGCGGTTTTATAGATATAGACGTATGAAGGAAAACACGTTTGCGCATATATAAGAAAAACAATGGACAGAATTCAATCCAATTGACCCTGCATTATTTTTTCTCAAATACTTTTTTTAATCAAAAAAATGTTTCATAACATCGAATTGAACTCCTGATATTTCTTCTTAATTTTCGCCTATCAGTCTAATTTAATAAATAATAATACAAGTGGATCATTGTTTTAATAAATGTATAAAATATAATTAAAAATTAAATTAAATAAAAAATGTATGTTATTACAATTATAAATTGAGAATTTTCGGTTCAGGATAGGATACAATTTATTTTTTTATATAATTTTAGATGCTTATAAGTGAAGGGAGATTCCTCAAAACTTACAAATGAATAGAAAATTATCTACGAATTGAGCGTGATTATATACTGAATTAATTAGACCTGTTGGCAATAAGCAAGGAGAGGATTTTTAGTGAAAAACGTAGGTCAAAACTAGAGACTAGTAGATTCCTGATATGTACTTGATCAATTGATTACGAATAAAAAACGAGATATGTATTTAGCAAATAGTGTTATATCTAAATATAATAAGTAGTATTTATGTTTTACAAGAATGATCATTTTATAAGAATGAAGGAAAAATTCAAATAAATAAAAACAGTCACAATGAAATCATGAAACTACTATACTTCTTGAAACAGAATACATACATTATGACCCATAGATCTACTTGATTAAGATAATGCTTGTACTAACTGGCTGCTGAGAAATAAAAATTAACGGATACTGGTGAGAATCAAACCCATAACGCTCAAAACCAGGGACCCACGATCCAACGTTATGCTCGGTGTTCCCGCCCTCATACATACCATATTATACATTTTTACAGAAAATGCTACAAACAAAATTTTTTTTCGTCTTTTTTTTTCAATTAAATGGTGATTTTTTACAACTTTTTTTATCTACGGTGTAAAAAAAAAAAAAAAAAATACAAAAAAAAAGTGAAACAGTCAAATAAAGCGTATTATTTTTTTATCCTGATCCATACCGCTAATTATATCCAGTAAGTATATTTACGATTTTAAAGTGAGAAATGGAGCTTAGGAAGGAGGACAATCAACTGAGAAATATTGACAAGGGATCAACTGGAGCAAATCTGTGGCTTATCGGAAAACAATATATATTCCAAAAGTTAGAGGTGAAAATTCCTGTAGCTCCCCTGCTCATCGTTATACCATATTTCTTTATATAAAACTATTTCCTGTGGTTTAACTTTGTGAAAACCTATTAGCTTTAAAAACCGTACCCAAGTTTAAGGCCGTATTAATTTTGAAAGTTAATTATCTCTCAATCTTAAACATGGATTAAAAAATTGTTTGATTGCTATAAGATGTTTTTTCTAAAAGTTCAGTATTTATAAAAGCTTTAATAAAACCTGTATTTAATGGATAAATAATTGTTTGTTTTCAATCATGTATTATTGTTTATTTGATTCTATATGAAGTATTTCAATACTGCTGAAATTGATTCATACCTATAGTTAAATAACAATTGGATTGTTGGTTTCATAGCTCCCATTGTTAAAATGTATTTAATTACACCTTTAACTCAGATTGAATGGAGATTTAATTAACCCTTGGTAAATAATATACTTTCATAAAACCATTATTCTATTAAACTATAGCTCATTATTCTATTAAAAAGAACTCTCACATTAGGTATCTTATTAGCGAATGCATTCTACATATAACCGACATCAGTGAAACATTTTCATTCGTATGTACATTCGTTGAAGATCGTTGGCGAGATGTGGTATGGTATATTTACAACCGTATATTGCTTGCGGGATCACAGATAGCCTCGAGAGGGGGTTACCCAACCTGACAGAGCTACGATCCATGGTCTCCTTGGTGCAGAGGCAGGCCACCCTTAGCTCCATAGCGGAATCCTTTGGGGACAATCTGGTAGTGTCCTTCCTATCCACTCACTCGGGTTCAAGGACAGTAACAGATCGGACTAAAACCATGCATTATGGCGGTTCAGAGTCAGCAGGTGTACTATAATCTATATTTCTTTCCCCAAAACAGATCGTCCAACAGACGGGCCAAACCTGAGAGCAAGGGGGGATCTAGGGGAAGAGGGGACTTCGGGGCTGATTCCCCCCCCAAATAGTGAAATATATCCATGTTTTATAGAAAAAATATAAAAAAATTATCTCTTAAAGTATTATTGTTCGTGTAATTACATTTAGAAGGATTTTAGGAATCCTTTTGGGACTGAAGGATAAAATCCCCCAAATGATAAAATATAACCATATTTTATTTAAAAAAATATGTAAAAATTATGTCTTAAAGTGTTATTGTTCGAGTAATTTCATTTAAAAGAACTTTAGGAATCACTTAAACGCCATTTCATATAGATAGTTTCTTTCTTTTTTTCCAAATTAATTATCGTTATTTTTGTGGGAAAAACCTTTCTGGCTGAAGCCCCCAAATAAAATCATGGATCCGCTAGTGCCTGAGGGCGGCTAGTAACATCCTAGTAGACCACATCCCTATTCCCGATTTAAGTAAACGGGGTTGTTTCATCAGTCCTACGCAACTGATTGATGTGATTTGACTCTAGTACGCTGACGGGCTTCACATGCCAGTATGAAGGAGAGAAATCTTGCGCACCGTGGTTTCCCCTGGTGGACGGTCACCAAAATCAGGCGGTCACCCATCCAAGTACTAACCACGCTCGACATTCTTTAACTTTTGCTTAACTATTGCAGGCGCCTTAGCCCGCACGGCTACCTCAGTTCTTCACAATATATGATATATACATCCGTATATCACAAATCTTGAGCGAGTACAGGAACACTACTCTACTCGCTCAAGACCTATTTATTTGGAACGGAAGATCTTTGGTTTATAATTTATTATAGAAGCCACACCTGGATATTTTATTAATTACAAAAATCTAAATGTTTCTTTCTATACTAACCGTAATGTCAAAGAGATCATTGACCCATTCTTCTCTATTTACCTTTTAAATAGTATTACAGTTACTACATTAAAGCGTATCATCAATATCAATATTTTAATTAAACTCAAAACCTAAAAAAAAACGTGATAAGTATAACGTGGCAACTATAACATCTAAGAGGCATTCGGAAAGAGCCAAGATTTGTCTCCAAAACACAAAATTGTGGGGTTAAAAGTTAGGGGCCGATATAGATCCTTCAGAAATATAACGGTTCATGACGTCTCCTTCGAAATGTTTTAAACACATTTACATTCGTCGCTATTTGAAACCACTTGTGACATATAAACTTCAAACATTTTCAATGAGTTTTATTAAAATTGTTGTAAAGAATTTAAGGATCGAAATTGTATTTCATCACTTTTCGATGAAATTATCTTTCGTTTTATTCATCAATTCATCAAAATCCATCCCTCCTGAGAGCCGGGAAAGGGATCCATCCTACCGTACTTTATACCTACATAGTAGATGTTATTATTTTATATTTTCACTATCCACTTTCATTTCTACAAAGAACTAGCAAGGCAAGAATGAAAGAACCCTGGACAAAGGGACTACCACGGTGGCATGTGTAGTAGCCGAAAATTAGAAGCGATACATTAAACAAGTGGCATACGAAATGGATTACTTCATCTTCAACTAATAAAACTAATAGAATACCTCAAATCTTGGGACAACTCGTCGAGAAATATCATTTTACAACACTAACACTAAAGATCATTGCAGCATCTTACACCTTATACAATATACTGAAACATAAAGAAGACATTATATACTTACCACAATAACAGAAGCATTAGGCAATAACAAAGAAAAAGTAACAAGGACATTAATTTTTCAAGCTGCATTAATCTATTAAATTTGGTATAACTTTTGAGTTATAATTTATGCTCCGCTAATGATCCGGTAGCGTAGATACGTTAAAAAAATTAATAAATAAAATCTCTAATTAAATAAATTATATCGAGTGTTTATTTAAAAAAAATAAAACCGTAAATTAACTAAATCACATAGCAAATGAAGTCAAATACGAATAGGGAAGAAGTCTTTTCCTGATCTCATTTCGTGTCCCAGAATAGCACCTAATGAAGAGACATTTATAGAATGGACGCAAAGGAAATACCTGCTCCTTTTGAATTCAAATCCTCAGCGGGAGTCCTGTGTGACTTGAGTGCTGATGCTGGAGCCGGAGGCAACAATGAAATTTCCTTGATCCAATAAGCTCCCGGCCCGGGACAAAGATCACCATTGGCGTACTCCTAATACTTTTGGATCTACCCCTAAATCGTTTTATTTTTTATCTGATTTATTCTGGTTTGTCTTTGATTGCTGTCTTGGTAGAGAGGTCTTGACTCAATTATATATCCAAGTGTTTAAACTAATACAACACTTACTGTTGTAGCTATTACTTTTTCTTTGTCATAAAATATTTTTTTCCTGTTTAATTTCGATTTGAAATAAAATTTGCTGTTTCATTGCTTCACGTCATTTCAATTATAGTAACCATAATATCGTTTTACTATTCATACATAAAAATATAGTATTTAAATTTAAATCGGTATATAATTATATTTATTATGCATACTGAATTTTTCGCGAACATCAGACCCCCTTTTACGGCATCCAAATATATCGCATTCATCATAAACTAAATACTCAGGTATATCAGCAGTTTGTTTAAATACACATCTACTATTTACATCGATATGGATACAATGAGTCAAATAAAAAGGAATTAAATCAGAGATCACCAGTGAATTTTGGTTCTCTAATGAATTTAAGGGAGAAGTATTACTTATTATTATCTCTCTTCGTAGTTGACATTCAAGAGATGTTAATACCGAGAAACAAAATTTATTTTAAAAAAAAATTCGAAACAGCAATCGGATGTATTAAAAAATATGTTGATATTTCGGTTTGTTGTGTTTTGGATCTTTGAAAGAAGTATAAAAGGGTTGATGCTTAATTTAAATCAAAAGGGAAGATTATCGAATTGAGGCGAGCAATTTCAGAGAAACTTATTGGATTATACTAGGCTGAAAAATATTCGACCATGTCTCAGGTTCTGTTTTATGTGCGAAAGAAGAAAAAAATATGTTATAAAAGTTTATTATTTTTTTTTAAATCAATGGTTTCTAACTTTGCCATGCATGGATTTCTAAGTTATTATACAGCATTTGATTTTTTTTTTTGTTGTTGCTTAAAACAAGATTTTTAATTGAAATATTGGTTATTGTATTAAACAAATATACAATTTTGGACTTAATTTTCTAAGGGGAATTTTTTTCACATAAAAATATTATGTTTACTAAAATATTAATATCTCCTCAGGATATCCTCTTAAGTTAACGCAACTACGAATGTTAGAAAGTTAAATGATTGATCTTCAAAACCATATCTATAAATTTTATATTTTATGCATTTATAAGAAATAAATGGATAAAATTCCACATAAGTTTTTTTTTTTTTTCTACAAGCCTAATTTATTTTCGGGCGTCTGCTTTGTGCCATTTTGTGTGTATTATAGGCCTTATTGTATTAGTAAAGCATAATAAATTTGTTTCTTGATTGCAATAAAAAATTTCTTCATATTTAAATGTATTAAATGTATTTTATCAGTTGTAACATTTATTATAAATTTATAGCATGGATGAATCTCAAAAGAACTACAATTATTATAAGGCAGAATATTGAGCAAAATAATTACATTTTTCGTGTTTAAAATGAAAATTCATATTTAACGGTTTTTTAGGGATGAGAAAAATTAATATGATTTTTATTTTTATTTCACCATGTTTACACGGCTTTAGGAATCAACATTATCCTTTTAAATTTTTTGAAAGTTCTTCATAATTTTCGAATCTATGATCTAAATTGTCTGTAATTGTTATTTCTTCCAGGATTATTCTTCGGAATTTAATATAGTTGACCTGGCATTAAGATTACAGAGAAGTAAAGCATTTATTTTATTTTTGAGAAATTTGCTTAGCGAAGAAGAATAATATTAATAATTATAGTTAGCGGTTAGTTGTATGTTTTGATAATAACAATATTTAAAAAGGAAAAAAAATCCGTGATTGTCATCCATCTAAATGTGAATTTAAATTAGAATATTATTCAGAAGTTATTAAAAAGTTAAATGGATAATGTTTTTTTCTAAAGCCGTGTAGACATGATGAAATTTAAATAAAAATCAATTGAGGGCACTTTAATATTTTTAGTGGATTAGTCTAAGCTACATCCTATAAGAGCTGAGAGATATTGTGTGAAGAAAAATGAAACTTTGGGTGGAAAGAAATGAAAATAAGGTATTTTATTTATTTCTTCACTTGACCTTTTTGTGATAAAATAAGGTTTGCTCAAAAAAGATTTTTAATGAAAAAGCGGATTTTCTAAAAACTATTGAATTATGATAATATAAGTAGTTTATATACTAAAAGAAAATGTGTCTTTGACAAAATGAGAAAAAAAAAAGGCTGAAGTATTTGTGGATGTGAAAAGAACAAGAAAAAATAACAAAAGGAAAACACAATTTTTATAAAACAATTGCTTCCATGGAGTAGCAATAATTTTTTTTTTTTAATTGCTTCGTTTGATCAAAATTGTATTTCCTACTAATTACAGCATTTATTTGAAAACCGTAAATTAATTGAATCCGTTAATTAATTTAACCGTTTACTTTCACTAGTTCTGTACCTTTAATTACAATACGATAAGTGTTCAGCCGGGCATATAGCTTGCAAATGAGCCCAGTTGCCAATATGACTGTTTAACATATTACACGAGCTCCATCTGCTAGGGGCCAGGCTATCTCGCTAACAGCTGTATTAGCTCAGCCCTTCCCCTACCTTCATCCCATTAACCTTCGCTCTAATTAGAGGTCCAGATAAGGAGGCACAATTCATCCTCTACTCCTCCCCCGTCCTTCCCGGGGTATTCAATAATACATCCTAGTCCTCTACTAAACAGGAAACGTTGGAGAATTGGATATTGGAGAATGTATTCGACAAATTTTCTAAATGTGGATTTGGGAATTATTCGAAAGATGACGTATCGAAAAACGAATATTTATTGAAAATGTATGCATTCTGTGTGTTTCAGTTCTTAATAGCAAAACTGTGGGGAGTGATTCTAGAAAGATTTAGTAACAAAAAAACCAATCGATTTCGAACGGAAAAGAAGTTAAAACCAACTTTGTATGGTATCGTTTTTTATTGAATAAGAAGGAAGTGCAAAAAAAATTGTTCACGTTAATAAAATTAATAGTACACAAAATATAAAGTAGATCAAAGTTTTTGAAAAACAGTGATTAAAATTACTAGTGCCAATGATAATGATAATTAATGATGTCAGGAGGTACTGTGACTGCAGCATTACAGCGGCCGTATTATACCTCCTGACAGTGTATATATAATAATAATAAATAATAATAAGGCTTAGCGAACCCGAAGGTTCGATGCCGACACCACCAATCGCTTGTTACACACCTCCCTCCACCGTTCGCCGTCCAAACCCAGTCCCTTCAGATCGGATTTAATGCAATCTTCCCACCTTCGCTTCGGTCTTCCCCTCGGACGCTTACCATTCGGCACAACAAATATTAACCTTTTAGGAATTCTCTCGTTACTGTCGTAACACTGTCGTGTATATATAAATATATATATATATATATATATATATATATATATATATATATATATATATAAGTTATGGTTAGATGTAAGTTGATATATTATTTAATCCTACTCAACAGTTGTAAACAAACCGTAATGCTATATATATAGCATTACGGAGAGAATAAAGTCAGTCTTATTTGAGCAATCACGTGTTTTATTTCGGACCTTTTCTTTCTTTTTTTTTTTTTTTATCTTTTCTTGTTTGAACTGACGTAAGTGGTGCCAAAACCCGGGAGGTTTAAATTTAATTGTGGAGTTAGCTTTTTTTTCTCTTTTTTTTGCACGTCTTGGAAATAATTAAAAGAAAGGATGCCGAACGGAGTAGGTCAAGCGCCAGTACCGCCTACACCACAGGTAGCACAGCCGACTGCGCCACCGGCGGCACCGTTGGCTCCACCGCCAGCGTTTCCTCCGTTGTCAGAAGCATTAGCGAGGGATCCTTTTCCTCCGCTACCTACAGAAATATTAGCATCAGCACATGCGACGACGTTGGAATGGCTGAAGGTGAGAACGGCGGCATTGCAGGACCTGAGGAGAGTGATATCTGATTTGGAAAGATTCGATGGAGGAGTAGGTGAGTTAAATCACTTTCTAAAGGGAGGCGATCGGGTGATATCTCGTATATTGGCTAAGGAAGGGGAGAACTTAATAGATCCACTGGATGCTAACGCATTGAGGGCAGCGTTGGTATGCCGGGTTAAGAGGAGCGTGTTGAATATGATTCAGGCGGATGAAGACACCCCATGGAACACGGTGAAGGATAGCCTGAAGAAGGCATTTGGAGGAGGCCGCTGGGCTCCGGAAGAGGACATCTTGCAGATGTTCCGGGAGAGGAAACAGCCTTATCAGACCAACGGACAATATGCCGCAAACCTGTTGGCCCGATTTAATAACGTAACTCAGAAGACGAGGGAGGTAGCTGATGCGGCGGAAACAGGAGCAAAGATGGCGTTCTTGTCAACCATTCTTAAAGTCCTGCTGGGTAGAGACACGGGAAAGAGGGATGGACTACCTAGAGACAAGAGTTTTGTGGAGTGTGCCCAGGAGATGATTGATGCAAGTGCGCGGGAGGAAGAAGCAGCCCGGGGAGAGGAGGAGATTGAGAACGGGTGGAACTGAGTATCGTACAGGGGAGCAGAACCTGGAAGGATTAAAGCGAGACAGGAAGGATGGAAGAAAAGAGGAGGAGAAGTTAGTGCAAGAGAAAGAACGGCAATGAGGGAGAAAAAGCCAGGAAAGGAAAGAAGGAAATGGACAAAGGACGACAGGAGATGTCACGGGTGAGGAAAGATAGGCCACCTAGTGGCGAATTGCCCGCGAACCCGATGTTTCGAATGCGGAACCGAGGGGCACATTGCCAGACAATGCCCGTATATGAGTAGACGGGGAGCCGTGGCCGAGATGAACCAATGGAAGTGAACGCCCAGAGATTGTGGAGAAAGAGAGGAGCAGCATCGGAGTCAGACGAGTCATCAGGAACATCTGGAACCGAGGAAGAGGAGACGGTGGTAAGAGGAGCTCGAGGAGGCAGAATTAGCAGGAGTGGAGAAGGAGGAGCCGTTGCGGACAGGAGAGGAAGATCAGACGAATGAGGAGAGTAGCAGAGGAGAGGCAGCCACGCGGTAGTAAATAATATTGGAGGTGAATGCGTTGGTTTGCCAATTATAAGTGTTGTGGGGAAGGGAAAGTGTCTGGTGGACACGGGAAGTTCTAGTACAATAGTATCTAGACAGATGTTGGAAGAGTTGTGTAAAGGAGAGAGGATACCGAGAATAAAAAATTGTAGGTGTAAGTTGATTACTTTGGGTGGTCCATGTAGGGTAGAAGAGGAAGTAGAACTAGATTTAGACAGGTGGGTGATAGGAAGCGGGAAGTTGAGGGTTCATATAGTGGAGAATATGCCGAGGGAATACGGGGGTATGATAGGATGTGACCCATTGAATAGAGTGAGACCAAGAATAGATTACAGGGGAACGGGTTGGAGGGTGCGAATGGGAGGGAAGAGGTACCGGTGTAAGAAAGGGAGAGTGGGAGAAAAAGGGAACATTGGGGCAATAGAACAAGCGGAACATTGGGTACAGAGGATAAAGAGGGAATACGCGGATATTTTTTTTAAAGAGGGGAGGTGTTGAGCGCAACGGGAGGACGGCACATGAGATTCCGTTAAAACAGGAAAAGGTGACGTACGTGAAGGAGCGACGTTACCCACAGGCTTTACGTCGCCATATCAAGGAGGAGCTAGAAAGTTTGAAGAGGCAGGGCATCATCGTGGACAGCACGTCACCATACAATAGTCCCCTGTGGTCGGTGAAGAAAAAGACGTCGTCGGGAGAGCAGAAGTACAGAGTGGTGGTAGACTTCAGAAAGCTCAATGACAACACCCTAGACGAGAAGTACCCGCTTCCGCGATTTGATGATATTATTGACAGACTTAGTGGGGCAACCATTTTTAGTACTTTGGATCTAAAGGCGGGCTACCACCAAATTCGTATGAACCCCAGGGACCAACACAAAACAGCGTTTTCTTTCGAGAGGGGGCATTACGAGTTTACTCGGATGCCATTTGGTTTAAAGAACGCTCCCATACCTTTCCAGAGGTTTATGGACGAATTCTTGAGAGGATTAGACGAAGAATTCTGTCAAGTATACATGGACGATCTCTTGGTTTTTAGCAAGGATGAAGAGGAACACGTCGATCATTTGGGGCGCGTATTCGACAGATTAAGGCAATTTGGGTTGAAATTATCGGCGGAAAAGTCGATTTTGGGACAGGACCAGATAACATTTTTGGGACATTCCATTTCGAAGGAGGGGATCAGGCCCGATAAACAGAAGGTCGAGGCAATACAAAATATGGCGATGCCCAGGGATGTAAAAGGGATCCGCAGGTTATTGGGAACACTAAACTATTACCGTCGGTTCGTGCCGGAAATGGCGGAGTATTTAGCACCTCTTAATAACCTTCTGAAGAAAGGCCGGAAGATAACAATAACGCCAGCAATAGAGGACAATGTAAGGAAGTGCTTGGCGAGGTTACAAGATAAGCCGGTACTCGCTTTTCCCGATTTTGCGAAGACGTTTATCATCACTACGGATGCGAGTGAGTATGCGTTGGGGGCAGTACTTGCTCAAGAAGGAACTAATGGGGAACAACCGTAGCATATGCAAGTCGGCGGCTTACAGACGCGGAAACGCGGTATAGCGCCCTGGAGAGGGAACTCTTGGGCATAGTATGGGCAGTAGGACATTTTAGACCGTATATTTTTGGCAGAAAATTTAAGGTTCATACCGATCACAGACCGCTGCAATGGGATGGTAATCTGAAGGAATCGTCAGCAAGGGTCACTCGGTGGAAGCAATTTCTAAGCCAGTACAATATGGAGGTCATGTACAAGCCGGGTAAGGAAAATGTGGTAGCGGGCTGGCTGTCCAGAGCCATAATGATAAATGCCATCGAGGAGGAAGAAGGGGAGTCGTCGCGGGACGTGCTGCAGTTTTTGAGAGCGTGGACACCGGAAGGTGAAGGAGAACCCGGGGATGCGAGAACAGAGGAATCGAGAGGAGAAGAGAGCTCGGTGGACGAAAGGCCTACAGACATGGAGGAATGTGAGGAGGTCATCAATGATAAGCGACGACAGGTCATTTGGAAGACCAGAACGTCGGGGCTTATGAAGATCGACTTCAGTAAATATGGGAAGAAGAAAATTAACACCATTTGGTCCCAACCAGAGATGAAAGAAGAAGATATGTGTAAGGCCTTGCATGACGCTTCGGAGTCGGGAAAAATTCACCATTTGTACGTGGGCAATGCGACCATCTGGGAAAAGATCAAGAAACTCTGGAGAGCAGAGAAAATAGGCGTCGATAGGTCATTCATTAAATGCAAATACTTAGTTGAAACGTTAATTGACGCTAACGTTAATAGCAAAAGGAGGTAACACTAGCACATCACCAGGGCAAGACCAACCATCGGAGAGAACAAGATTTCAGGCACTGCGCAGAAGATATTTCTGGGATGGTATGAGGAAGACAATTTCAGAAATCATTGGGAGATGCGAAGTGTGCGCGCACACTAAGTATGATAGACGCCCACCTCAAGGATTAAAGGAGGAAACCCCTACGGGAGATATGCTATTGAAAGATGTCCAAATCGATACATTCACGTGGAGGGGGTTTAAGTGGATTACAATGATCGACCTCTTCAGTAAGGTAGCGATGACACATCGAGTACAAGATAAGTTGTCGGAGGCTGTTTTGGGGGCTCTACAAACGTGGGCCCAGTTCTACGGAGTGCCGGATCGCATAACATCGGACGGAGGGAGGGAATTCGAACACAGTACCGTACGTGAGGAGGCTAAACGATTAGATATAGTTTGGCACTTTAACAATCCGGGACATCCAAAGGGCAGAGGAAATATCGAAAGATTTTGAACAGCACTTTAAGCGACCTCCTACGTATTTATCAAGGGGAGCAGGGATTGGAAGTGGATGTAGCCATGAAAAGGGCAGTAGCAGCCTATGATCATTCGATCCACTCAGTTTTCCAGGGTTTTCTCCGGTCGAGGTTTTGTTCGGAGTAAATATACGGCGACGGGATTGCATGGAAACACTCACGGACGAAGCACAAGCCCAACAGATCACTTGTAACAGAGCAGAGATAAAGAAAGTGTGGGAAAAACGAGAGGGAAAATAGAGAGAGAAAAACGGAAAAGGGTGGAGAAGGTCAATTTGAACCTCAAAGATAGAATGGGGGAATTGAAGATAGGGACGACAGTCTATCGTAGAGTCGGATCTAACAGGAGGAAGGAACTGGCACGCTAAGAAGGACCATTCAAAGTGATTATACTTCGCGAACACAATCTTTATACAATTAAGAGTCTGAACGATCCCAGGAAATGAAGGACCGTTCACATAGAACAGTTGAAACTCCCGATAGAGGCAGGGTCAGTAACGTAAATAAGTGGTATATCCTCTTTTCTGTCTCCTACAAGCTATGGAAGGACGGTAGAAGGTTTATTTCAGTTTGTGGCTCTTTTATTGCAAGAAATGTTTAATTTTATTTGGTTTGTACTATTGCTGTATAGGAACGCCAAAGAAGATTATTTTGTTTTGTTGTTTTGTTTTGTTATGTATTATATCAGTAACCCTGCATTAGTTTATGAGGAGTGTTCATAAACTGGCGGGGGGGAGTTATGGTTACATGTAAGTTGATATATTATTTAATCCTATTCAACAGTTGTAAACAAACCGTAATGCTATATATATAGCATTACGGAGAGAATAAAGTCAGTCTTATTTGAGCAATCACGTGTTTTATTTCGGACCTTTTCTTTCTTTTTTTTATCTTTTCTTGTTCGAACTGACGTAAGTTATATATATATATATATATATATATATATATATGAAAAAATCAAGTGGGTGGAATTTTTTTCCTGAGGTAATCTTTTTGTTTGTTTTCAATTAGGAATGTTAATATAGAGGACAATAACCCTTAACCTTAATTCAATGAAATGATTCTAGATTCCAATGTTTACTTTCTATGGAATCAAAATGTTTATTCAGTATCATTAGTTCAGTGCCGTTTCTTGCAGCACAATTCTTAGTCCCCGGCTTTTAATTTTTTCAATATTAAATTTAAAAATGCCTCTTAGTGCTAAGGATGTTGGGCGTGATGTGCCACTTATTGATGATGGACGTTCCATGAGATATGCAGCTAATGCCATCCGAATTCCATATGAAACTTTACGAGACGCTGTCAGGCGTTTTCGGAAAACTGGTTCTTACAATAGAAGGCCCGGTTCTGGACGGCCTAGGGTAACAGAACCACGGGATGACTGGTTTTTTACTTTGAGAATTTTATGAAACCGGCACCTTACCGTTGGAGCGCCGCACATTGGTTGTTGTTCGTGGAGGGTCTATTCGCTATGTAGATGAGATTTTGGAACCTCATGTGTTGCCTATCCTCAACGAAATCGGTGATCGTTCTTTTCTAATGCACGCCCACATGTCGCCCCCATAGTGCAGACGTTGCTTCAACAGAGCGATATTGAGGTTTTAGCCTGGCCAGCACGTTCTCCAGATTTTAACCCCATTGAGCAATTATGAGATAACCTCGAAAGACTAATAAGAGCGCGTGCAACACTTCCTGATACACTGCAGAACCTTGAAAGGGTTCTTCGGGAGGAATGGGCTATCCTCCAGCAAAGATATACTAAGAGCCATTTTTAAACCTAATATTGAAAAAATTAAAAGCCGGAGACTAAGAAATGTGCTGCAAGAAACGGCACTGAACTAATGATACTGAATAAACATTTTGATTCCATAGAAAGTAATCATCGAAATCTAGAATCATTTCATATAATTAAGGATTAAGGGTTATTGTCCCCTATATTAACATTCCTAATTGAAAACAAACAAAAGTATTACCTATTTATTCATTAAAAACAATAGACCAATGCAAAGCAGAATTTTTTTTAGATAAAAACACGAAAAAATCAAGTGGGAGGAATTTTTTGCCTGTCAGTGTATATATATGTGTGGGTGTGTGGGGTGGGAGCTGGGGGAGCCGTACGTGCTAAGGCGCTTGCAATAGGTAATAAAAGTTAAGGAACGTTTAGCGTGGTTAGTACTTGGATGGATGACCGCCCGATTCGGGTGACCGTAGATCAGGGAAAGCCGAATCTCCCCTTGCCGCCCGAGTCTTCCCTCCACCCCGGGTATGTGAAACCCGTCAGCGTACTAGAGGCAACTCACATTGACCGGGCGTAGGACTGATGATCCTGACTGACTAAGACTAAGGTTCGGTCTGTTTCGAGAAAAGAAATATAGGCGCTCGTGCGCCTGCTGACTCCGAGCAGCCATAATCAATGGATCCAGACATATTTGTTACTGTCCTTGAACCCGAGTGAGCCAGTGGGAAGGAAATTGCCAGATTGGCCCTAAAGGGATCGACTATCGGATATTGGGTGACTCCCTCCAGGATATCTGAGCTCCCGCATGCTTTTATTGCTTTTGAGACATTAGCGAAAGTTGATGAAAACAAGAAAAAACAATTTGAATAAATAAAACATAATTGTGCACCGAGTGTAGTGAACTATGGTCCTCAAATTGCCGCAAGGTAACAAGCCGCAACAGAGTGTATCCACCACGCAATCATCATAAACTAAATTTTACCCGCTGTACCAAAGTTACCCACCCAGTCCCAAAGTTACTCCATCTTACTGTTTATCTTTTATTTTATTACCTACTTAATCGTTACCAATTAACTTAAAAGTCACCATTCTGTAAGCGCCTTCAAAGGCTCCAAAACTCATCAATAACTTTTGGATCTCATTCCTTTTAAAGCTAGATTTTTGCGAAAACATCAGAAACTTTTTTATTTTATTTGTTTAGTTCTGATTTGTTTAAAAAGTTTGGTGTAGCATATATATATCCGAATCCCTAATCATTTTTGAGTGAATCAGTGGAGTTTTATGATTGTTAACAAATTTTCAAAAGTTTCAGGTTAGGTAAAACTTTCGTGAAAAAACATTTTTCGTTCAAGATAAACGTCCTTTGAGATGCTAGAAATTAATATTAACAATGTTTCTCACTACAAAATGTTTTATGATATGAAGAAATGAATAAGATCTTGTTAAAATACAACATTTCTTTAATTGAAGTACCAAATATTATTTGTAGATTCCGCGCCGTAGACATTGTAATATGTATAGGCTGTGGCTTCACATTCAAGGCCGAAAAATGTAGTAAACCAGCACTCAGTCTCGCAGCAGAGGCACCTGTTAATATTGGCACTAGTGAGGATGACATCCTGGCCACCGGCGATTGGCTGTCCCATGGTCTCCTTCCTCTTGCTTGGATCTCCGTTGTATGCCCTCCACACATTCGCCCAACATTTCTTCGAGTGAAGAAACACTTCGGGATGCCGAGAGTTGTTGCCAGTCGGAACAATCCGGATCGGATTCACGGATACGTAATATGGCTGTGAATCAGGAGTGCCTATGTAGCGGAGCATAAAGTCTTGGCCAAACTTGAGTCTGTTGTCGGACTTTACCCCAATGGTTTCTTGTTCATTCCATGGGAGCAGTTGGAAGACGTTGCGAACACAAGGAGCGATGAGTGGGGAAGCGGAGAGAACAGTGCCCTGTATGATCGGCTGGCACATCTCAGCTGTGGCATAGCCAGTGAGGACACAGGATAGTGAGAGACCTTCTTGCTTTCCTCGTTCCCTGAAGGTCTTTGCATGGCGGGCTATCAGCTGAACTTTCTCTCCAAACCTTACGGCCTTCTTGGGAGCCATAGAGATGGGTTGCAGGTTCTGGCCAATGATCTCACGGGTCTTCTGTATCATTAGTTGGCCTCTTTCCCTTAATCTCAGGAACCTGTTAAGATCTTCTTCGGCTACATCCCTCTGCTCTTGCCAATTTCCTACTTTTACCATTGGTGAGTATTTGTTTACTCTTCCAGTATCTGACCATTGTCCTTTCTTTTCGCCAAGCGTGTAAATGGTTTTGTCGTCTTTCATATGTTTGGCTGAAGCATAGTAACATTAATAGGTATATACACATATTTGCTAAGTACATATTATACATATTTTTATTAGGATTAGATTTATAATTTGACTATACATTTACCTAATAATAATAATTAAAAATATATATTTTACAATTGTAGAATATTTAAAGCTTTTATCCCTTGATGACTAAATTAGGGTGTTTGTTTTCCTGTATTATTAATAAAATACCTATCATATAAATATTAAATCAATAACTAATGAAATAAACAACTTTCAATTCATAATTATTAAATTTAAGTTTAAATCATACAAATTTAAGATAATACCTATGGGTTTTGACGAAAACAAGTATTCGCCTGAAGAATAAATATCTATTAAATTGGAGATTACTGAGAATTACCTATATTCCTTATTACTATTATTATTATTTCTTTTGTAATATACTTTTCGGCATGGTCATTATTAATTATCATATGAGAAGGAATTAGTCGAGGGTGCGGACAAAAATAAAAATAAAAAATTAAAATATATAAATAATTTTAATTTTTGCCGACGTTTCGACCCACTTTGCAGGTCGTCTTCAGGGCGTTGGATGTGGCACTGCGGGAGGCGGTTGAAACTCAACCGCCTCCCACAGTGCCACATCCAACGCCCTGAAGACGACCTGCAAAGTGGGTCGAAACGTCGGCAAAAATTAAAATTATTTATATATTTTAATTTTTTTTTTTATTTTTAACCGCACCCTCGACTAATTCCTTCTCATATCATATCAACGGTCAACCAACTCTACGTCATTATTAATTATCATAGATTAATATATATATATATATATATATATATATATATATATATATATATATATATATATATATTAATTATCATAGATTAATATATATATATATATATATATATATATATATATATATAGAAATGGGAACAATTGGACGAAACCAGAACTCCATACATCGTATCGTAGTCTATCAAATGACTTCCAGAAGGAAGTTGTTTTTGTTTTCCAATGACATGATTTGCTTTAAATTATTTAGAATTTATATGTAAATATCCTAATAACAGTGTTAGAACAAATAACAAATCTCTACAGAACAGTTCAAATAAGAGACTTTGAGGACAGACAGACATTTTGTCAACCTTCTTTCTAGGTAAAACACCTTATGAGATGTAAAGGAGGTGTAAGGCTGCCTTACACAACAGTATAGAATAAATCTTTTAGAATGCTGAGGGTAGTTTTTTCTTCGTACCACTTCCTGACAACTTCATTTTTTTTTTCTACAATGCAGTTTTAACTTGTTTAATTGTTGATCGTTACTGCAACGGTTGTATATGTGGCACATGTATATTTTGTCATAATATTCATAAAAATATATATATATATATATATATATATATAAATAAAGAAAAATTATTAAGAAAACTTAACCTCTAAACGTTAATCACATTTTGGAGGTTATGTGCGATCTAAGATGGTCTCTCAATCCACGGCTGATGTAACATAATAAATAATTACCTACCACAGCCTCAACTTGGAACCTGAAGTTTATGAAGATAGATAGTAGCATCCACAAGAAAAACATATTTATTCGAACCAAGAATAAGGAATCTCAGACCTTCGGAAACCTTAATAATAACGCTTAAATAAAATCTAAAACCAGAAAAATTGCAGATTATGGCTTATTTTGATACGTTATTTTCAAGTTACAGTTTGTTCTTTAATTTAAAAATTATATAAATTATTATAAATCTTTTTAATAATACATTACCTATCAAAGATATGAAAAAAAGAGATATTCTACACCGTACACATTCTTTTAAGCTGAAGAACAGATAAACCAAAATCTAAAATGAAGTTGACAAATAATTCACTTATGATGACTAGTCTTCTAATTCGTAATTTCTCACCTAGTCTTTGAATATTAAGATGCATTCGTTTTTCAGTCTCAAGTATATGGGCATTATCCTTAGCCCACTTCTTGTAGTCCCAGGTTCCTTTGAACATCGGGGCCTTCCCATTATCGTGCAACATGACTTGGAGATATTTGCCCATCCGTTGAGGACTAATATCGCGAATATGATAAATCGAAGGCATTTTGGAATTTTAATTACTGTTTACTGTTTGAATCTGTCCGAATATCCTCCGTCAATTCTCCCTAAAACTTATTAATCATGTGTTAGCGCTATGAATCGGAAATTATATTATTTTTAGAATAACGTTTACAGATGTAAAAATTGATAGATCAGAATGTTATTGTTGTAGCATTTTTAAATTGTTTTCTAGATACATGATACGTTTTGGATATTATTATTTAATTGTATTAGTCAATTAATTCTACTACCGCAAATGCTGGAAAGCAAATTTGTTTTAGTTTACCAAAGAAAATGTAACATTACATATTTCGAATTTTTTGGGGGATTTTATGATAAGCCTGAAGTTGTATAAGCGAGTAAAATGTGAATATGAGTTCGTGATGATGTCACAGCTTACAACACACTGCGGTGAAAAGTGATCGAATGGACCATGTGTGTTGTTATTTCTCAAATACATCATTGCCTATAGACATCTTTCGTAAAGTTGACGAAAATCCCTTGAATAAACATATCACAATTCTCTTTTTCAAATAAGCATCTTATGTGATTTGCATTATTAAAACAACCCAACATTGTAGTAGATCTGACGGAATTATATTTTTTTTATTTTTAATAGTTCTTCGTATTGTTGTTTGACAAGTGGTCGAACTATATGTAGCAGGATATAACCTATTCCTTTCCCTTGGTTGATTTACGTACATTAGTTTGTTAAGGGGATATCCTTTATTAGTTTATGTTTAAAGTCATATAAAATATGAATTTGTCGATTTAATTCTGGTAAGTGTTGATCAATGTCATGTAAAAAAAAATAAAACAAATGTTGGAATGAAAACAAAGATTAAATTAGATTTTACGTGGCTATATTATTGAAAGATTAAAAATCAAGGCATATAAATAAATAAATAACCTGGCTATTTTTTGCTTCTGAAAAATAGATTTGAATTTAAAGAAGAGATGGGACTGCTGTACAAACTCCGAAAATTCCTACCATCTACCTGCTTCCTCATTATCCGTTCCTACCTTACTGATAGATACTTTAAAGTAAATCACAACAATGTCTATACATCCCGTTTTTCCCAGTCTGCAGGTGTTCCTCAAGGTAGTATCCTAGGTCCTATCCTTTACACAGTTTATACAGCTGACATCCCAAACCATCCCAACACTGTCATCACCACATATGCTGATGACACATGTATCCTAACAGTTAATAACGACCCATCTATTGCACCCCAAACCCTTCATTCCCACATCACAAACCTTGAAGAATGGTGTCAGAACTGGAGAATTAAAATAAATTCCAATAAATCCCATCGAATTACCTTCACCCTTCGTGGTAAACCAATGACTTCCTGTCCTTCAGTATCCTTTAACAACACCTCACTTATTCCTGTTGAACAAATCCGTTACCTAGGACTCCATCTTGACAAACATCTAACTTGGAATCCTCATACCAGACTGAAACGACAAGAAACAGCTCGACGTTTCCGACTACTTCAACACTTACTAGACAAACGCTCTAACCTTCCAATCAATTATAAAAGACTGATTTACATGACTATAATAAGGCCTATTTGGACTTACGGAGTTGAGCTATGGGGCTCCACCAAACCTTCAAATTCCTCTCGCATACAATCCTTACAATCCAAAATCCTTCGTAAATCCTCAATGCTCCTTACTTTGTTACAAATAAAATTATCCATAATGACCTTAATGTTCCTTATGTATCAGATTTGGCCCAATCCAGATATCTGTCCTTCCATAATAAACTTCATAACCATCCCAACCCTCTTGTCTCTAACCTTGCTTCCTATTCGATTCCTGATAACCCTCCGAGGCGTCTGAAAAGAAGATGGCCACGTGATCTTCTAATATAGACATATTATTAGAGCGCTAACAATGGGTAGTTTCTCAACATGTGTTCCATGTCTTTATACCAATGTGCGAATTTACCAGATGTATTTTTTGTATACAGTTGTAAATATCATATAAATAAAAAAAAAAAAAGAAGAGATAAAGGTATCTATATGTTCGAGAGAAGTACCTATGTAGAGATAGAAGTATCCATATGTTTAAATGAATTACTTAGGTAGAAAGAGAAGTTCCTGTAGAGAGATCAAAGTAGAGAGAATCACTTTACTATCATAAAACGGTGCTGCCCAATTACATTGGGTTGCTAAAAACACAGCATACTTAATAATCACTACAGACATTTTTAAAATAATATATAATTATATAGGATTTTTTTCCTTTTCGCCTCTCTAAAATGGCGCCCAGTGATAGAAAGGCTATTTTTTTATTTTATTAAAAAAATATATCTTCTTTTCGTCACTCAAAAATAGGTTAGTTGCCTAAGTTATTTCACTTATTCGATCAGTAAAATATTGTTTTTTAACGTTGTATGAGCCTTTTTAATACGACCATGGAATAACGTTTGAGAATAATATAAATATATATATTAGTATAGTATAATATATTTTTCTTAGATATAATTAGATGATAAAAATATATATAAATAATACAAAAATTTAGTCGAATTTAAAATTTCATGTTAAAAAAGAGAGAAAATTGTTTGCTGTACCTGTTCAGATTATCGTGATATCATTCGTAGTAGGTCCATATATATATATATATATATATATATATATATATATATATATATATTATATATATATATATATATATATATATATATATATATATATATATATATATACATTTATTGACCGCATCTCCCGACCACCTCATCAAAATAGAATTACTATCAGCCATCCGTCATTTTATCCAATTTTTAGCCAAATCGAACAAGCCATTTCTGAAATATTGGCATATCTACAAAAAATGCGTTTTTGCGTGCGTAAGCGGAAGTGCTGGTTAGATATTTAATGAAATTGATATTTGACCATCTACGTACCAATCCGCATAATCCCTGAAAATCTCATGAAAATTGTCTCAGACAGACAACGAACCAAATTTGATCCTTGATGTCTGAAACGTAAAACGCGAGTGAAAAATTTTCGAGCACAACATTTTTTTTAACCTCTCGCACGAATACAATGCTTCCCTACCTTCGGTAGCGAGGAAGCAATATTATAACCTTTTCTTCTAATCCGTTTTAAATATTATAATTAATGAGGAATACACTAGCAACAGTCTTCAAAGTACACATATACTGATTTTATTAATCGGTTTGCTATAATTAAACAGTGGTTATTATAAAACATTACAAAATATAAATACGTGAAAAAACTAACCATCCGAAGGTACACCTTAGATATAATTAACGTAATAGCTTTCAGTCGTTAATGTATTGATTTTCAATTTTAAGGAATAAGTTAGGTGTATTGAGTTATCTGAGTTCAAGCAGGACTAATGGCCTTGGCTCATGAATAAATTCAGGAATAAACAACTTTTTAACTTATTGTATCGCAACTTTCACCGGTGCTATAACCTTTCCATCGATAGAAAGAGATATAGCTTACAACTTCTGGAATAGCCAAGTAGTAAGCCATTTTATATCTAATGTTTTATATCGAAAGTATTATTAAATTGAAACAATGCAGAAAAAAAGAGAAATTTTGAGATCTTAAAACTAGTAATAAAAAAAAAGTATAGAAGAGGCCAAAAAAGAAAATAATAATAGTAATACACTACATAAAAACTTTTAAAAGCGCAAATCAATTTTATTTAAATTTATCGCAGTAATTCAAACTCATAAACAACAAGGATTCATGTATTCATGAAATGAATTTTTAAATATTAACAGAAAAAAGAAGTAATATGTTTTTTACTATCAATTCTATAATTATGTATATGCTTCACCTACTCACTGTATTGTTTCTTTATTCTACAATATTGTATATATTCATTTAGTTATAGTTGTTATATTTTATATAGTTATACAATTTAATTTACACCATCATGTTTGTTCACGTAATACAAATTTTCTTACACGGGCTCCCTTTCAATTTGTTTTTTTTGTTTTATATCACGATCTGTCACAATCAAGGACATTTATAGTAGTGTTCAGAGAGCACATTCACACTCTATGTACAATAAATAAAAATAAATAATGAAGAAAAACAACAACAAAAGAAGTAACTCTATACAAACAAAAGAACTAAACAAATCAATATAACAACTTAAACACCAGCATACTTTCAACAATGACTATGAAATCTAGAATACTGGTGCTGATGTATGAATTAGTTTAGTGTCCTAGTTGTCCTTTTTACCAATCTCTTTGGGAATCTGGTAAAATATGGGAATCGAAATTGGAGTATGCCCAAATTTCGAGGAGCCAACCCTCGGATGGATAGCAATGGATGGTGGGATATTCACATAATACTTCGCTTAAACATAATCAAGTACGGTTGTATCTATAGTTATAGTCACAGTAAAAATGTATTTTAGTTACGTAGCATATAGTTCGTTACGTTTTGAAAATGCCATTTATTAGATCTAGTTGTTTGAAATTAAATTCGTACTGTTCATTAAACAGTTTTAGTTTGATTATGGGACGAGTCCCTAGTGGAACGAAACGTTATAATATCACCTGTTATTAGATTTCAAAGTAGTGGAGAGCAGCACTAACTATATTGTGTACCTTTCCCTTCTATTAGCGGGTCCTCTAGGCTAATAAAATTTCCTTCAAGTTTGAAATTTAGGAATAGGAAAACTTTTAGGAGCCAAGGTCACTCGTGCCATGTTTTTAATTTAAATCCGATAGACTAATTGCTCTTTTTATGCCTAATGGCGTCATTGTTTCTAAATACAACAGGAATAATGTTATTATAACTTTTAGGTTACGATTGTAATTCATTTCACTCTGGTTATGAGATATGTCAAGTATCACTATGTATTTCAAAATTCAAACTTTTTCAATTTTTAGAAAATGTATTCATCAACTACTGCATACTATTCATTGGAAACATTAATATAATTTTCTATGATCATTATCCGCTTGATACACATATTGTAATATAGAGACCTATTGTCTGGTTTCTTTATTTTTGTTATTAACATTAATTTTTGATCTGATAAGACTGAATAGTACTTATTCCTTTTTTTATTCATAAATATAAGCCTATAGTCATAAAATGTATTGGTTATAAGTAATGTAATTAATGTTCGGTTCAAAAATATAATTTAGGTATATTATATAGATATACTTATTAAATATATATATATATATATATATATATATATATATTATATATATATATATATATATATATATATACAATTTTTATATATATATAATTTTCATTGTTAACTACTATCTTATTATATATCTAAGTATATATCTAATTTATATTTATCTACATATATATATATATATATATATATATATATATATATATATATATATATATATATATATATGTAGATAAATATAAATTAGATATATACTTAGATATATAATAAGATAATAGTTAACAATGAAAATTATAGAGGATCAGAAAAAAAAAATAATACACAATCTTCTAAGGTCGTTTCAGATCTTATATATGTAGCAATAAAATTATAAAACCCTTATAATGTTAATTGCATTAGGATGACCTTGAAGAAATTTCAGCAAGAATTTTCTGCTGTCTGGCTTCTAAGTCTGGTCATTACTTTAGAGGAAAAATATTAATTGTAATCATTAGGTTTGTGTTTTTAAGTAAATAGATGTCTACTGAAAAGAAATTCTGAAAGAGATAGCGGTTAGTAATAAATCTACAATATTGTAAAATTCATGACTTTTTATTTATTTCAATCAATATTTTTGTTACGGCGGATAAAAGAAATGAAAAAACACCCGTTCAAAGGAAATCGTCTTTGTAGTAGAGATCGAGGCAGGGAATGTAGAGACACTCAGGTAACTGGACACCTCTCATTGCTGGCCGAAGATCCTCTATGCCGTTCTGGGTTAGAGTCCTGTCCATGTCCACATTTCTACCCTCGAATTTCCAAACGTAGGAGTTGTAAGCGGAGTTGTACACTTTGTAACGAGCCGCTATACCTCCACCAATAAGGTCTTCTTCGCAAACCTTAAAGTGAGGAAAACAATTTACTTCTAATCATTACTAAAAAAAGTTACTAGAGAGCTTGTATCTTACAGGCTGTTTGTTATATTTATGTTTGCTAAACATAAAAATAACAAACAAAGCTGAACTGATCCGTCAAAGAAATATCCTTGAAAAATTCTGGATCCGAATATGGGTTTGTATGAATTTTTGAAATTAGTATTTCTACCTACGCCGTTCAATCATGCTCATTCACCAATTCACTGCAGAGAAGTACATCCAAGGCATGGAAAACATTTCTCTAAGGGATAGAATATATATACACAAGAAGAATGGATTGGTTGCGACATAGTTGTACTTCCCCCTCCCTCCCCCCCCCCAAGGTCCCCTAGCGAAAATGTTTATTACTCTTCTCTTCTTAAAACCAGTGTAAGTGAAAGTCGTGTTGCTACACTGAAAGACGAAAGGCGAAAGTGAATCTAAGAAAAACCGTAGATATATACAATAATACCTGGTGTGATCTGGTCCATAGTTTTCCCTTAGTTCCCTGGGTTGAATGAAACTATAAAGTCACAATCACGTCTAAATGTGGTCTCCTCAAAAATTCAAAACACTGTCAACATTTTTATTGTTCAATTTGTGCCATGAAGTCCCTTTCTGGATATCCCTGGGCAGAGATGGACAAATGCTATTTTGAGTGCCGAATACCAAGTATTTGACACAAATTGAACCACTATTGGGAATTCAATCACTACTTCAGTTAATCCTTTAACGTCAACCGAAGTAGTAATTGAATTCTTTGGTACTCAAAAAAGGGCAGTATTTGAATAAAATACAATGTACTCAATACGCACTGTAGCACTTGCCCATATCTTCCTCGGGATTGCGATCAAGCTACCTTATGTGAAAAACCAAGGTAGACAGTAAAACCTGGGAATTCCTGGGAACCTGGGAATATGTAGGATATAAAGACATAGAGTCCGAATGCAATATGGTTGGTGGGAATCATGAAAATATAGCATTATGAGACGTGATTGATTAGGAGACTTTTGGGTGTGATATTCGAGGAGAACCTCTATATATCGTGGAGATATCTCTTGGGATTCGTTCACTAAAACCTTGCCCACACTATTTCTAAGGTTGCCCAGTTTCTTTTAGCCATTTGCTATAGTAACTAGGTAGTAGAAATGGAGTATATCGTTCAGGAAGAGCCAGAGCATATCCTTAATCTGAACTATGGCTTACTCACCGTAAAGCTAGCCTCCATCTTCGTAAGCATGTTGCGGACCCTGATTGGCCTCTCGTTTGCAGTCAGCCGTCCGACGAAGAGACGCTTGTCCTTCCACCAGGGTACGACTGGGGTTGGAAACCAGAAGGGGCTCGGTAAGTAGTTCTCGCAGAGTTGGGGTATAGGACCGTGAGGTAAGTAAGGAACTTGCTCCATCGTGATCGGGTGGACGAACGTGACCAGCTGTAACATAACAGCCCAATATTTTTGTAAGGCCACCTTTTTTCTCAATTTTCATGATTAAATTATCTTACGCTTCAAGTGGAAAGAAAATGGGTACTTATGAATTTTTTAATTATTAATTTAATGAGAAAACGCCCCATTTCTGAGAATTTTCCTAGAAGAAAAAATGTGGGTTACGATAAGATGACGTTCCGTAAGTTTTTCATATATAAAAAAATGTAGGTTACGGTAAGATTACGACATTCTGTAAGTTTTTAAGAGATGTTAATAATTTTATAATTATTCGATTCGACAATAATAATAATTCAATAACTTATTCTTTTAATTTTAATTGTTTTGTCAATTTTTTTTTCTTTTAATCTTAATCTTTTAACTTAATTATTTTTCTTAAATTCTTTTCTTGTTATTTCTAATATTTAATTTTAAATTTTATTCATTAAATTTATATCTTATAATTTTAGAAATTTGTGTTTTAAATTATACATGTTAAATTTTATTCTTGTAATCTTTAACTTTTAATTTTACAAGTTCTGTTAATTTTTCTAGATTTAATCTTTAATTTGTAACATTAATTACACATGTACTTCTAACTATTCTAATTTTGATTTAATTGTGCTAATATATTAAACTGTAACTATTTATTAGCATTCTAAATTCAGTGTAAACTATTGTAAAGTTGTATTTGTTATTTGTAGTTTCGCTAATCGAATATTACTAGTAGTCGATTTAATAGTTGTAATGTAAAGCAAAAATGAGCCAGTTGATTGTAAAGCCCGAAACATTTTGTAAATAAATAATATAAAATAAATAATTTAATAAAAAGGGGTCTGAATAGGCGACTATTATGTTTTATTGTAAGGAGAATTAAGTCGTACAGAAAAATGTAGTTCTTAAATATTATTCATTCGATTATGTTTTATAACTATATGTTCCATTTTTCTATATTACATTTACTGTATTTAATTATCTTATTTAATATATATTATATTTAATACTTACTATTATAATGTTAACTCATGAAATTTTGAGTTTACAGGAATAGAATTATTGCACTGTAATGTCGTAATGTCGATGAAGGAGGATCATCCTTGGGTGACCTATGATTTTATATCCAAATTTGAAAAAAAATGGTCGAGTAGTTTCGGAGAAAATGCACGGACGGCGTACGGCGGACGGACTAAAATTTTTTTATTCAATTTTTAGATTCTAAGCATTCTGGAACGTAAAACCTCAAATTTTGAGAGGGGCTTAAGTTTTTCAATTTTTTGGTCAATCACAATGGTTGATTATTGAAAATAATAAACCAAAAATTAAATTAGACTAACCAATATATTTACACAAAACTAATGCTAAATTGTCGCATAAACACATGTCTTGCCTTCAAATATTAATCTACAAATCTTAGCTCGCTTGATTTGTAAAATATCATATTCCTAGATTATTGGTACGTAAACAACAAAACCTTACATCCCGACTTACGAAAACCAACTATCGACCAACACGATTTCATATTTAACTACACAGAAAAAAAAAATACGATAGCCCTATAATATTAAAAAAAATAATAATAAAAGCGTATCTGTAAAATTTATTTAGGTCTACATCATTGCTGACTCAAGTAATCTGTTGAGCTGGCAGCACTTGTGTTCCCCCACTTTGACTATGGCTGCCTGGTGAACGGCGGACTCTCTTGAGAATTCGAGGCCAAACTTAAACGCCTTACGAACTGCGCAATACGTTTTGTTTTTGGAATCTCAAGAGAAACGCATAACCCAGTATTACACCAAGTTGAAATGGCTCTATCCATCTAACCGCCATCTGTACTTCCTTACTATTTTATTCTTTTATTTACATTCCACCCTACCTTGCCTGATGGGCCATACGGGCGTTTGCAATAGTGGGCTGTTATTCATGACTGCATAACAGCATACTACTGCAAGTGAAACAGTTTAAAATATGTTATCTTTGGTGAAGTCATATCAAGGGTGTCCGTCTTCCGGCGGTCTTCTTGGTGGTGGTCCTCTTCTCCGTGCTCCGATGTTGAAGTGGACTGGACCCACTGCCTCCTTCCAGTCATAAATGAATTTCTTGAACCGAGAGAAGTTCTCCTTACTTACCAACTGAGGAAGTTCATCCTCTGTTAGGAAGTAAATTTCTGCGGTTCTCATCATCGTTGCCCTTATTCCTTCAAATGCAGTGCTGGCCGTGACCACGTGCTCGACAGTCTCCAGAACTCCACAAGTGAGGCATTGGGGATCTATGTCCTGGCCAAAGCCATGTAGCTTAGATCGAAAACCCCCATGCCCCGTGAGGAACTGTGAAATCCAATAGTCCGGGAGGATCCATTGTGCATCTAACCGCGACTGTACGGTGGGGAAGTATTTTCTGAGAGTACTCCCTTTCGGAATAGCAACCCACCGACGGCTCCATTCCTCAATCGTATCCTCCCGGATTATCTTCTTCCATTTGCTGGGACTTTCCACAATCCTCACCCGGAGATTTTCTGGAACTCCAGCCAAGCCTTCTTTTTTGAATTTATGCTTGGTCACATTTTCTCGCAGGAGGAGGTCGAGAGGTACCGCCCCCGCTAGGACCTGCACTGCTTCATGTGACGTTGTCCTAAATGCACTGGTGACTCGCAACAGGGCCCTCCTCTGGCCCCAACCTTTTTCGCTGTCGCTGTGTGAGGTTCCTATACCAGGAGGGAGATGCATACCTCAAGATACCCAGCACAACGCCTTAGATCGTCATCGTTGCGGGGTATCTGAGGCCACAGAATGCACCGCCAACACGACTGAGCCCGTTCAAGGCTTGGGTCACCTTAGTTGCTAGATAATCCAAGTGAGGTGTTATATTTAGGCCTTTTCCTAATCTTACACCAAGATATGTTACCACCTCACTTGGGCGTGTTATTTGACCTTCTATATCCATGCTAATGGGGTGTGCTCTATCAGTCGTGCCTTTCAAGAGGATGGCTTGCGTCTTTTCAGCTGCCATACGCATTTTCTTTCCCTCACACCATCTGGCTACAAGGTTGGCACATCGCTCTGCTGCTAGTTTGATCCTCGCCCTGCTGTTGGATGTCACCACAGCAGCTAGATCGTCAACATAGGCAGTGGCAGAGAACCGCTCATTTTCAAGCACTCCCAGCAACTCATCAAAAACCAGCTTCCATAGAGCAGGACCAAGTACTGATCCCTGAGGGCATCCCCTCTCTACGTAATAGCTGCCTTTGTTCTTCACTCCCCTGTCCTGAAGATAGCTCCTTACGAGGGCATATAGGTTGCTGGGAGCGTCATATTTTTGCAGCTGCTGGAGTACGCAGGGCCACCATAAACTATCAAAGGCGGAGGATATATCAAGAAGGAGCAGCATGACGTATCGCTCCGCCCTTTCTTCAACATCTCTGCGAACTCTCAGCAGAGCATCAGCGGTTCCTCTGCCTCTGGTAGAGCCGTATTGCCGTGGATGGCTTGCTTGATTGAGAACTGGCCGTAACCTGGTCATCATGAGGTTCTCCAGGACCTTACTCATCACAGGGAGGAGACAAATTGGTCTATATGACTTAGGAAGTTGTTTATCCCTGCCTCCTCCCTTGTAGAGGAGTCTCAAATCAGCGATCTTCCATTTCCTTGGGAAGTATCCCCTATCTAAACAATCATTAAAGATTCCTAAAAGTCGCTCTTCAATATAGGAGATACTGTTCTTTAGGATCGCTGCATCTATAGCATCAAGTCCTGGAGCGCGGCCATTCTTTTGCCTACCCACGGCAATACGAATATCATCTGCGTCCCATGGTGAGCAAAAGTCAGTGCCTGGCGGGTATACCGTGGTATGTCTCACAAAATGTTCCTCTTGGGTGTCTTGAGATGGGTCGTCCTTGGGGTAAGTCGCTTTGACGAAGAAATTAGCGGTCTCTTCTAAGGTAGTAGCATGGACATCTTCATGCCTCATCGCCGCTATCGTTTGCAGCGGAGTCAACTTGCCCAGAGCCACCTTATACGGAATACCCCAAGGATTCTTTGAAGATTCTTCGACGATAAAATCGTCCCAAGACTTCCGCTTTCGTGAACGAACCTCATTTCGGTATACCCTGGCCATGGACTTATACTCGTTACGAAGTGCAGTGCGCCTCTCGTCGCATCTGCACCTCTGGTACGACCGCCGTGCCTTGTAGAGGTCTCTCTTCATAGCTGTTAAGGCCGGCGTCCACCACGGGACAGGTCGAGCCCTCGTCTTCCGGTGCTGGAGGGAGTTCTCGGCAGCATCACGGATGGCATCAGTAATCCTTGACACCCTGTAGTCTAGGTCATCGGTGTTTTCTGAATCCTCAACTTCCCACTCTTCGTCGACCATTTCACCCTCCATCATGCACCGAAAGACATTCCATTCACTTCTTCTGGTCAAATAGCCCTTCACGTTGCCATAGGAACATCCTGGATCATCTACCAGGCCAAATGCAATCGCATTGTGGTCCGAACTCGTCTCTGATCTGAGTGTCCAATCGAAGATGTATCTAGATAGCGTTGGTGAAGCTAGAGTGATATCTATCCAGCTCTGCCCTCTACCTCCAGAGAAGGTAGGTGTAGCAGATGGATCATTTATCACCACCAATTGGTTTCTAGCAATAAATTCACCCAGCTTGACGCCTCTTCTGTCTGTTCGATTGGACCCCCAGACCGTGTTCCAGGAGTTGGCATCTGAGCAGACGATCACGTTTCTTGTACCTTGTAAGATCGTTTCCATGGCGGATATATCCTCTTCAACATCTCTTCTATCGTGCATGTAGGCAGATATCAGTGTAAAAGCAATCCTGCCCCATCTTATGTAACATACAGCACGGTCCGCCATGGTATACTGCCTCAGTTCCATCACGTCAAGGTTGGGGTTATTGATAACTATAGCAGCCCTGGGCCTCCCCTCTCCACTGCTCAAGGCTATAACCCTTGACGTGAGGCCAAACCCCGTGACCATGTTCCTATAGCAACCTGGTTCTTGAACCGCGAAAATGTCATAGCGATGGGCTAGAGCTCGTAGCTCATCAGACACAAGACGCCGTCGGCCCATATTAAGTTGTAGGATAGTAATCTTGTTACTCATACTTGGTTCTCTTCGCTAGTTCTTGGGTCTTCTTTAAATGGACTGGGCAAGTTTGACAGCCCGCTTGGTGCTTGGCCAGGTGTTTCTGTTTCCCTTCTCGTACACAATTCGCACAAATCGGTTCTGCCCTTTCCTTCTTTCTTGGGCACTCCTTAGCTATGTGACCTGGGCAGGCACACCATTTGCAAACCAGAGAGTCTGCTGTGCAGGACGCCTTAGAGTGGTCATATCCCAGACACTTCATGCAGCAAGGAGGATCTATATAATCTTTAAAGTTCAAGGACCACCATCCTCCATCAATAACTGATGTTTGTATTAGGCCAAATCTTATCATCGGATGAACCTCTATCACCCAATTCCTTGTAAGGCCTCCTCTTGCTATTGAAGAGAAACATGCCTGGACACACTCCTTTCTTTCTAGCCCAATGGGTATCGTCCCCTGAGGCAATCTTCCCCATATTACCATTTCCAAGTCAGCTGCGGTCCAAGAGTGAGGTGCTCCCCTTACCTGCAGTCTAGGCTTTCTCCTCAATGCCATCTTAGTTTCTATCCCTTTCTCTAGTAACTTTTGGCACTGTAAAAGCTTGATGGCTTGATTTTCATCTTCTACGCGTACGAGAACAGCACCAGCCTTGGTTGTACGGATCACTTTTGCCTGTACTCCTAGTTCATTCGGAAATGGTAGTTCGCTAACAATTTCTAGAGCAGATTTCCCTCCTCTAGCCATTGTAACAAACGCATGGCGCGGTGCATTTTCCTTAGGTTTAATCGGTAGCGTTTTAACTATGTCCGCCATAGTTTTCTTTGCCGGGGGTAAAATTGACGCATTAGAACTATTCTGTACTGGTTTCAGTTGCTCATTTACTTCCTCGTTCTTTTCGGCTATCATTTTAACGTTTTTCTTTTTTCTTCGACTTTGAACTATAGCAAAATCTTCTGATTCTAAAACTTCTTCTGAAGGTTTAATTATTAATTCATTGTTTAATGAATTGATCCCAGATGTTCCAGCTTTAGGCGGTGGGTTGTGGTTTTGTGTTTCCGCTGCTGGAAGCCTCTCGAAAATTGTAGGTAGAGATCGTTCAACGAGAATGTCCGTGATTTTGTCAAACACGCTAGGAGATGATAGTGTCTCCTTGACAACTCGTTCAATTAATGCTCTCTGTTCTTTCGATCTATCGATGACGGTTTCCATGATATCGATAAGATGACTCACTTTACCGTTTATATCTTTTTGCGTTTTCACACTTAATCTTTTATCCACGTTCGTGAGGTAAACTCTTAAGTTTTCTTGAATGGCCTTCGCCTCTACTAACAACGGATCCGTTCTACTCTCTTTTTGGTCTGTTATATCAGGCGATCCATTCCTGGCTCTCTTGGCGGCAGGCCTTGATCTTTTAGGTTTTTTCTCATCTTCTATCTCTTCTTCCATTTCTATATCTCTATCGTCCACAGTAAATAGTATTTTAACACTAATTACTGCAGTGATAATAGTTCTAACCTATCTAATTTAAAATAGCTTAGGGACAGTTATCAGCAATTGTTTGTATAATTCTTTTGTAGTTCCAATGGAAACTTCCTATTATATTTGCTAATAAAGGATTCTAAAACTTTTCTTTTGGTAGTCCTTGATAACTCAATACAATAATACAATTTATTAAACGAATTTAGATAGATTATGACTAACTTACCTCAACCAGATTTCAAAAAGAGTCTTTTCTGATAAACTTTAATTATTCTAATTATGATACTCTAATTAGATATTAATATTTAGTCTTTCTCTATCTCTAATATCTCTAGATATTAATAGTCTTAATGTACTAACGTCAAAATCTCGTGGAAAACCATGCGTGGCTTTCTAACCTCAATATCCAAAACTATTTACACTTATAAAGAAACACTACAATTAACAAACCATGTCTAAAAAAGTTAATTAACAGTAAACAAACATAAAAAACAACAACAACATAAACAACACAAAGACAGCAATCAGAAATCAGACTATACCGCAAATGCGACTGGTCAGAAGTAAGTACCAGCCTGTACTTCCTTACTACCTTTCTATACAAAGTCATCAGAACTCAGCGGCCTTCCTATATTTTTCACAGCCTACATTTTAAATATTCCATTCAATCCCGTCCCAATAGATTCTCCCTCCCCCCCGTACCTCCGACCTCTATCCACCTCCTCACCGAACCGCTGCGTTTGACAAATCCTTTATAATTCAAGCCGTCTCCTTCTGGAATACCATCCCTCCTGATATCCGACATGTAAAATCAGTTTCCTCATTTAAATCTCTACTTTTTAAGCACCTACTGCTTTCCCAACCCGATTGATCATGAAATGTAGATAAGAGAGCTTTTAACAGTTCCTCCAGAAATGATTTTCTTAACTTATGTTATTTTATTTTCCCACGTTTGTATTATACATATAAGTATGTTTTTAGCGTTACTGTTTTATATTTTGTTTTATTGTTATCGAATATTTTAAGCTTAATAAGAATTGTAAATAATTAAATTTATGTATGGCCACAGCGGCATTTATTCTGTATCTATAATTGCTCTTAAAGGGACAACAGTCCCAGAATAGTAAAAAAAAAATGTTCATTTCATTTCCCTGATCCCAATGATCATCTGTTTTTGTGAAGAGCTTGCTTAAAAATAAAATAAAAAAAAGTTCGTCCGTTGATATACGAGTGAGAAAACCCTTACCTCCATTTCCACAGTCCGATGCTGAGATCGATAGCGACAAAACTTTTATCTGTTCTCATTGATGGAAGAGAAAACTTCTAAAGCGAGCTGAATTATAGTTTATAAAGGATTCTGCATCAGTTAAAAGTTGTACATCTTTCAGACAATGGATGTTATATCATGAGGAGGGCCGATGATAAAGTAGAAATACCTTTCATATGTAGAGTAGTAAGTTATCAATTTGACAGAGGTATTTTGATTCACAGAACAACTTTTTGTATAACTTCATATCTATTTATAGAACTGTGAATAAAGGTATAAATTTTGCCACTAGAAACCTCACTAAAATTAATAATAAAGAATGTTGAAATTGGAGTTAGTCATTCTTTCAATCGAAATATATGCCTAGAACGTACATCTGAATATTTAACCTATAAATGATTATGGATTGTAGAACTATTAGTCATTAAACTGTTCTACGTATCATGGGTGATAAATATTCAGGACGCAGTCATTACAAATTTTTTTTATTTGTGCCCGTGTCCTGAATATTCATAACCCATTTCCATTGTAAAGTTTACTAAAATGAAATCACGTTATTTTTATTGCCTGCCATAGATAGGTTGTCACACTAATTGTAAGTGGAGAGTATTGGGATTTCACAAAGTTAAAATTCATCAAATGATTCACTAATTTAATTTTCTAAAAGGTTACTTGATGATTTTTTTGGAATAAATGGCCCATATATATACCTAACTATTTAAATATAATATCGTATCTAGAGATATTAAACTACAGCTAATGTATTTAAGATTATAAACATATCAATGAAATATTTTTACATTTTACTTCTTCTTTCACACAAGAACAATCAAATAGTCTTTTAAACAATAGCATTGGAATATCATACAATAACAAAATGACGATGGATTTTAAATACTTTTTTTCAAATTTATAAAAAAGAATTAAAAGTTTACATTTAGCAGGAAGATTTCATTTGAAACATGTGATTTACGTAAAATAATGTTAGTTTTCTGAAATTATTGTTTATATTTTTTCGTCACTCTGCGTCACCTTCTACAACTTTATTTATTTAATATTAATTTTTTATAAAATCTTCGGTTTCCAACGATATAGTATACCTTCTGACTGTTCCTTATTTCCAAAGATTGATTTTCAACCTGGATAAGCATTATTCTTTTTTTCTTAAGTTTCTTGAGAAATTGATCATATTCTTTCAATCTTCATATTTAGACATTTCTTATAGTTACTGTCAATAAAAGAGAGTTAATTTTTTAAATAATCCATATTAATGGTACTTTTGAGGAAAACGCATCTGAACATTGGGCATCTAAGCCATGTAAAGTGACATCAAAGGGGATAAGAACTAAATTATATTAAACATCGCTTAATTTTACAATGATACACTGAGTTTAATCAAAATCGTTTGAGAAGTTTTTGAGAAAATTGTGTTTCGCCGTTGGTATAATGTGAGTTAGCAGATTTTAAAGGAAAAGCTTCTATTAACATATTATTGTTAATATTATTAACAAGAGTATCATCTGAGGTATATAAAAACCTTAAATACAAAAAACATTTTACTTTCTTACGACGTATGAAGGCTAACACAAACGCAGACTCACAAAACACACACACACACACACATATACAACATGTATTTCTTTCCATAGAAAACTCAGAATATCTCTTTTAAACAAAAATAAAGGGCATAGAATTGTTTTTTAATTATGAAATTTGAGCTTTTATTACCTAGTGTTGACTCCCTTAGCTTCAATAACGGACTGTACTATCGTACTACGATCCCATTCACGAACTTGGAGGTCACGTGGACGGAGTCTATTGTCGACGGATGGACGTCCAGAAGATATTACACTTCGTCTAAGTAATCCTATACAACATTTTCGATGTGCGACCAAGCATTATCTTTCATAAAAAAGAAACGGAGGATGAAAAACGGGCCATATATTTCTCGAGAAAGCCGGTGAAGTACATGTGTGCACTGAGCATCGGCCTTCGGAACACATGGAGATCCGTATAGGACTCTAAACATATCACACCCCAAACTATCATCGACTCTCCTACGAACTGTACTCTTCCCGCTATTTACACTCAGCTAATTGCTAACTTGGTCTTCTCTAAACTAGAAGCCTTCGGTCTGCACTATGAAGGCTATACCTGAACCTGTCAGAAAACTGAGTATAGGCCAACTCATCTTCTGTCCAGGCAGCTTGTTCACGTCAAAAGTGAAGGCGAGCTTCTTCGTGTTCTGCAGTGAGTAGAAAGCCGCAAGTGAGAACCCAGCATACCTCTTTCTTGCTGTGAGAGACATCCCCACTCCGAGTAATATACAATCAATGGGAAGTCTGAACTGAAGTCTGGTAGCGGTTTCTGAGGGCCTGCATAGCAATGAAGCGGTTGACCTGACCTGGCCTGATCATGGCCTCTTAGCTTTCTGTCCCCCGGTAACTCCGGACTGCCCATGCACTTTATATGCATCCCTGGACTTAGGCCGAGGATCGCGGATTTCGGCTGTTTTCAATTAACACGGTCATCTGAGCGATTGTTGCGGGTTCTAAAACAATTTTACATTCGTCAAATATGAAGTACTGTTTTTCAAGAACACAAAAAAAAAAAAAAATACAAAAGATAAAGCAGTATGATTGAATAGGGAACTGGAAATAAACTGATATGAAATGCAGGTTCTGTTTTAATAATTGTATTGCTAGTTCTGTGGTGTATTAAGAGATTTCCTCGAAAAGATTAATGCATTAGTAATTCCTTTTGATCCATCTTATGATTGTTCAGGCTCAAAAATATTTCTTTTAACATGCAGTTGTTATATGAAATTCAAGGTTCGCCCGGTCTCCTTTTCTATTTATTAGTTTCTTTTTTTTGGCAATCAGTTTATTGATATGTGTTAAACAATTCTATCTTAATTTTTTTTAACAACTTCAAGAAATAACTCTCTTATATAAATTATGCTTTAGGTTATGTTGGTTTAGGCATTATTAATATTCAAATAACTCACCAGTTTTCATTATTTGAATAGTGTGGTTTAAAAGGAGATAAGGTAGTTAGGCTATTTTTCTTACGCAAAGGTTTATTTTTTTTTCTATCACGTATTTCATATCAATTTAAAATTTTTTGAAAGTTAAATCAGATCTCCTTAAACTACTTCAATCGGCAAACAAGTAAATTATTTTATGTGTGAACAATAAAGAAGGGATGAAAGAAAACATTTTTTTTTTCTTTCATAAATTGTTACCTTTATGTTAAACCAAATAAATAAGTCGACACGTAAGAAGAACAAACGTCTAAGGCTTGGCACGAGATACATATATGAAGACTTGAGTAAATTGAATTAATGATTAGAAATAATTCGCCTTTGTCTGTTCGTAAATAATGTCTACCGAAATTTATTTATTAATTTTTTTCATTATTGAAATTTTCAACTGTATTAAATAATAAATACAACAAATAAATATGAAACAAGTAACATGACATGCAAAACATGAAGAGAAACTACCCATTGGTAGCACTCCAATTATATTTCTATATTAGAAGATCCCGAGGCCATCTTCTTTTCAGATGCGTTGGAGGTATATCAGGAATAGAAGAGGAAGTAAGGTTAGAAACAAGAGGGTTCAGATGGTTCAGAAGTTTAATATGGAAGGATAGGTATCTGGATTGAGCTAAATCAGAAACATATGGTACATTAAATTCGTTATAGATGATTTTATTTGTGACAAAGAAGTGAGCACTGAGTATTTTACAAAGGATTTTGGATTGTAAGGATTGGATATGAGATGAATTTGATGGTTTAGTAGATCCCCAAAGCTCGATCCCATAAGTCCAAATAGGCCGTATTATAGTAATATATATGAGTCATTTATAAACAGTTGGAAGTTTAGAGCGTTTGTCTAGTAAGTGCTGCTACAGTCGAAAATGTTGGGAGATTTCTAGTCGTTTCCATCTGAAGGATCCAAGTGAGTCGTTTGTCCAAGTGGAGTCCTATGTATCGGGATAAGTGAGGTATTGTTATAGGATACTGTTGGGCAGGAAGTCATAGGTCATAGAGTAAAGGTAATTTGATGGGATTTATTGGAAGTAATTTTAATCATCCAGGTTCGACGCCATTTTTCAAGACTTGTGATGTGTGATTGAAGAGTATGTGATGCAATAGATGGATCGTAATTAACTAATAGCTTCAGGTGTCATCGGCATAGTGACGATGACATTTTTCGAATGGGTTGGGATATCAGCTTTATAAACTGTGTATACACTGTGTAAACTCCTACGGAGTTTGTACATCAGTCCCGGGTGCCAGACTCTATCAAACACCCGTTCAACGTCGAGAAACACTCCCGTGCAGTACATTCCAATGCATAGGAGACTACGTCTACCACACGATTCTACCGAATTTTAAGAAAAAAATATTAACTTTCTGTCTAGCGTAAGTACATTTGTCGTAAAAACTTTCTAAAAATAGTTGCCTTATTAATATCCAAGTTAGTATTTATACCTCTCGTTAAGCAGGCCTTCCTTTCGCCCTAATTTATTTTTATCTTTTAAGTAGAAGGAATGAAAAAGGAATGAAAATTTTTGGAGAGTGGCTGAACCATTTAGAGTTTGCTGATGATCAAGTCCTAATATGTAAAAATATAGAAGAAATCCTAACGATGGCAAACCAATTAATAAAGGCTGGAGAAAACATAGGACTGAAAATAAATTTATGCAATAATTTATTTATAAATGCAATTTATAAAATAAAAAATGCAATTATATGTCAGTGAACGTTGAGGGAGATATAAAAATAGGCGAGCACCATATAGAGAAAGTAGATACATTTCTATATCTTGGGCACCTTATCTCAATTAAAGAACAAAATGAAGAAATAATCAGGCGATATACCCAGGGATGGCGCGCACTCTTCAAATTTAAGGATATATATAGATCCTCGTTGAGCTCAGAGGTCAAGAGAAAACTTTGGGTGAGCACAGTACTTCCTGTAATGACATATGGTTGTGAAACATTGAGGATAACTGTCAGAAGAATGGAGCGATATCTTCTGGGGATAACTCGAAGGGATAGAAAAACAAACAAATGGATCAGAGCTAAGACTGACCTTCCAGATATTGTGGAAAAAGTGCTCATCAGGAAGTGGACCTGGACCGGACATGTAATCAGGAGGAATGAATTAACATGGACCAGACAGTTTATGGATTGGTATCCAAGAGAACACGTGAGGAAGAGAGGACGCCCGCCGACAGACTGGGACAAGGAGATGAAGAAGACCTGCGGGGGAGCAGCCTGGAAGAGAGTAGCATTAGAGAGGAAAGAATGGAAAAGGATGGGACAGGTTCATTACCTAGTGTGGTTACAAGAAAGTCAAATATAAAAAAAAAAAAAAGAAAGAAATCGAACTCAAAACCTTAACTAAGTTGATTTTGTACATATAAGAGATTTTGTATATTTTTATCCATTGTTTTTTCATTGTATGCACAAATAAAGGTTATTATTATTATTATAAGTAGAAGTAAAAATTTTTGTTGTAGAATTTCATTTTAGACTTCATTAAGCATTAAAAGAGATTTCCTTGTTAAATTTAATTAATTTGTATTGTTGTGCTAGGGTACTGGAAAGACAATACTTGTGCTATAATGTGATTGTAAGATATGTAACTAGTGTTTTGGATAATCGAATTTATTTATTTGATTCTGTATTTGGGAATCCGTGATTAATAAATATTTCCGCAAAGCTAATTTATTAATATTGATAAACCCATTTTACATCAATTATAATACAATATTTCAAAAATTTTACATGCATAAATAAAATAATTATAAACCTGCTAAATAAAAAAAAGGGGGAGAAAGTAAAAGGTATATACAATATGCATAAAGTTAATGTATTAACTTCGAATATTACAGCATAATTTAAAAAAATAATCATTCACAAACTCTCATGTTACACTTCAGTACTTATATTATATTGTAGTTTTTCTTTAGATTTATTTTTTGTTAAAGTTCTAGATTATTAATATTTTTTTACAATCTTCAAAATATTTCTAAATTATTAAAAATATTTTTAATAAAAATAGAAGTATTTACATATTTTGAAATGGTTTATTTTTTAAATGTATAGGCCAACAAATTTATTAATGACTGTAACATATATAATTTATTTGTTGCACTAAGGAGCAGGTGTTAAATAATCAAGAAATAGCATATATAAAAATGGTAGTTATTATTATGTAAAACCTGAAACATCATTCAAAATGCATTACTAATGACTATACAAAAAAAAATATATATATATATATAAGTTAACTGTATATAGGATGTATATAAGATTATTCTTTAGATAAGCTAAATAATTGTTTAAAACACATGTTAATTTAGAGAATTGTTATATAAACAAAAGGTGAGGTTACAAAAGTGTTGTATTAATACAGTGTAGAAAACTAAAACTTATGTAAGAGTTCGAAATAAAACCACTTTATTCCCACAAGCTGTGTTGTTATTTCTTCAGTCGAATCATAACTGGTGCCGAAACTTGAAGATTTCTGAGGTATAGTCAAGTTCATTTAAGTATTTAGTGATCTCAAAATCTAACATAATTATGGGAGAAGAAAAACTAGCAAAACTTAGGAGGGATATGATATTGAGGTAGGGATTGAGTTGGTTGTACCGGCAGGGTCTCACATTCATTAGTCAGGTCTCTACCTCCGAGTAACTTAGCAAAGGAAACTTTAGAGTCCACGATTTTAGCAGGTCCTCTTCTTTGTTTAGGTGTAGCATCGTGGTTCCGGGGCTTGTATCTAGCTTTGAGGTTTTTATAGATTTCACAACCTTTATAGTTGGCCGGATGACCCGCCAAGCATAGGGCGCAGACTGCAGGATCTTTTATTGGTTTGGTACATTCTCCAGATTTGTGTGATTCGCCGCAGCGCGGCATGTGGTGGCAATATGACTTAGTGTGGCCGTATGCCTGACAATTGTGGCACTGGATGATTTCTTTTTTCGGATATGATTTTTCAACCTTTACGATGGTATAGTATAATCGATGTATGTCGTATATTTTTTCCACCCCTGGTGTTGGCTCCAGATCCACAAAAAATATGGGCAGTGGAATTCTAGTTTTTACTCCTGGTTGGTCTCTATTTTCTTTCAGAACGTTTGTTATTTGGCGAACATTGAACCCTAACGCCGTTAGCTCATCCTTGATAACCTCAGTTGGGGTTGAGGAGTGTAAGTTTCTTATCACTACTCTTAATGATCTATCCTCCCTCAGCTGGTATGTGTGAAAATCCGCACCTGTTTCGGTCAAATACTTGATTATTTTTCGATAGGCTTCAGGTGTGGCCCGTGTTATTTTTGTGTCGCTAGTCCTGTTAAGACATGAAAAGCTATCAGGACAGATTGTATTTAATCGGGTGCATAATAATTGAAAATTTCTAATATTTTTGATAAAGATCGGAGGAGGCCGTGGTTCTCTAGGTATCGGTGCAGAATCCATCTCCTCTCTGTCATTTTGAAGCACCTGGTATGGATTGGGTGTAAAAATTGGAGATTCAGACACCATTTGTTGTGAAGAGGTACCTGCTTGCGGTTGTGGTGTGGAATCTTGAATTTTCGCTGGAGGAGTTCCGGGGGGTGTCGATCGCTTACTGCGACGAGTTTTTTGTTTAGGTGGTGAGTTACGAGGGGTGGAGCCAGCAGAACAAGACCTTTTAGTGGACATCACTTGATGAAAATATCGCATCTAAAAAAAAAAAAAAAAAAAAAAAAAGGAAAATAAAACTTCGTCTGCTTGTCCTTGAACTCGGAGAAACGACGAGCACAGCTCCGTCCGTCTTCATCCGTGGCAGAGCCACGACTGCTATAGTGGGCAGTATCAGACTATGACAGATAAGGCTAGCAATAAAGCACCTCGGACACTGGTTTCACTGTCTATAGAATACACAGTAAATATCAACACTACTCACTGTGGTATTAGTCCATTGTTGTTGCTGGTGTGTTGATCTCGGCGTTAATAGTTTTTGAGTAAAAAAAAGTAAACTTTTTCCACTTAAAAAAATAGAAACTGTAAGAGACGATGTAGAAACGTGGCAATCAAATCAAGCGCATGCGCAGAACTCTACTTCATAATTAGGATCCTTAATTTTAGATGTTATTATTAAGATATAGGACTATATAATTTTTTTATCTTAACTAAAATACGGTACATTAACTTAACTTCGCTCCTCTGAACTAACCTTTATACACATAAAATATCATAAACAGATACTCTAAAAATAATTTTTCATGAGACAATGAACAAACCAAACTGTGGAACTAATCAGACGGGCGAAGGTTTTGTAGTAACGTGCTCTGCCTTCAGATGCAACCATTCCCGAGTTAGTAAAGGAAGCTATGTCAATAATGGAATTCCGAGAAAGAACAAAAATTGTTACGGCTCCTCAGGTTTTCTTGAGAAATCGAGTAATAAGAACCGAAATGAAATTGTCTATAAGCAAAGATATTTATATAGGGGACTGCCATCTGTGTAATTATTAGAAATTTTAAATATCTGAAAACTGTGAGATTGTTTAAGCAAAACTGATACAATTTAATATAAAATTTAATTAAAGATAGAATTCATGAACCACAAACTATGGCTTGATAAATGTCATTTTAACGAGTACTAATCCTGGTTTCTTCTTCTAAACTATATCTAATGTGCAATCATTCCGATATAAAGCGAAATTGACTGAGATTGATATCCAAAAAACTTTCTTTTTTTTTCTGTTGTCTGCATTATTTTATTATTTTTTCCCTTAAATTATTTTGAATGTATATATTCTTATCAAGGATGCACAATTTTATGATGACTTTTCCGTTCTGCCACAACATAACAGAGACAAAGTTTTGAAGGGAATATAATCCGGGCGATTAACAGGACGGTCTGTGATATGAATACTAACACATTGAAATAAAGATACCCCGCTCCATTGCTGCCGTTGTGGGGGCTTAGCTCCCCTCTCATCCCAACAAATTTCTAGAGTATGAACTTCATGAACATACCCACTAGCAGATGTAGTAGAATTTGTTTAACGGTGTCCTACTTTGGTGCCAGTGACACAGGCTTGATGTGGTCCCCGCCACAGCTCACCTTCAGCCTCATTCATCCAGCCCTCCCCTCCTCCCCCCCCTCTCTCTAATAATTGTCAAAAGTCAAATACTCATGACATAAAGGCGCGAAGGTTAAGCTGGTCAGGACATGTTCGAAGCAAATCATGGGGAACCCTCTAAACAACAACGAAATCCTCAAATGTTGGAATGAGACCAAGTAGAAGGTCAACAATCAGAAGGAAAGAATCAACAAAGATGATATTAAGCTTGATTCTGGTGATCTAAGATCTACATGAGCATTTCCTTATTTATGTTACAGGTGCTTATGACCTTTTTTTATTTTATTTTATTTATGGCGTTTACAACTGTATTAATAAATAAATTACATTTAGTAAATTTTATAACAGAAAATAATAACATGAAATCTCTTGTTCAGAAACTACCCACTGGTGGCACTCTAAAAAAAAAAAAAAAAAATGTATTTACAATAGGAGACGTCGAGGCCATCTTCTTTTCAGACGCCTCGGAGGTTTATCAGGGATAGAAGAGGAAGCAAGGTTAGAGACGAGAGGATTCGGATGGTTCTGAAGTTTATTTTGAAAGGATAGATATCTGGATTGGGCCAAATCAGAAACATAAGGAACATTGAGGTCGTTATGGATTATTTTATTGGTAACAAAGTAAGGAGCATTGAGGATTTTTCTACTAAGGATCGGATACGAGAGGAACTCGATGGCTTAGTGGAGCCCCAAAGCACAACTCCGTAAGTCCAAATAGGTCTTATTGTAGTCATGTATATGAGTCTTAGGTAATTAACTGGAAGCTGAAAGGGCTTGTCTAGTAAGTGATGGAGTAGTCGGGAACGTCGAGCGGTTTCTTGTTGTTTCAATCTGGTATGAGGATTCTAAGTTAGACGTTTGTCCAAGTGGTTTTATGAACTAATACTGATTTTTATTTTATCATTTCTAAAAATATTAAAGCGTTGGATGATTTAAATGAGGTAGAAGTTCTCCCAACTTCAGGAGTGTTATTTCGGATTATGATATATGTCTAACCGCAATTATCAACTGACTGCAATAATTCCAGCCAATATCGATCGATATATACTTGTATAGTTAAGTGGTACCTACTTCTCCTTTGTTGTCGAACCAATGGGATATGTCCTTGCCGGCTTCAGCGAGGACTGGGCGAACACAGCTCTTGGTGATATATTTCTGCACCACTGGCGTCACATCCCTCACAATCCCTCTGATGATTACCCAGCATTCCTCCGTTGTGTTTCTTAGAGCTACTTCTCCTCGTTTGAAGTAAGTCGTCAGCCATTTCTCTACTTTATCGTGAAGGGAATGTATGGAATCTTGTTCTACAGAGTCTTTTTTGCTATCCATTGCAATGCAAATAGCATTGGTGAAAGCTATCTCCTGAAGATTGGATTAAACCATAAGGAAATTTTCGAGTCTCCGTTAAAAATAAGTTTCATTTCAAAGTTTAAAAAAATAAAATAGTTTTCTCTGTAAAATTAATGGAATATATCAAATCTAACCTGAAAAGCACAATTGTAATAATAGAAAAAAAACTAATCATGACATATGGATTTAATTTTACTGTTAAAATACAGTTCTCAGTTAGTTTGTTTATTTGGGTTTAGTGTTTCATGTTTACTTTTTTTTTTAAATTAAATATATAAGTGTTGCCCTACTTATTTTTCTTACTCACTAACGAAGGTAGGGAAGCATTGTATTCGTGCGGGAGATTAAAAAAAAAATTGTGCTCAGAATCGAAAATTTTCACTCGCGAATTAACGAACACATACAACAGAAATTTACTTTATTGTAAGGCCTAAAATAAAGTTACATGTCTGGCTTCTAAACTTGGAATTTTCTGTAGGATATTTTGGAGACCAATATATAGGAAATGATAAAGGAGGAGATAGCTATTATGTAACTATTCCCGTGGGAAAGTTGTTTTTTTGTTAAAAGTAATAATGCACCAAGCATGTGCTGACTATAAACTTTTGAGACGAATGGAGCTCAATGTACAAAAACAGGTATCTTTTATGGGACACTATGGACAATAATGTTCCAACCATTAAGTTTAGGATTGTCAACATCTCCTGGAGAATGACAGCATAAATCTATCAATGGTCAAAGCAGGTCAATTCTAACTCTTTGAGATAAGAACTGAGGCTAATCGATTTGGCTCAAAGTTAGATAAAGGGTAAGTATTTATAAAAACATAATTAAGGGTCATTTTTATTGTATACTGTCCATTGCTTTTTCTTATATATGCGCAAATGTGTTTTCCTTTATACGTCTATATCTCTAAAACCGCAAGTTCGATTTGGTTCAAACTGGGAGAGAATTCAGGGATTAGTAAACGTAAAATGAAATAGGTATCAATTTTATCTACAACTCCAAAAACAATACTTCCTCTTTTAGATCAGGAAATGTGTTATTTGATATGCCTATAGTTTGAAAACTGGACATTCGATTTGACCGAAAACTTGAAAGAAATTTGGGGAACAGTATAGAAATTACTTAGTATCAATTTCATTGAATTCCATTACATAATCAAAATTAATATAAATAATTGTTAACAATATAATGGCTGTGAAATGTTGAAGGCACTCATCATATGTAGTGGGAGTTATATAATATTGTTATGGGATTATAAAATTTTAGGTTTTATTAAAAAATTAATTTATACTGTATTGTTTGGTCGATTCCAAACATTACTGGCATGACACTTACTGCCTTACTTAGATTTCGTGCAATCTTCAGTAAATTTAAAGTAATTTTTACTCTGAATTAGTAAACAAAAAAACCGTCTATTTTTGTGATTGTGTTTCCATTGATTCCATTGATGTTCAATAAGTTTGTCTTGGTCTCGATTTCCTCCTTAAATATCGAAGTTATGTGAACTACAACTATATTTTTATATTCAAGCTTAATTAGTTTTGTTCTCAATGAAGAAAAGTATTGGTCTTGTTAACTCCGAACAAACAACAAGTTGATTTTTCCTATGGATTTTCTAGTTCCATCCATTTTACGAACTGAAAACGTGCCTATTAAGTATACATCACTACTATTAATGCAAAAGATCGTATTTAAAAATTTTCAACTATTATTCTATTTGTGCTAAAGGTGACATTTTGCAACCTGCAACAGATACAAGCAATCTGATACAATGGAAAATAGCAGAGGACAATAACATATGAAATTATACCAATGAAGCATAAAGAAATAATGAGTGTTTACATACTACCTTTTGCACTATCAGTATTGAAATGCATGTTCAGTATGCATAGGTATTTTTTTTTAAGAATAATCAATATGGAATTTTCAAATATGGCACCGTTTTGCATTTTAATATTAGCTGATAAACGAAATTCGAAACCCGCGAATGTTAAAAGGTAACTGTATTTCCGAATCATCTTCTCCCATAGATTTAATTCTCTTACGAAAATTTGAATACCTTGTATATTTTAGCCAATGAAACGGTGAGGAACCTACACTGACCTTACTTGGCAGACTTTGTTGTTTAATTTTCTGTTAAAATGTAGACCATTAAATTATACTACAAATGCCAACCTCAAGCACTAACGTAGATATATTATGTTCGACTTAATAAACACTAAAGCAAAAGAGATCGGGATAGACAAATCGCTACTGTTTGTGCAAAAAGACCTATGCAACAATTTTTTATGTTAATCCGATTTGTGCTAAAGGGGACACTTTGCTGTCTAAAACTGCGATAAATAGTCTATTACTATGGAAATAGTCTAAGAAAATAAAATATGAAATTATACAAATAAATCATAAAGAGATAAGGCTTTTATGATGTTTTGTTAAAAAAAAAAAAACTGAATTTTTACATACGACTTTTTGCTCTAACAGTAGAATGTTCAAAACGTCATACTTGAGTACCAAGCCGTCAGATTTTGATTATATCTTTTAAATAATTTGGGTATTTTTCTAGTAGAAAACAACGAAAATATAGAAAATTAAAATATTAGGAAAGTAATAGAAAATCACAATAAAATAAATTAGTAATTATGTATTTTTAATATTCGAATATTTTCACTTAGCTCGAACATTTCTGAAACCTATGGTATAAAGCTCCAACTTACCAAACAGATGTCTTAAGAAACAAGCTAGTTTTATTTCTTCTATAGCATGCATTAATAAAATGTGAAATCATTGCAACTTTAATTTTGTTTTTTTTAATAAAATAATAATAATAATAATAAGGCTTAGCGAACCCGAAGGTTCGATGCCGACACCACCAATCGCTTGTTACACAGCTCCCTCCACCGTTCGCCGTCCAAACCCAGTCCCTTCAGATCGGCTTTAATGCAATCTTCCCACCTTCGCTTCGGTCTACCCCTCGGACGCTTACCATTCGGCACAGCAAATATTAACCTTTTAGGAATTCTCTCGTTACTAAGCCCAACAACTTTACAAGCCCATTTGATTCGCCGCGATGAAATTACCTCAATTATATTACCCGGATACAGCTCACGCAATTTGGCGTTGTGTAACCGTCTGAACTCTCCGGTTAACTCATCCTTCTTCGGTCCGAATATTCTACGCAATACTTTATTTTCAAAAACCTTAAGACGCTGCTCATCCCTTAATGTAAGCGGCCAAGTTTCGCATTCATAAAGAACTTTAGGCAAAATAATTGTTTTGTAGATTCTAATTTTTAAGTTCCGGGACAAGAGGCGCGAACTAAGTAGTTTTGTCACAGAAAAATAACAAGCATTTCCCGCCTTCAGTCTAACCTTAATCTCTTCTTCAATTTCGTTTTTTCTAGTTATCGTAGAACCTAGATACCTAAATTTATCTACCTGTTCAAACATATTACCATCTATATCGATATCACCAGTAGTATCGCCATTTTTGCAGCTAACCATATATTTTGTTTTATCCACGTTTATTTCGAGTCCTAGTTCTTTACCGGCATTCATTAACGATGTCGTATTTAGTTTTATAGTTTCAACGTCTTCGCTTAACAGTACCAGATCATCAGAATAGCCCAGCACGGATGTTGTCCCGCCCAGATCCAACCCTTTCTCGGTACGCATTACCTCCCTAATGGCATGTTCTAATGCCAAATTGAACACGGCAGGCGAAAGAGAATCCCCCTGTTTTAAGCCCGAACGAACCTCAAATTTTTCGGACAGATTATTACCGATTCTAAGTTTATTGAGTGTCTCCGTCAAGCACATACTGACTAGATTTACTAGTTTTTTTGGAATCCCCTGCTCGATTAGAATATTATACAATTTCTGGCGGTCAATAGAATCGTAAGCCTTTTTAAAATCAATATACATCTGGTGAACAATACCGTTATACTCCAATTTTTTTCTCTAATATTTGCCGTAAAGAAAATATTTGATCAATAGTCGAACGATTCCGTCTAAATCCGCATTGGTAGTCTCCGATAATTTCCTCGGCGTAATCCGTGATTCGACTGGTTAAGATTAAAGTGAATATTTTATAACATACCAGAAAGAGTGAAATTCCTCAATAGTTATTATAATCCGTCCTCGGACCCTTTTTGTGAATCGGAATGAGAATAGATTCTTTCCATTCTTCAGGTAATTTCTCGTTCACCCAGATCTTTTTAACCAACCGATGTATTTTAGAAACTCCAGCTTCCCGCATGCCTTAATTAGTTCAGTAGGAATATTATCGGTTCCCGCTGCTTTATATGATTTTAATTTTCCGATAGCTACTTCAACTTCCTCTTTACTTGGTCCTTCTATTAACGATTCAGCACTCTGGTACTCAGAAGGAGGACACAGATTATAATTTCCCGTATTTAAAATATTGCCAAAGTGGTCCTTAAACTTATTCAATATATTAACCGGATCGGTCAGAATATTGTTATTATCATCCCTAATTCCAGACGTTACGGGCCCTACACATTTATGTGATCTGTTTATACCTTTGTACATGTCTCTTACGTTATTTTCGATTCTATTAGTTTCTATTTCAATTATTTTATTTTTTAGATACTCCCTTTTTTTATTTTTGAGCAATTTTGTCGTTTCGTTCTTTGAGATTCGGAAGTATTCCAGATTGTCTTCGCTAGGATTATTTAGAGCTTTTAATTTAGCGGCTTTTCTTTTTTCGCACATGTTTAAGCAATCTTCATCAAACCACGGTTTGTTATTCTTATTTTCCTTTTTTCCTAGACACGAGTTACCGACCGCTTTAATATTATCCCTGATTTCTACCCATAACTTGTCAATATCCTCGTGGTCCTCGTCAGGAAGCTCTAAAGCTTCAAACCTATTCTTAACATCTAGCTCGAATTGGTTACTAATTGATGGATTTTTTGATTTTTCCAAATTAAAATTCTCAAAATCGAAACGGTTTTCTTTTCTCTTTTTTATATTAAGTTTTTGTCGAAGTTTCGCGATTACTAATTCATGATGCGACCCACATTCTGCTCCGCGATAAGACCGTACATTGATTATACTGCTTTGCCAACTGTGTTGTATCAAGGCATGATCGATTTGATTTCGTGCCTGACGACGCCTGAATTAGCGAAACTTTGGTAGATTAACTATTATCAGTAGGTTGAAGACCTCTGGCATTATATTTCTGATTTTCCATTTGTACTATTATTATTATTATTGTGATTATGACATGTTGAGAGTTGAGGTCACGTAAAATGGGCCAATGTTTTAAAAATTTATATATTTTCATGCTGTTGTGATCAAACTACCTCAAAAATCAAGAGGGAAGGAAATGGAGTTTCATGATTTTTGAAAAGCTCATTGAATATGAAAAATTTATCAATTTTCAGATTGAAAACCAACTATTTCCAAAAATGTTCATTAAAAAAAAATGTTGATTACGATAATTAATAGCCATTGACGAAGTTTTTGGTGTATGTCAATAATTTGATAAAAAGTGGTTTGTGTCATGGACTATACTCTGAATAAAATTTTCCTAAAATATATAAATAAAACAACAATACTGGAGTCATACTCAAGGAATGGTGATCAAATCTAGTGTATTTTTGTACCAGAACATTTTAAGAAGAAAGACTACTTTTTCCCATTTTTCGACAAATTATTTCTTTTGTTAAGGGCTTAAAAATTTACTGAAAAATGTATAATTACTTGATTCTCATGTTTTCGTTTACTTGAGAAGAATTAAAATGTTTATTTTATTATTTTATGTTTAGTTTATAATATCATTTATATTAATTGAATATGAACATTGCTATTAGTTTACTTACTTTTTTTATCGTTATTGTCTAAATTCGCCTATGACCCCTTAAATAAGAAAATTAAATATTTTTTTACTGTAATTTGAAAGCATTTCGTCACATAACAAGTAAATTTAATATGGTCCTACAAACCAACTTCATTAGCATAGCAAGTGTTTCAGAAACTCATCTTTCAACTAATATAAACTTGGATATTCTCGGTTACAAGATTCTGAGAAATGGCGGAGTTAGTATGACTGATTCCGGAGGAGTAGCTGTTATCAGAAAACATATTAGCTTTTCCGAAAATATTTTGTCAAAGTTATGTAAAAGAAATGATTGATACCTTCGATACAGTTTTTTTTTTTTATTGAATATTTAATAGTTGATAGTTGCAATATAAAGGAAGGAAATGGTCCGGGGTTACGGTCATAAATAGTGGTAAAACTATTTTATTGAAAGACGACGTTTCGACCCGGCTTTGCAGGTCTTCTTCAGGGCTAGAACGGACAAGATACAAAAATATAGAAAATTGTGGCAGTTACATAATATTTAGACAGAATTTATAAATAATGTGAATGAGCTTATTAAAAGTATAAACAGTAAGTAAATTAAAATATGAACAAAGTAAGCTAAGTAACATCATCTTTCAATCTCTCCTGTCGATCCGTAGAAGTATATTCACATTTGCAGTTATTATATATTGCACTACAACAATTGTTAGCATCTATTTACTTCAGTTTAGGATTTTGTTACATAGCTTACATTGTTCATATTTTAATGTACTTACTGTATATAATTTTAATAAGCTCATTCACATTGTTTATAAATTCTGTCTAAGTATTATATAACTGCCACAATTCTCCATCTTTTTGTATCTTGTCCGTTCTAGCCCTGTAGAAGACTTGCAAAGTCGGGTCGAAACGTCGGCTTTCAATAAAATAGTTTTATCACTATTCAGCCTATTTATGACCGTGACCCCGGACCATGTCCTACATTTTTTTTAGTTTCTCTGCTTTAACAATAAATTAGTCACCTATTTATTACATACATTAATTTTTAAGTAAACAAATTTCCTATGGATTTTATCAACAGCCTGTGAAACAAGCTGTAAGGAAACCACCGTTTCAAATAGCTTCAGAACACAAACAAAAAATCTGATGTCTATGTTTTACTAGTACCACATCTGTGGAAAAAATAAAATAAAAAACTGTGACATCTTCTTAATGACTACTGCCCTCGTCTGTTCCACTAGAAATAATACCAAAAACGCCTAAGTTACTATATATTCATTATTATTATTCCATAATTAAATTTTAATGGATTATAGTGTATTTTCTTTTTTAAATAAACTCCTAAAAATATATACTTTAAAAAAATAAATAGCATCTGCTTTTAAACATCGCTATTTGAAAACGCATATTATACACGAAGGATTAAAACAAAATTATTATATTTTGAATTTAGCACGGATAAGTTTTGTATGTTCATGTTATAGGTTCGTTTAAGTTAGCTATTTATTACTGGTTACTTTAACAAGATCAAACTTCCCAGTTTGTGTTCCCAACTTTCATCCTTGTAAATTAAAACTTTAAGCTTATTTTATAATCGTTCTATTCATTATTTGACAATATTGTTGACTGTATTGTACCTATGATATGTTACTTAATGAATTTTTATTTGTTTGTGTTTGGATTTTAATTATTTCAGCTGAGTAAGTAATCTTATACATTAATTTAGTATATGTTTGCACTTTTATTATGTTTGCATTAATTTTTATGCAATACCTGCATCTTATAGTCTTCCAGTTAGGAAAAATAAAACAAATGTTTCTGTTCTAGGATCCCAGATTTGACGACGAGGTTGACAGGATAATGGGATATCACACTGAATCACTGCTTTGTATGGCTGTTCGAAATTCCCATGACGAGATCATAGCTGTTGCTCAAGTGATCAACAAGAACCCGGACAAAGATGGAGGGCATTTTACTAACAAGGATGAAAAGGTCTGTATATTATGTTTCTTTAGCAGTATACATTCATTACATAATTGCAACTTTTACTAGAACACTAGACTGCTTTGATTAGTGTTGCCCAAAATCGGTCTTGGTATTGCACTTTGCAAGAGCAAGTCCAAGGCCACATGACTGTTGCAAGACCAAGACCAGAACTGGTAAAAAAATTGATTTATGAAATAAAAGTTAAGGTAAAATAGTTTCTAATACTTGACAATCTTAGTTACTATATGTTAATAATTGGTATAACCAATATACTTTTGCATTTAACTCCTCTAATTTTTCATTCAGGCTTAGTTAGGTTTCTCACATCTAAAAAATGTCAGTAATATCTTTATAGTAACAAGCTAATAAGTAACTGCAAGACTGTTGTGAGACTCTTGCGCAAGACCAAGACCATGACCAAGACTGAGTTTGCAAGACCACGACTCGCCTTGGTCACGTATTTGGGCAACACTAACTTAGAAATTTTCTTCTCGATTCAGAAGATGGGCATCAAAGATGCTATTGACATTATTGGTCATAAAACGAATAGTTTAGTGCCTACGTGTCATTACTATCTTAAGTGATGGTCTGCCGCAGCTTAATCCTTGTTTATAATACCCACGTCCGAATATTTATAAACATTTATGAATAGACATTCTTATTATCGAAAAACATAGATGCCATAATTCTTCTTTATTTCCGATGAAAATTATAGTTTGACCGCCTCGACACAGCGATCTATCTGAACGAAATTTGGAAACAAACCTGTCTAGACGCTTCACATTTATCACAAAAATAATCAATTTTAACAGGAGAACTGAAAATAAATTATAAAAATATTTAAATATATAAATAAACTATTTTTTTATTATTTTAAAAACAAATTATCAAATTCGTCTATTCAAAATAATAAAAAGTTATTATTTTCTTTGTTTACAGCTTTTTGAAACATACCTACAGTTCGTTGGCATTGCCCTTACCAACGCGCAGATCGTAGAAACGTCCAGACAAGAGTATGAAAGGAATAGAGTAAGTGTCGTTAATTTTTTTTTTCTGAATAAACTACGCATGGATTTTAGTATAAATTAGTAACAAACTCACTAATATACATAACATAAATCTTAATTTATTATTGGAAAAATTCCAAACACCCAACATTATGTCTCCAAATACAGGAAAATAATTTTTAAAAAAACCGAAAATGTTTTGCAAATTCAGGAATCATCAGGACAGAAGAGAATAGCAAATACTGGGTGCTGTTCCTTTCTGTCTAATGATGCTACAGTTTTATTTTTATTTTATTTTTTATTCTTTGTCTACATTTTGAAGAAATGAGACTGTGTGGTTGGAATTTTTCCAATTATAACCTACATATTTATATTTGTAGTTGAGTACTTGTCTTAAAATAATACTTGTATGTGAATATATCCTCTTTTTATTGCAAAATTTAATTAAATGTGTTTTTCATAACATCATATCATTAAGAATTATGATTTCTTTTCCCTTTGTGAAATCAAAATTTGTGCGCCTGATGTAACTATGTTTGATATATAAAATATTCCTTGTTATTATTTTACACTTTATGATTTTTTTTAACCAATAAATAAGCCATAATTCACTAAAACGTTCTTAAAATTTCAAAAATGCAATAAATCGACAAATTCTTCTATTTTTTTTTTCAACTATTTAAATTATAATTCAAAGAACTGAAATATTAACTGGAGCGGAATGACGGGATAACACTTAAGTTTTGATTTCAAGGAAATGATTTATATTTAGATTTTAATAAGCTGTTTTATTCGAAAAGGCAATGTAATACCTTTGACTACCCTTTGACCTAAAAAGGGCAGGCGAAGATAATAGTCCTTGAGGCTACTTGGCATTAATTAAGTTTTATATAATAAATCTACATTTTTTTTTTTTTAAATCAGAGAAAATACGTTTACAACAAAACAAAGTGAACATATGTGTCACTCCATGGCGCTGCTGTCAGTTTTTCATGAGTTGATCTCCAAACAGATTTTTTCAAGGCACTTTTTTATTCCGTTTCTTCATTGAATCGAAGACAGTGATGGAACAGTATCTGCAGTAACTTTCCTTTTCCCCACCTTCAGTCTCTCCATCAACATCCCTTCAAATCTTAGCAGTCATTTGTCAGAAGACTTTATAAAGAAAGTTGGAATTTTTTTTTTCCGTTTCCTCACAAAATTAATTCCAAAAGCATAAAGTTAAATTACATATATGTAGTTAATTTAGTTGTTTAATATATATTTATTTATTTACGAATATTGCCTATATTCAATTATAATATTAAAACATGTTCGTGAAGATTGAAAGATAACATTATTTTTCTTCTCCACATCGCCTTTTCGGCTATATGTTTTTTTTTTTTTTTCTCTGGCCCAGGGGATATTAATGTGTTAGATAATTGAATAATAACACATATTGTGTAAGATATTTTTTTATTTATTTTTCCTTTTGAAACATTTTTATTTATTTAGACATATACCCGGTGGGCCAGACCCCCTTACCGTGCATCCCTCCCCTACATCCCTATAAATTGCATATCATTGTATTCCTTGTAACTATTTATTAAAAAAAAGCCAATGTTCCCACAAAAAAAGTGAACGCACTGCCCCAAAATGGCGTCCAAACATGGCGGATTGACGACTTTGACTTTAGTTAGTTTTGTGGTCACTGAGAATCAGCATTTGGCTTAATTTCCTCATAGTTGGTCTTTTATTAAAGCTTAATAGTCATAGAATAGTAAAACATGAAGAAATATTAAAAAATAATTGGCTTAGGCTATAAAAACACCAGTAAAGTCAGTTTATTTAACAAAAAAATTTTCAAGTTACAAATCAAGCGTCGTTTGTAATTAAACAGCCTACAATAACGCAAAACGTGCTGAAATAAAACATCTGGAGAATATATTTCTCTTTCAAAAACGCTGATTATTTTTATAAAAATTTGAAGCAGTTCCGTAGAAAATGCACTTATGCGGCAGAAAAGCGGTACTGGCGTGGGTGCTTACAGGCCTCTACCACACCATTCAGTACACATAAATGCCTTAGTTATAGTGATTTATAACATTTTTGGTACATTATATTGGTTTTATTAACGAACAAATATTAATGCAATAATTTAATTGTAAAAAAAAAATTAATTAAAAAAAAATGTATTATTATTTTTTTTTAATTTAACCTCCTTTATTCTATACGTAGTTCGTTTAAGAAGACCTCAATTGTAAAAATTATATAATTATAATAATAAAATTAATTAAAAAATACTTTGATGAATATCTTGATTTTATTTTATTTAACGTTTGCAATTTAACACTGTGTTTTGTATATTTACTGGTTCTTAGAGGTAATTAAAATGTTTATATACTTCCCAGGAAATGAGTCATATTAATACCTGTTTTATAAACTAAAATAATATATACCTAATCTGAACTATATACAAATAATAGCTACCGGGTTGTTTAGTAAAACTCATATATCACTAATTAAAAAATTAATTTTTATTTTCTTCATTTTGTACGGAAGTTGGGCTATATCATAAATAAATAGGAAATTTTAATATTGAATGAATTATTCTCTATGCACAAAGAAAGATAGAAACGGTGACGCTATAAGTTCTTCTAAAAACCATAACTGATTGTTTGGATTTGGTCTCGAAATGAGGAAAACCGCGAAATTGAACCAGAAAATTGGAAAAATACATTAAGTGAACGAGAAAGGAAGTGCCAAAACCTTGGAAAAGATAAAAAGGACCAGTATCCATTATATAGCTAAATGAGTGTATAGTAGACAGTTGAACAGAATATTTCAAGATGCTGCTAAAAGGGGGTCAATTGCAGTTTGGATGATATTCAGTGGACGATGTAGGTTTATTATGGTGAAAATCACTTTATTTTCGATTGCTGAAGGTGCACATCGGGACTATCTTCACTTTGAAGATATATAGAGAGGTATAGAGATATAGAGAGGTATATGGAGAAAGTTATAGCTCATAGCTCTCCTTCTGTTTAGTGCATTTGCAAAAGATTTTTTATGGAATCTTATATTAGTTATAGCTCGTTATTGTTCAGAAATTGCGGAATAAATTGTTCGGAATTTGCACCATATCATAAAAAAATAAGAAATTTTAATATTGAATGCATTATCCTGTCTGCACAAAGAAAGATTGTACAAATTCCGAACAATATATTCCAATTTCTCCGAACAATTTCTTTTATTGAAATAAAAGATTTGAGGTCTCCTGAGTCCAAATAACCAAGTACCATAAAATGGTCTGTTTGTATGAGAACAATCTAGTTGAAAAACGAAAAGTTGCACGAAACTGAAATTACATATTTAAGGTAGATATGTCATTGTGACAGCTACTTTTTTGTTAAAATCAGCTAACTGAAAGTGCCACTTTATATCATCGGTTTTACAATTTTCTCAAAAACCACTTTAACGATTTTCATTAAACTCATTATATCAATGTAAAATTAAATTAAATTTAATATATGATAGATTTTATCCACATTGATGTCACATAACAGGGGCACCTAAGCCCTATGTTCAAAATAGATTTCTCTAAAGTATCTTAAATTTATTTATTTTTAAATAATTAGCTATCTCTCATTGACAGCAAGAATAAAAAAAAGGCTAAATATTTATCTTAGGAAGAATTTGATAAATTAATTATGGAAGGAGAAAATAAATAAATAATGAAAGTTCGTGAAATGGTATAAACAGATGACTATAGATGAATAACGATATTAATTAATTAAGAATTAAATAACTATTTAATTGAAATATTAACAATACAAAGGTATTGTAATAGAGTAAAGAAATAAATTAAGATGATGGAATGAAATGCTCCTTGGTTAATTTCAAATCACACCATACACAAAGACATGAACATTCCAAAAGGAAAATCCTACATACACAAGTACACATTTCACTCTTCTACTCTCAATTATCCAAATCCACTCGTTCTTTCTCTATCTTCCGCCCTGTTACCTGGTGAGCCTCAAAGACGACTAAAAAGGCAGTGGCCTAGAGATCTGCTGAAAAGTTAAGAAAATATCAGGAATTCAAGAAGATATAATTAACACCAACACATTTGCTTGATGCGTTCCAACGCAGTGGCAAATTTAAAATAACAAAAATAAATAAATAAATAGAATATTGTATAAATCAATTGATATAATATTATGAAGAAATAATTAAACAACAGTTGTTTAATTATTGCGTTCGAAGAATCCAATAATAAGTCAATAAGTCCATCCAGTCCACACATGGATTCAAGTGTTTCTACGACTAGAAAACTAATAACATTCAAATCGTTAGTTTTTCAAACAGGGTGTCACAACTGTATGTCTGAGGTTCCACTTAATTAATATATAATTTAAATATTTAAGATTTTAAAATTAAGCTTCTCGTTTTGATGAATAAACAATTTAAAAATTCATTAATCTAAATTTATTAGTATCATAATTATAATATATAATATAAAAAATTGATTCCATACACACTGATAATGATTGTGCAGCTGTGATATGACCATTAAGGAGAATCGCCTCTTGTATAATCTGCCAGTGGAATATTGCATATTCGCCAGAGAGACGAAAGCAATCATGAATGCTCTTTGCTTGATAGCAGATTCTAGCAAAAAACTGCTGGGTCGTTCGAAATGCTGAAGTGATCTAGCTGAATTTAAATGTTTGTATTCCAAATATTTGCGTTTTAAATAATGAAACTTGCTTCAATTATTTTCATGAAAACCTAAATATTAGTATCAGCATGATTTAGTTTGTCTCTTAAAAATATTGATAAATTGCTACAAAAGAGATGTGGTTTGAAAAATACGGTTTCATAACCACTTTATCTGAAATATCATTATTTTTGGAGAAAAAAATTATAAACAAAAGTGTAATTAGGCAATTTTTTTTATTATAATACACTCTAAATCATGGAAAGAGAAAAATAAAAACTTTGCAAAAATTCATTGTAGTAATTTTTGAAGAAAACACACAGGTAAATCTCAAGTTTCCTCGGATAGACCTCAACTAAATTAATATGACCTAAAAGCCTATCAAACGAGGGTGTTTTCTAAAAGTGAGTTGTTTGTAGTATATTTGGATGATGATAAAATAAAATCGTAAATAATTTATAATATTTTTAAAAATAAAAGCTTAGTTTAGCCGCTGAAATGTCCTCTTTGAATGGTTTTAACAATGACAAACTCTATTTTATTTTTAAATAAATGTTGTCTAGTTTAGATTGAAGCAACTGTTAATTAATTAAATTAAATATTTCATTCACTATCGCTTACTATTCAACAAAAAACGTGACTTACTTTCAAGTAAACAACAAAAAAAAAAAAAAACACAAAATTTAGACTTCTTGTATATCTGATTTCTACGCTGGATTAATGAGGATCACCAAAAAACCTGAAGTGGCCGTAACTTGCACAAGGAGTCTCTAAAGTACCACATATTTAATATACAAACACTATTTAAATGTTATAATTAACGGATTGGGCACTCTAATTACACAAAATATAAATCAATTTTATTTGTTTTAAATCCAAGAACAGAATTATACATTTATTCAAATATTTGTTTGAATAATTGATAAAATAATTATTCAACGTATTCAAGTCCATTAATAGATATATCAGAGGTGAGATAAAGATTAATTATTGGTAGAGTGAGTACAACCATTTTTTTATAAAAACAGTGCCGAATGCAGAGACGCAGCTAAATTTCTTCAGTTATTAAACAAGTCAACAAGTTATATAACACAATCACTATTCTAATTATTACATAAAAATTAAATTAAAGGGCGCATTAAACTGTAAAATCAGTTTATTTATAAGGAACTAACGTTGATGGAAATCATAATCGCAACTATTACTTATTTTTATACCTTCATCTTTTTACGGAATATGAGAGTCATAGTGTACAATAACATTAGAACTAAATTTCAACATTTCGAAGTTTATTAAAGAAATCTGGATACAATGGAATATAATTTATTTGTTTGGAAAAGGTTACTACTTTAAAAGGAGGAGCAGAGTAGCTCAGTGGGTGAGCACTGACTTCCATAGCTCAAGGTCACAGGTTCGAGTCACTCGTTTTTCATCAGTCGTGCATCGACCCTGGGGTCGAGAGACCCTCCTGGGGCACGCCCATCCTCTGTAAAATAGTAGTCAGTGGTAAAGACTCCTTTTTATTGATTTATTAACATCCGCCTTTAACTTCGTAAATAGTTTCATCTCATCTCAACTATTTTCAATATTTTTGGGGCGTTTTCAATGTGGAGGGGGCAAACTTTGTCTATATAATCACGTACTAAAAACTCGTAAATACCGATTTCCTTTCTACTTGAATCGGAAGATAATTTGAACACAAAATCGATAAAGAAAGGTGGCATACAAAAATAGTAGGCGGTTTGTCCTATATACGGCTCAATATTTTTGAAGGCCACCTTTTTTCTTGATTTTTTGATCAAATTATCTTACGGTCCAGGTAAAAAGCAAATGGGTATTTACGAGTTTTTAGTAGGTAATTAAATAGACAAAGTTCTCCTCCTCCAGATTGCAATCTTCCTAATTCCAAGAGTTTTCGTAAATAAAACAGTTGCAGGTTACGACGAGATGAATCTATTTAAGAAGTTTCCCGGTGGATATTAATAATTCAATAAAAAGGGTTTGTACCACGGACTGTAGATACTCTCAATTAAATAATTAATTGAGAGAGAAACATGGCGGTCGAGAGTGATAAAGACACAATCACCCCCCGGTACAACCGTTGGCCTTGTAGCAGTAATTCCTTAAATAATACTGAATCCAAGACCCTTCATTGGTTGTAGTGGTAGTGATTTTTTTTTTTTTTTTTTATTAATGCTTTAAAAGTCAAATTTTATTCCCGATACTAGCGTCTCAGCCAAATTTCAACCGATCCGTGTCATGCGCAATCAAACTATTTATTTATTTATTTATGCCTCCCTTCCTTGCCTTTCGGCTACACGGGATTTTGCAGGGATGGCATATCACAACCCTGCATGCCATTTCTGATATTAAACCACTAATTAATTGTCAATTATTTTTATTTTTTTAATTTTTTAAAATATCTTCTTTTTTCATTATTTTCACCATATTGGACAGGCGGCCTTCCATTAGCAGATCCTCTTCTTCCCAGATTAAAGTGGGAGGGCCCCAGAGTAGCTTTCCACCCGTACACAAAATCTTTGTAATACGGGTAGTTTTGCTCCGACACTAACTCGGGAAATTCATCCGGCCATAGACTCCAATTTTTCTTATCATTTCGGTCCTTAGTCCATCAAAGGCGGTGCAGTTGACGCCATAGAGGATCTATGTCTTTTCCAAAACTTTGTAACTTAGAGGGGAAACCCCCATGCCCAGTAAGGAATTGAGAGACCCAGTAGTCCGGGAGAACCCACTTAGCTTTCAAGCGACTTCGAACGGTGGGGAAATATTTTCTTAAAGTTGCTCCTTTCAAGGTAGTTACCCACCGCCGTTTCCACTCATCTATGGTATCCTCCCGGATAATCGGCTTCCATTTTCTTGGGTATTCTGCAATCCCCACCCGGATATTCTCCTCAAGACCTGCTAAGCCTTCTCTTTTTAACTTAAATATCTGCGAGTCTTCTCGCAAGAAAAGGTCGAGAGGTACCCCTCCTGCTAAGATCTGCACCGCCTCTTGAGACACACTTCGGTATGATTTTGTGACACGCAACAGAGCCATATGTTGAATTGTCGCCAATCTGCGTTTCTGACGGTGTGAGAGATTCTGAGACCACGCAGGAGAGGCGTACTTCAGAATACCCACTATCATTCCATCGTAGATGATCCTCGTAGGTATCTCAGGTCCCAAAATGAACCCCCTAGGTGACTAAGTCCATTCAAGGCTAGTGCTACCCTATTTCCTAAGTAGTCCAAGTGAGGGTTCATATTAAATCCTCTTCCAAACCTTATGCCAAGATAGGTGACCACCTCACTCGGATTTACTCTCGTTCTCTGTATACATAGATTGATAGGGTGTGCCCTATCCGTCTTCCTCCTCAGCAAGATCGCCTGGGTCTTTGATGCGGCCATTCGTAACTTCATCCTCTCACACCATTGCCCGACCAGATTGACGCACCGCTCTGACTGTAGCTTTATTCCGGCTCTGCTGTTTGACGCTACTACTGCCGCCAAGTCATCGACGTAAGATGTAGCAGGGAACCGCTCATCTTCGAACACACCCAGCAACTCATCAAATACTAGCTTCCATAGAGTCGGACCAAGGACTGATCCGTGAGGGCATCCCCTCTCTATGGAACCTTCAGTTTAGATTGTTAGTTTAGATCAGTTTATAGATTGCTGGGGCCCTCGTTCTTCTGTAGCTACTGAAGTGCTCGCGGCCACCAGACATTATCGAAGGCGAAGGGTATGTCAAAAAGCAGCAACATGACATACCGCTCGGCCTTCTGTTCAACGTGCGCTTGTACTCGATGCAGGGCATTAGCGGTTCCCTTTCCCTTGGTAAAACCGTATTGCCGCTGATGGCTAGCTCTTGTGAGAACTGGTCGTACGCTGGTTAAGATGAGATTCTCCAGGACCTTGCTCATTATGGAGAGGAGACGTGTAGGTCTATATGAATTTGGGAGCTGCTTATCCCTGCCTCCTCCCTTGTAGAGGAGTCTCAAATCGGCGATCTTCCACATTTTTGGAAAGTATTCCCGATCCAGACAATCATTGAAAATCCTCAATAATCACTCATCGATGTAGGGGATACTGTTCTTCAAGATCGCCGCATATATTGAATACGCAAACTATTTTTTCTAATAAATTTGTTCAATTTCATTTGCACACTGTTTAATATAATAATGGAATTATATTTAAACCTTAGCACTGCCCATTACCCTTATACGCTATATAGTTTGAAGTCAGTTGTCGTAAGGAATTCATTTATCTCCAGAGTTCTAAGTCTCCGTTATTCTCCGTTGTATGTTATCTTTCGCGAAGTGCGGACAGAGTTTATTCTCATTTTGATGTCATCAGGTGTTTGGAGAAACCTTTTCATAGAATATAACCAGCCACTCATACAGACATCTCTTTAAAGGTAAATTTTCATGGCTGAGTGAGGTATTTTTCTTTTATTACATTTCTTTAATCTAAAACAGCCTTTATCTGTTTACTGTTGTCGTAAAAAGCCTTTTATATACATTCAATAGACTGACTAATGCAATTTTCTTTATACTTCAGAAAAGTAATAAAGAATTTTTTTCTATTTATTTATTTATTTTTTTGTCCCACTTCAGAAATGTTACCTCCATTATCTCCACGGGTGGGCAAATGTTGACACATTAATTGGAATTCTGAGAATGGCATTCATAGCTTGTCCACTAGTATCAATTCCCTTAATTTGTATCTTGATTTATGACTTCTGAAAACTCCTAACTGGCCTTTCAAGTTAAAATCAGTGCCTTACCCACCTTTAAGTACATTCTTGTTTTCGATTTCTACTAGCTCAAAGGGAAACACGAACCACCGAATCCTTTTCAGTTGAGGTCAGGAATCGGCCAGGCAGTTCGGTCATCCCAGTCTACTTTCGGACACACTCGGCCATTTTCGGAATTAAATTTATAAGGTACACATGAAATGCTCATCTACCGAAATGTAGTAAAATATAGTGGTAAAGTTGTATTATATATATATATATATATATATATATATATATATATATATATATATATATATATATATATTATGTTTTGTCATTTCAGAAGACAAAAGATGAGAGTATCAGATGTTATTTCATCGAGAACAAAAAATATATTTTCTTAATTTCGCATTTGTTGTAATTGTTGTGGAATTTTTAAATAAATATTTTAGTTCTTTGGAAGCTTTAATAATCGTTGGTATATGATTTAACTTAATGTATTAATATAATTATTTATATTATTGGCAAGAAAAACTTTCATACATAACAAATTGTTTATTTGCTATCATTTACATTAAGACACAACGTTAACTTATAGTAAATTATAGAAAATACACAATCTGTTGCATATTGGAAGTTCTATTGCCAACAGTATACTAAATTAAATAGTTTTCTAACAAAATAATAAAAGAAATAAATCTATAATTATAATGCAAAGATAGACTATATTTGTACGAGATTCTTCCCTCAAAAGAAATAAAGATTAAAATTATAAATATACAGTTTACTCTTATTATATTTAGTTTTTGTTTATAAATATGTTACTTTATTTTATATAATTTATTATTTATGGCTTGGTAAATGTATTTATATGTTTATGAAAGTCATTGTCTTATAGATGATTGTTCCTCACACCTTCAATATTGTTATCATTTTTCTTCCAGACTTACTTTAAATGAAATAGATGATTTAAATAATAACTACTTGCTATACTTATTTTACATATATATTTTTTTAATACTTATTATTAGGGTTAATAAGTAACTAGTGTTCGTTGATCATCCAAAAATCGAAACTTGACCATAATCGTTATTAAAATAAATTTGCATGTTTCCAAAAATTTGTTTCTACTTTTACACCATTTGTGTACTTTTTGAGTTTATTCCCTAATAAAATCTAAATCCATCGTTATTTTCTCCAAAAAATTTTTGAATCCACTTTGTTCCTTCGGTCGGTACTAATAGTTTCATTTAAATATTGTACTTATAATATAGCAATATGCCAATTTAAAAAAAAGGTGCTATAAGAATATTTTATTGGACATGATTCTTTGATTTTTTTTCATTTTGCAGGGAATTCAATAACTTTTCAGGTTTCATTAACCAAAATTATGTACTTTTATAGTTATTTACAAATAGAGTTCTGAAGTCAACGGTTGTTAAAGGCAAATATTTTAATTCAAGTTTTGTATTAGGAACAAAAAGTTATTGCTTAGAGATAGCCGAGTGAGTAAGGAACTGTGCTACAGTCTCTGGGCACAAGGTCCCAGCTTCGAGTCATGTTACATTTTGATGAAGAATTGTCAATAAATATGTTTGAAGGTTGCAATTCGTGAATTAAGGATAGTAAAGTTATTTAATTAATATCAAATAGGATTTGTAATTTGAATTATTAAGAATATATGACTAGATCATTTTTGAAAATAAATTTAAAGTAAAAGCTATATTTATAAATAAAATGATGCTTACCGAATCCTAATATCTTTGAAGTTGTTCCGTAAATAGGTTTTGAACAAACCATTCCTTTGTGGTTATAAAGCTTTTACCTTCTATGATGTATTATCGATTTCAATTTAAGAAGATTGCCATTATTTTCCAAATTGCCAAAGTTATCACAGGGCTGCTACCCACTCTCCAGACTTTCCTTAATATAAAACAGTTTCCTCTTCGAGTGAACCGTTTCCTCTTGAGATGAAAATCCGCTTTGTTCCTTCAAGTACACGTTGATACCATCCAAAGGGTTTCATAAGAAGCTGTTGAAGATTCCGTTTTTATTCCAAATTGTTCCTTATATAGTGTAATGAGAAATCTCATTTTTTTTTTTAAATACAGCTACATTTGTCCAATTATGTTTTATCAACAATTATAAAATACATAATTATAACATTAACCATATATCGAAAAGAATTCACACAAACAATAAATAAAAAAAATTGTATCATTCATAGAGCTAAAATCTATCAAAATTACTTGCAGAGAGAGAGTTACAACGAAAATATTTAGAACCGATAATATTTGTTGAAATTCGTATAAAACAAAAAAGAAATGAAATTATGGTCACCTCTGAGGTCATTAAAGTGTTAAGTATCAAAACCGACATTCGTCACTTCTTTTTCGTTTGGTAAGACATTCAACAAGTATTATCGCTTCTGAGAGCCGAAAAAGAGATCTCTAGAACCGTCTGGACAATGTTTCTAGATGTAGACTACACTGAATAATTTCACCTCATTCCAATTCAAATGCAACCTAACTCTTTTTCAGAATCTCCTTGAAATCGTCCATGATCTTTTTGAAGAACAGACATCATTAGAGAAAGTCATACTCAAGATCATGCAAAGAGCTCAGAGGCTGCTCAAGTGTGAGAGGGCTGCCGTACTTCTAGTTGATGAACAGGCCTCCACGATAGAGGTAAGATTTATTACAGTTTACAGGAAGGTAGTGTTGCCCAAATGCGAGATCAAGACGAGTCTTGGTCTTGCACACAACGTCTTCTTCTTGGTGTTGGTCTTGGAAAATCTCGCAAAAGTCTTGCAGTTAACTATTATCTTATTAATATAGAGAGATTACAGTGATTTTTAAATTGAAGAAAGCTATGTAAGCCCGAATGAAAAATTAGAAGAGTTAAATGCAAAAATATATTGGTAATAACAATTCTTTACATATAGTACCTAAAATTGTCAAGTATGAGTTACTATTTTGCCTTAATTTTTATTCCGAAAATACATTTTTTTTGGAATAAAAATCGTGCGGTCGTGGTCTTGGTCTTGCACTATGCAAGACCAAGACCGATTTTGGGCAACACTACAGGCAGGTCATTGGTTTATTACATTTTAATATAAATTAAAACTTTTTAAATTAATGTACTTCGACTACCTTAAGCTAAAACTTCCTCTAATTTGAAAAGGGGGTTATTACGATGTATTGTAATGCAAGAGTTTACCATAGATGGTGTTGTTACAAACTATGGTGCGATTGTTGAAACTTGTCATCGAGTTGAAGCTAATGCTTGACCTCACAACTGACGTTTTCATACTAACTATCTGGGCTGTTGGAAAGTTATAAATGAGTTTACCAATGTAACATGAACAATTATTAGGTTCTCATACTTTAACATAAAGTATGATATTTATGACGACAGATAAATTTCTATTTTTATTAGTCATATGCGATATAAAAAGACAATTCAAATAAGAAACTACATATAAATTTGGAGGTTTTAGAAATCTTATAAAGTATTTGTAATTAAATTATTATATAAGATTTTGTTATTTCTTTATTTACCAAATGTTTCTCTAGTCGTTAGGGTCATTGGCAATTCTTTCTTCACTCAGATTTTCGATATTCTATTGTAGTATATAGTTTTTTACTTTCACTTAGGTATATATGTAATATATAGTAATTACTTTCACTTACGTATAAATGTAATATATAGTAATTACTTTCACTTACGTATATATGTAATATACAGCAAGGGTTAGTATTGCAATCGTGAATATTTTCGAATTTCTTCTTTCAACGGAAATACATGTTTTGAGGTCCTCTGAGTCCAAATAACCAAGTGTCGCAAAATGGTACAATACTCCAAAAAATATAATACTCCAACATTGCCAGAAAATAAATTCTATTCAAAGTAGATCGGTAAGGGAAAGTTGTGTGTTGCGCGCACCAGATTTTTTTTTTAAGTCTTCAGGATTTGCACATCTCTCTCCGTATTCTGTAACATTCCCTGGACAGTTCTGTGCATATTAAGGTTATTCATTGTAGATGCATAGTGTTTAAATAAATATATGGTTCAGAGTTCTAGGGAAAGCACACCTGATGCAGGTAGATAATTTTCGACCGTGGAGTAGGCAGCTGAGCAAAAATTCACTGTGGCCAATCAGATGGCGGCTCAGGATTATTTCTTCTTTTCTTGGTTTCCTGTTACTAATGCACCATTTAGTGCTGTTCTTTTATCTGGACTAGTTTGGAGGGGTTTCTTCTCCAGGTCTCATTCCATTAAGCTATTATCTGGGATTTCGCTTGCCTCACCCTATCGAGGACCATAATTAATGAATTTCACCTCATTATTTTCATTAATTACAACCTCAATTGTTAAATCATTAAAATGTTTATTTTGTGTTATTTCTTCAAAAATAAATTTATGACATATTAAGGTTCTCACACAAAAACGTAGTTGATTGTTAAGAAAGTTAGTACTCGCTAGTATATGACATAACAGATAGCTTCTTTTGTTTGAAACTGATAACCACGAAAACTAATGATCCGATTTCTTCAAGATACAAAATATTATCTAGCTTGAGATATATATGTGGTCTACCAAATCAAGGCAATGGCATTTTTAAAGGAATATTTTGTTGTACTTGTGTAAAACAAGGAATGCCATATAAATATTTCATGGATGATTAAAACATATCGTCGGCACAATGTTAATGTAACGGATATGAGTCTTTCCAACGTTGCACTTTCAGTACTTTGGCTTGGTGCCGACCATATGTCTATAACCTCAAATTTACTGTAGTCCAATAACTTGATATCCGATATTATATTTAAATAATTAACTATATATCGTTCGTTTATTCCGAAAAATCAATATGTAACATTATGGAGATTAAATTAGTAAATAGTTTGATGAATTTTCCTATCGAATCACTACAATATCCGCTTACAATTAGTGTGGCAGCGTTTAATCCTATCAATGGTTGGTAATGAAAACCTCCTAAATATATTTTAATAATTTTTCGGGATAAAACATTAATAAATTGCAAAATTATATTCAGAGTTTCGATATACAGTTTTACATTGTAGTACAATTTTAACTCATTTATAGATTAAATATATAAATGTATTTTCAAACCTCTTCTTGTATACAGAGCTCAGAGACTGGACTTATGAGTCTATCTAAAAAGACAGATGAGTTATGAGGTTTTTAATAGTCTACCGTCTATAAGATAGATAGGTTTTGTGTTATTTTAATGGTGTTTATGAGTTTTTACAAGTTAGTTGTAAGATTTAATGTATAGCTCCGTCAAAAATACACTTTAAAACCGTGTAACCACCCCTAACTTTGCCAGAAAATAATTTATTTTTAAAGTATAGTGGTAAGTGAAAGTTGTCTGAACACCAGAGTTTTAAATCATAGTAAAAGAATAATTTTGATTTATAATCCTTTTCACCGCCAGTGATAATTTATTTCATTAAAATCTGATTAATAGAGAAATGACTATTACAAAGTAAAGAATAAATGTATTATCAACTTCTCCTTTTGATTCACGATTTGAATTAAATATTCAATGCTTAGTCATGACAATCTGCTGGAGAGTGGATGACCGCCTAACATTTTTATGAATCGCCGGTCATGTCCCTGGCAACATCTGTCTGAAACAGATGTCATACGCCTAGTGCTCCCCATCCTCAATAATATACTGCTTCTACTCCAACCGCCGTATACATAATCTTAAATACGTTTAAATCTTATAAATAAATTGCTTTAAACTTATTTAATGCTATGATGAACAAAAAATAAAGAGATTTGTTTTTATCATTAACAGAATATGGAAAAGCACCATGTTCCGTGAAATATTTGGCACAAACTTTAGAATACTAAAAATTTCGAATCTTTTATTAATTGCCCTCTCCCTTCCTCGTCTTTTGACAATACGAAATTCAATTTTATTGTATACAGCAACAACATTTAAACCTTTTCTGGTACTATTCCTCTTTCATTTCTAACCTGGAGTCACTCCGTGTGATTGTGATTGTGGTCTCCGTCTTTCTTCTATAAACATTGAAACGTATCACTTTCTTACACCCATACACGAATGCCTCGTAGAATTGGTAGTTATCTGCAAAACTAGCTGGGTAGAGGATTTAGTTGTTTTGTTTTTTTTGGCGGGGAGGGGAGAAGAAGTGAGGGCTTCAGCCCGAAAAATTTTTTTACATATACATAACGAAATTTAGTTTGGAAAAAAAAGAAAGATACTAACTACCTTTATGAAATGGTGCTTAAGTGTTTCTTTAAGTCCTATTAAATGTAATTACACGATCAATAATACTTTAAAAGATAAGATTTTACTATTTTGGAGAGGAGGGCTTCATCCCGAAATTCCCCCCCGTAAATCTGCCTGTGATCTGCAGCTACGAGAAGTGGTAAATCTCCCTCGTTGATGATGTAGATACATGTGCTCATTAGGTTGGCCCTCATTTCGTCAAACGCAGTGCATTTGATGATCACATATTCTGCAGTTTCCAGGACACCACAATTGGAGCATAGGAGATCGATATCTTGTCCAAGGCTTTGTAACTGTTAAAGAAATGATCTGAGAAGATTGACTGAGATGCTCTCTTTCTGACCATGGTACAATTGTTTTGACACGATTTTCAAACAAAGAAGAGAGTTCTTATCCGTGCATGTTTAAAAACACAAAGAGTGGGGAATACATCTTATTAACGTTTTGAGGGATCCTCTAAGCTTTGTGCAGTCCTTCCAGAATTAGTGGTAGGGTATTCGTCCTGAAATCCATATTTAATGTTGATACCGTTAATGGGATTCAGGTCTGGAGAGCAAGCAGATTAATCCAGTCAGCGAATTTCTTGATTTTGAAAGAATATATGCGGTCTAGCGTTAACATTCACAAAAACGAATACAAGGCCAATTGTTTCTGTCATAAATTTCACTATTAGTGCAAACACCCTATATAAGGAACGCTGAGCAGTCATAATCTCAATTCGTAACTGCGCGACCTTTGTATGAGAGCCCGTGTAAATACTACCCCACACTGTAATTGAGATTAATCCAAACGAGTAAACTTGCAAGACAAGAGGATTGTATCGCTCACCAGACCTTCGGTTAATTCTTCCTAGTAGTTTGAATCGTGGTGCAGTATCACTTTAGACCCATCTATGAAAAGCAATTAACCCCTGAGCGATAAGTCCATGATATGTGAATCCAAGTGAAATGGAGTCATTGAATCATATTCTGTTTCATGAGCCGCAGGGCCACTCTGGGATAGCGTGACCCTCCTGAGACACGTCCAGCCTCTATAAAGTGGGTATATTTAATTAAATAATTAAAGGAGAAAATCTGGTGATTGAATATGGTGATTACAGGAGAGAGTTGGACTATGAAAATGTCTAAGTTTTTAACTGAATTGTTAAGGTGAAGGGATGGTCATTTATGTGCAGAATAGAAATGTTGGAATTGGATCTGAGAAGCTTGAGATTTGGCAGAGTTTAACCTTAATCTATTTACTCCATGCACTGATCCGATTTAGGTCTTCTTGATTTTTTATAAATGCATCATACAACTCAGAGGAAGAGAAGGAAAGGTAAATTTGGAAAGCATCGGCAAAGAGGTGATGGAAACATTTAAGGATTAATTTATGAAGTACCTTGATTTAAGAACTAAAAAGCAATGCCTGGAAAAACTGTTTTTACAAGTTCAAACCTTTGTTTATAATGGAATATATCTGTTTTTTTTCGGGTAATGACGGGCGATTTGCGAAATGGTGCAATTGTTTGAAATATGCATATTTTTCAGCTGTCTTAAGATTTACAAGAAGTGTCTAATTCTGTCCAGTATATACCGTTAGGTTTGAACAAAAAATACAGGTAAATCAGCTCTAAATATAAAAAAGACGATTTTCATTTTTCACCTATTATCTCACATTAGGGTATTATTAATGTGATAATGTATATGTATATGTTATATATATATTATATATATATTATATATGTTATATATATATATATATATACATATATATATATATATATATATATATATATATATATATATACATATATATATATATATATATATATATATATATATATATATATATATATATATATATATAATAAATAAATATATATATATATATATATATTATATGATATATGGAAGATTTAAAACAAATGACGGAGCTGATAGAAATGAGTAACGATTTTAGTTTGGAAAAAGAATGGAATAGTTTACGGTATCAAGGCTTCGGAAAAGTCAAAGAGTACGAGGACAGCTATTTTTTGTCTATAGCGGACTGAGCTTCACTAGCGATTTTAATTGGTGGATTGTGTGGAGTAGCCTGGTCGGAAAGCGGATTGATAAAGGTCAAGTTGATTGGACTGTTTGAGGAAAATGGACACTTGAGATTGCACTATTCTTTCCGTTGGTTTTGAAACATTAGAAAGAATTGAAATTAGGCGAAGATCTTAGGGGTTAGAAGGATTAGAATTTTTAAGTATAGAGCGGACAATGTATTTTTTCCAAAAGGTCGGAAGTACTGAGTTCTGAAGAGAGAAATTAGAGAAATTAGAGAAAATCGATTTTTTTTACCAGTCCTGGTCTTGGTCTTGCAGAGCTCTAGACCAAGGCCGATTTTGGGCAACACTAGCTAAAACACATCTTAACTATGTTGTCAAAAACGGCTGTAACTGTTTTGATTAAACTCGGTGTATCATTGTATAACTAAGTGGTCTTTAATATCAATCAGGTCTTATCCCTATTGATGTCACTTTACAGAGCTTAAATGCATAATGTTCATATACGTCTTCTCCTGAAGTACCTTAATATGGTTTATTTTAAATAATTAATCATCTCACATTATTAAGAGTTACAAAAAAAAATTCCAACTATAACTTTTGAAGAATTTTAATAAATGAGAAGAAAATAAAAATGCATATCCATGTCCAAAATGAATCTACGGAAATACTAGTCAGAAAGTATAAGTATAATATATCGTTGGAAAGCTGAGAATTTTAGAAACAACAACATTTAATATAGAAAGTTGTAGAAGTTAACGGAAGGTGATAGAAAAATATAAATAATAATTTTTGAAAACTAATAATATTTAACGTTAATCACATGTTTTCAAGAAAATTAAATGAAATTTACTAACTAAATGTAAGCTTTTAAAATATTTTTAAGTTTGAAAAAGTATTTAAAATCCACCTAATCAATTCAATGCCATTGTTTAAAAAAATATTTCATTGCATTAGTGATAAAGAAGAAGTGAAATATCAAATCATTTCATGGATGTACAAAGTGCTTATTTAAGTGTATAACCTTAAATACATTTTCTGTAGCTTGATAATTCTAGATCTAATATTATATGTTAAATAATTAGATACCAACGTCCGTATTACGAAAAATCGCCATGTAACTTTTGAGAAAATTGAATTAGTGAATAATCTGATGAATTTTCACTTCGTAATACCCCATCATTATCATGTCTTCCTCGAAAGTACCTTTAATTTGGTTTATTATAAATAATAACTATTTCTCATTGTTAGGAGTTCTAAAAAAATGCTAAATATAACTTTTGAAAGAATTAGATAATTGAATATGGGATAAAAAAAAAGGAAAATACATACCCAGGCCGAAAATGAATATTCGGAAATAATAGTCAGGTATACGTATAATATATCGTTGGAAAGCGGATAATTAAAAAAAGAAAAACAATATTTAACATAGAAAATTGGTAACCATTAGAAGGTAATGGAGAGTGACGAAAAAAGTATTAATAATAATTTCTAAAAATTAACATTATTTAATGTAAATCACGTGTTTTCAAGGAAATTAAATGAAAATTTCTTACTAAATATAAACTTTTAACATTTACTTTTAAGTTTGTAAAATTATGAAAAATCCACGAATTCCGGGGTTTAAGACACTATCTCATTGTACTTGTGTGAAAGAACAAGTGAAATATAAAAATATTTCATGGATATGTTCCATTACCTTAAATATATTTACAGTAGTTTAATAACTCTAGATATGATATTGTATTTAAATAATTAAGAATCTATAGTCCGTTTATTCCGATAAATCATCATGTAACCTTTTATAAAATTAAATTAGTGAATATATTGATGAATTTTCCCTTTTGTGATATTCCAACAGTATCAAGATACAATTAGTGTGACAACTTTTGACCTGTCTTTGACAGACAATACAAATCTCTTAATTCTGTTTTAGTAAACTTTGCAATGGGAAATAACAGTTTAGTAACTAATTGTAATACAATCCATAGTCAACGAATCGTACAACTCATAATCAACCGGTGATTAAATAAGTAGAACTTTCGTTATTATAATGGTATTTATGATTTGTTAGCTGTAAGGTTTTCGCTTTAGCTCGGTTAAAAATGCAATTTTATAATAGTCCAACATGGCCAGAAAATAATTTCTATTGAAAGTTGAGCGGTTAGTGAAAGTTGTGTGTTGCGTACACCACATTTTTGTTTTTGATATTACAAAGCATTTCATAAGTAAAATTATTTTAGAAAGATATAACTATATTTATGTATTCATAGGCCGTTTAAGACTCGTCAGCGTTTTTATTTAACACTCTAAACTACTTATTTCTTGAGAACTAATGTTTCTAGACACCAACTTATTTATAAAAGTTGTCGCTTTGAAATTTACAATATTTAAAGATAACATGACTTTTATCGTCACAAGAAATTACTCTCTAGGAAATTTAGTATGATTAGGGAGAAGCTATTTCTGGCTTATTTACAACGGCAAAATTCCTGTTATTCAGTGAGCCTATGTCCATCTATCAAAAGTAATGTTTTAATAACGTAAGTGCCTTTTTCCATTACTTCTACGGCCTCTTCTTTATCCGTCTTAAATTATGATCTTGTAATGCAGTTTAATGAATCAACATGCTTGATGTCGCCAATTAGGTTACTCTAATAGTGGTGGTTTATCGGGCATCAAACCATTTATCTTAATTTTGCGCTATTAATCGCAGAATAAAACTTTTCATGTATAAATATCATTCTAAAAAATCTGTTTTCAGTTTAAATTTAGTTTGAATCACAATCCCAATGATCTTGTGGATACATGGCTTAAAACTAATGTGCTCCATCGTTAGTTTCTAATTCATGTTATAATAATTCTAAGTATATAACATCTAGACCAACATCATACTTATACACTAATTATTGGGTGCCAAATAACAGAGAATATCGTACAACTTTCCAGAAAAAAGAAATTAATATGATTCGTTTAAATAGAATGAAACTACTCTTAACGGACACTCAACAAAAACAATTTTTTTTATATCGGGTATATTTACGTTCCCGAGCTATTTATAAATTTTAACTTGTTTCGAAGTTTTGCCTAGCGTATAGGATGTCATTGTTTCATTCATATTAAATTAAAATTTCTTCTGCCTCTTTTTTTTTTAATTTCTTTATTGAGTATTATAACAATCTGTCTGTTGGACATTGGTTATAGTGAGGTAGGATGACATTCACACCATATGTACAAAAAAATAAAATAAATAGAACAAAATAATAATCGAAAGTATATACAATAGACAATAAAATAAAATAACCTAAAAAATAATAAAATTAAAACTAAGAAAAAAAAAACACATGCATACCTATATACAATCAGGTGAGTGAACTCCAGGAGAACCCTGCGCTACTCTCCCAACCGCGTCACTGGTACTAAAGCCAGCGGAGATTGGTCGAGAGCACTTTAGCCACATACACTCATGTCTTGAGTGAAGAATCTGGCCATTGCCAGAACTCCAATTTATACAATCTACAAAAAGTCGCGAGGCCACTGCCGTTTCAACCTTCTTGGAGGATTATAGGGATGGGAGGTGCTTGATAGGGATTGTGCAAGAGGATTTGGGTGGTAAGTAAGGTTCTGGTGAAATTTGGAGAATTATTCTGGGATAAGGTCTAGGACAAATGGGATGTTGAGGTCATGATGTAGGGTTTTGTCGGTTACATAGAAAGGAGCATCGACTATTGTTCGAAGGACTTTAGACTGGAAGGATTGGATGCGCTTGATGTTAGAAAATTTTGGTGATCCCCACAGTTCTAGTCCGTAAGTCCAAATAGGTTTCAGTATTGTCTTGTAGATCAGTAGCTTGTTTTCAATGGAAAGTTTAGATTTTCTGCTTAGTAGTCTGTATAGTTGGCCGTATCGTCGGTTGAGTTCTTGTCTTTTGAGTCTAGTATGCGGGTTCCAAGTTAGTCTTCTGCCTCTAAAGTAAATCGTTGTTAATCGCAAACCTTTGTCTACGAAGGCCTCCTCCATGAATCAATATGATCGTGTGTTTACGTTATATTTTTGAATATCCGAATATGGAGTAGGTACTTATCGTAGTTATTCATTCATTTTCAATAATTCAATTTTAGTGAATGTTATCAATGATTTGGTCAGGTGTAGTGCAATGCGGACATGATCGATTAAACTTGTTCGAGTGACGTTACAAACACAAAAAAAAAAAAAATCATATTTATGCTGAATTCAATTGATTGTACATTCTCTCAGCAAGTAGGTTTAAAAAAAAAACACAATTATCGAAGCTGTCAACGGGAACTTGTAGCAAGATGAAGAAGAATAAGATTAGCATATGTTGATAGCGTTCGTTACCTCAGCCACAATGACCCCATGGTACTGCCTACTAATGGATTTTTATAAAATGATCAATAAATAAGGTATTTCAAAATGGCTTTCACTGCTTTCTTTATTCCAAGCTAAACTATAAATCTATCAGCAAGAGCTCTAAAACTAGTCTCAAGTTTATTTGGAAAGCATTTGCGTCACATAAACAGTACAAAGTGGACATATCTTCAATTTAATAATTATTAAATTATCAATTGAATAGGTAGGTTGGTAGTATCTGATGATTGCTCTGATTACATGTTTGCAAAATTTTTCGCAGGATAAGGTACTTCCACATAGACCGTAATTATTTTATTCTGTTCCTTACGAGGAGGGTACCCATCCCACCTGTTCAATGACGCAAGCTCTCCTATAAAGGATTTTTTTTATTCTCCACTTTCTAAAAGGCCAAGTAGAATTTGTTCTTCACATACAGTTACTCCTTATGTTTCGTGTTTCCCTTTCTTTCTGATTTGAAAGTTCAATCAAATTTAAACCCCACAAAATTTTGCCCTCCTAAGAAATTTAAAACTCCTCATAAATGGGCTACCTCTGCTACCGAAATTAGTTTAACTGTTATTTTCGCATATAAAAATATGTTTCAATTCGGATCGTTCCGTCTTTATCCAATTAAGAACTCTTCTCAAACAAATGTGGCCAACAAAAAAGTTTTCTTTCATGTAGATTTAATAATAATAATAACATTAGAATTTGTGATCTTTGTTGACCGTTGTTCTCATAATTTTGATCCAGAAAATGTAATTAAATGTAAATGAAATTAGAGCGGCATCTGAGAGTTTGAACTGTTCCATCCGAAGGAATGGATTAATTGTTTGCCTGATGACTAAATAGATAGTCATCCACGAATTGGGATGTATAAATTCGGTGTTAGAGACTATATTAATTAAAATGAGCTGATCCAATCGGAGGGACTGCAAACAGAGCCGACCGGCCTAGCTCAGTTGGAACTTAATTACAGGAATTGCCTCTGACGGCATATCGGCTATTGAACCGAGTATTTTTGTGTTGACTATCTTGTTCAAATTTCGATAATCAAATGAACGTTGTAGTTTGTGAAATGTTTTCATTATTAATACTGAGCTAAAATATCATTTAAAATAAGTATAATTTCTTTACTATATTATTAAAATATTTTCTTTAAATTAACTCTCTTCTGGATTTAGAAAATATTCGACGATTGAACTGTATATTATATTCACCCATTCATTTTAGGAAGATGAATTCAGCAAATGGAATATTTATGCCATAACGATTGGTTAATAGAATGATTTCTTTGATTTCAACAATTGGATTACTACAAGATGATGCACTGTAAACTATGCTATTTAATATATACATCAGATATTCTGATAAAAACATTAAATAAATTAACAATTACATAATTAGCAGATAACATTGCTCTTTCCAATAATATTATCGATCTTTTAATGGTTTTGCAGCTACCTTAGTCGAACTGTAAACATATAATGGAATAATTTCTAACACACTATTGCTGTAAATAAAAGCAAAGCGGACTATCATCCATAATCTATCTAGTTCACTCGTTTAAAAATGAAATGATCATACATCAGTGCTGAATTGATATAATTTAAAATTTATAAAACTAGTTCTTTTAAATTAATTAACACTATCTAATTATATTTACACACAAAATATTATTAAAACGTCAAGAATTTATCCTCAAAATTGTCAAATTTGGTAACAGAAATCTCATATATTTTACCCACAGGAAGCTATAGCCTATTTTTATCATAATTATTATGATGTACCTAACATTTTCCTACTGATAATTCGTATTTTCAATACAAGGCAAACATCGTTTTGGAATGGAGTTGAAGAACTCTACAACATTAAGGATATTAATACACAGAAAACAAAATGTATAAGAGATGAAAGTTAAATTCGAAGAATAATCAGATTTCTGATATTAGGAGTAGTTTTCATAAATCTTGGAGGAGCTGCGTAATTTAAAGTATTTCTGTACCCGGCTGAACGAAAGTGTCTACGGTGAAGTGCCTTACAAAGACTTGGAGGAGCTGGAAGAATCTTTTTCTCAAACCTAAGGAGCTTCTCCCACAGATGGTAGGTGACCGATAATAAAAAGATATCCAAATACTGGTCAAAGTTTCTGTCTATTTTGTTCTACTCCTCAGATTCATAGACCCTCCCTCAAAACATAGAAGTCAGGACCAGGAAATAAAGATGAAATATTTGAGAAAAGTTTAAGTTAAGACCAGTAAATAATGGATCCACTGTCACATCAAACCTTGAGATACAGCCTGTAGAAACTATTTTAAAAATAAAATATAAAATTAAATGCTACAAAACTCTGCAATGCTTCGTAAGAGATTCATTATCAAGATATTTTGAAACATAGAACGTTGAGATTTTAAAAGAGTATAAATAATTTATTAATATTTCACTTCATTTTAGCATTAATTTTAGGACGCTATTGAGACAACTGATCATAACATCATTGAAAGGAATCTAGAGCAAAATGGTATTGATATATCTGCTTCATAACTGGTGAAATCTGCTTTTGTAAAATGACAAAAGGGGTCTACTCTCGAACATGGGTCAAATATTTTTCAACCAAAGAAAGTTTTATTGAAATCAGTGACCCCACGTCTGTAACTTCCCCACGTATGTAATTAGGCTGCTTATAAACAACCAGACTGCTTATAAATCATTCAGATTTATTCAATTGTATTACAATTTAATGCTAAACAGTGGCGTAAGTAGTTAATATATTTCCATAATAAGTTATTATTTTAGTCCATGGTATAGGCCCCTTTTTATTTAATTATTAACATCCGCCTGAAACTATGTAAATAGCTTCATCTCATCGTAATCTACAAATATTTTATTTCTGAAAATTTTCGGAATTGGAGCGTTTTAAATCAGGAGGTCAGCAAACTTTGTCTATTTAATTAGGTACTTAAAACTCTTGAATAACCGTTCGCTGTCCACTTGAATCGTAAGATTACTTGAGCACAAAGTCGACAAAAAAGGTAACCTTTAAAAATATTCAGCCGTTAGCTGTGACCTGCACTCCCATATTGTCAAAATAACGAAGTTATATAGGCCAAACGGCCCAATATTTTTTGTAGAACACCTTTTTTATAGATTTTGTGACAAAATTATCTTACAATCCAGTTGGAAAGCAAATGGGTATTTACGAGTTTTTAGTATCTAATTAAATAGACAAAGTTAGCCGACCTCCTGATCGAATTATGAGTAGATTCTTAAAAATAAAACTTAAACCATTTAAACAACTATTCACTTCAATAGAAATTCGATTTATAACATCTTTTTCATGACTATAAAGCGTCATTCTGAGATGTTAGAAAGAATTCGTAAAGAAGGTATTTGAATGAGGACAAGGCAAAGGTATGGCGGATATCAGATGGCAATGAATCCCAGAAGGCAGTGCGTCTGGGAATAAAGGAATGTTCAAATGTTTTAGTTCTATGACATGGGATATAAAGGTCGGAAACATGGAATCTTGTTTTCTGGGAGTGGACTACGTGTTTAAACTGTACGAGACTGTAAATGTTGAAAGCGTGTAGGGAGTTGGCCGTTTAGAAAATTTAAGATCCAAGAAAATATTGTCGGCCGAAAGAAGAGAAGAGCCACGTCGAAAAGCTGGGAAACACGGGACCGTCTCGAAGTACGGAAGATAAATCTTAAGGAGTCCATCAATCGTTATAATTAATCCTCGAGCACCATCGGGATGCCACCTTACACCACACAGCCGTAGTCAAAATAGGTAAAATAAGAGAGGATACAAGAAGCTTGCTGATAGATTGTGAGAGTAGATGACGGGAGCAATGAAATAATTTAAGGTCACCTTCGGGTTGACCATCGGGAGATATGGACGATATGGGGTTTCCAGGAGAGGTTATTCCTTGGTTTTAACAAAGGATGAATGCGATGATCGGTAATGACTAAATGAGGAAGGTTGGATTTAAGGAGAAAATAGGAACCTATAATAATGACCTGAGCTCTCGTCGCTTTTAGCCTTAAATTATTCAAACTTGCCCAGGCATGATATTATATTAAACAATATTACCTGATTTTATTGACTGAATTAATGCGCGTATTTCTGGCGGGTGATTTATGTTGCGAAGGAGTGATATTGGTTAGAATATAAATGGGATTATTTTTTTTTTTTTAACAACAACCTAATAAGTTGTAATCTAAAATAAAACACATCGAACTAGTGGTTTTAAATTCGTGAATGTAATTATTTTAACAGTATATGCAAAGATGGTGATGAAGAACGCTAGCGTTATATTTATGTATGGAAAAAGGCTTTTTGAGCCTCGATAAATCATTACTTTATTTCAAATTTTAGTCTCTTCAGGCATCTTCAGGGATAATCTGATTTTACATATAACTTAAATTTTCATCTGAAAAAAACATACATAAATTTTTCTGAGGATTTACTGTTAGATATTGGTCCATTTATAATTTTTTCTACTAATATTTATTTTAGTTCCTTTTCCTAGATGATCTGTTATATTTATGTTATTTTTGCAGGAGGTGAAATTTTCAAAGCTGTTTGAACTGACTTCTCCAACAAATGGACATAATACTAACAACAGGTAATTATAGAGCATATTTTATTATATTTGTATTATGTTACACTTAATAGAGAGGAAGCAACTGAAAGATTCCAAATACAAAGCATGAGACACTATAATACCTGTAAAAACTAACGAGTCAACGATTCGTCAATTTCGGTATCATCAGGGCAAAAAAATATATAACATATTATCAGCCTAAATGCAGTACTTCTTATATCGACAGACCGAAAAAAAATAATAACAAGAAAGTTTTATTCTAATAATACTACATAACTCATAGACATCTAATCGCATATTGAAGCTGAAGGGAGGTAACATTGGGACTACATAATAGTGTCTGTTATACCCCACCTCCTTGCTATCCTTCAGGAGATCATTGTATGTACCTTGGAACGAAGTACTGTTAATAAAAGATGTGTTTTGTTTGGTTTGCATGTATAAAATCTTGATTTTTTTTCTTTCTTGAAGATGTCTGAATTGGCGAAACATTAAGGATTGGCGAATAAGTGATCAAGTATCCATCAGTTATGTAGAATTCTTATTACATCAAATTGTCTACTACTATCGAAAATTTCTTTCTCTTAAGCAACCATAAAACTATTTACATTGATATGCCAATATCTCATAAATGGCTTATTATGTTGAATCCATTGTTGAAGAGTTTATTAACAATTTCATGAAATTTCAGTTAACAAGTAAATTGAATATATCCTAAGAATATTGTTCAGAATATTATGTATAGATAAGAATATTGTGAGGGAGACGTGGCTCTGAGTGTGAGGGAGACATTTTAACAGAAAGCAACTTCCCACAGCGCATGTCTCGACGATACTACCCGCAAGAAGCTGTAGGTCCAATCCACTTCTTCTCGGGTAGGCGTGAAGAAACAATACCTAGAAGACAGGACAGGAGAAGATGGAAGAAGAAGAAATTAGAAAGAAACATGAATCAAACAGCCTGTGTGCAAAGCAATTTATCACAATGTAAAAAGATAAACTTGCAGCAGTGATTTTTTTATGCTGGAATATGTATCAAGTCACTGCTGCTAACTTACGTATTGCCTTAAAGGCATGGAAGGGAGGAAGAAATACAAATAAAATAAAAAGATTTATCTAAAATCTTATGTTAAAGATTTTATTTATTATTTTAGTCCTAGTATACAATTTATTGACTTTCTCAAAAATGACATCTATCACCCGGACAAATCTTTTCTCTAAGTAATTACCAATAGCCAAGTCGATAGATGTACATTGATTTTGAAACAAGATCGAGACTCAAAAATTATACACGTTTCCCTCTAACAAAAAATTTACTTGTTATCTTATTTAGTTACATCTTTCATTTTTCTTTTCTTCACAATTATTTGTTAATCACAACTAGTTAGCAGTAGCACAGAGAATTTGGGAACCTCAAAATTTTATGACATTCATTTTTTTTCAAAGAGAATAAATTTTAAATAACCTATTTCGGGGTAATTGTAAGTCGGAGGACTAGGTTATTTACACTCGTGAATTTAATTTTTCTAAAACAAAACCCCGGCACTGGATATAGACTTTGACGGGAACTGTTGTTGGGAATTTGAGAACCTAGTACTTTTGTGACACTGAATGACAAGAAATAATAAGAATATATATATATATATATATATATATATATATATATAAGACTTTAATAGATTCATTTATTACAGTTGTGAAAATAAATTGTTTCGTTAGACAGGAGCAAAAATTCCTTTTATTTAGTTGTTCTATATGCGTCACAATCGAAGAACAACAAACCAGGTGATTCAATTACAAGTCCCACATTTCAGATATATATATATCTGAAATGTGGGACTTGTAATTGAATCACCTGGTTTGTTATTCTTCGATTGTGACGCATATAGAACAACTGAATAAAAGGAATTTTTGCTCCTGTCTAACGAAACAATTTATTTTCACAACTGTAATAAATGAATCTATTAAAGTCTTATAACTGTAACCTTGATATTCTTAATCTTCAGTGTCGTAGGGTTCTCTTCTCAGGTAAAATCCTTCCTTCTTGCTCTCCCGGCAAGAAGTGTTCTCTCGCTGTTGCCCTGTACTATCTCTTTTCCAGGTTTCTTCCATTCTCTGTTCTCTAGCTTTTTCGTCGATTGCTTATCGATTAGATACTTTTCAATAAACAACTCGTCTACTGCATAATTGAATATAATTTATAGTGCAACCCTACATTCCAATACATCCCCTCACTTAATGCCACATAAAGGAGAATATACTAGAGGCCATCTACTAAAAAATGTAATATAAAGAAGCATGACAAAGGGACTAGCTACGGGATATTGTTAAATATTCTACTTAACCTCTTTCAACTTCCCTTCTAGACGATTTATATTTTTTTTATTTTCGGTTCAAAAAAAAAAATGTTTTCATGGAATGTTACTGTTGTTTTATTACTTTTATTTATTAAGTTCTCAAGAGACATAAAAATAATTTAGTAGTATATGGCTGGGTTTTTATAACAACTTCTTTAATATTTTTTTATTTTCTAAAAGCATTAAAGTTTGTTTATTAGTTGATGAAATGATACAAACTTTTGGTTTGTTGTTGTTTAAATGCTTAAACCCAAAGGCCATCATCGCCTGATAAAGATTTTTTTCTTAAGGACTTGTGATCTCTTAGTTCAAATGAGTAAAATATCACAAATATTTTATTGGCGTAAGTCATTTAGTGGAATAAAACACTCTCATGAGATATATTGCTTCCTCACTACCGAAGGCAGGGAAGCTTTATCAAGGATCAAATTTGGTTCGACTGTCAGTCTGTCAGCTGGTTCGATTAGTTTGTGAGTCAGTAGTTAAATCGATATAACGGGCATATCACTTACTACCGTTTATCCAATTTTCATTAAATTTGTAGAAATTGTGCTGGTTGGCGTCTAGATGGTCCTATATCAATTTTATCAAATTCAATCCACCACTTTCACTTGCGCACGCGTATTTTCAGGGATATACTACTGTTTCAGAAACGGCTCGTTCAATTTGGCTCAAGCTGCAAAAAGGTAGGTATTAATAAAAAAACGTCTCCCAAATAAGGTCAGTATTAAATTTATATTAAAAGATCTAAATATTTTCTTATGAGCATAAAATCTCTGGGAGAAGCCGTTTTCGGAAATTCAGCAAATGGTTTTGATAGCCACGAGTTTTGTTTATTAGCAAATACTAAAATGAGAAAAAGTTTCGGATTTGCAGTTTTTATATTTGAAAATTCGTTATTAAAAACAAAATTAAAAACAGTGCATACTGAATATGTACTCGCTACTTTTAGTGCAAATGACCTATTTAAAAATTGAGTGTTTTATATGAGAGTGTAGAGTTGAGTGTGTTTTACATTAAAACTAATTATTTCTTTATGATTTATTAGTATAATTTTATATTTTATTGTCCTCTGGTATTTTTCATAGCAGTAGACTACTTATATCAATTGCAGACTACATAGTGTTAATTAATTGTTACTCTGAGTTCATAAAAAGAAAATCTTATTGGAGAAGGCAGTGGATCAGCTGATGCAAAGGACGTGTTCTGATATCTTCTCTCAGTTTCTGCCTATTTTTCAGCGGAATCTCTTTGATTATTTACTGAATACAGTTGAAGTGTACACTAGAGCAGTTGTTATTTACTGTTTGCTACATTTTTTTTTTTTTAATTTTTTTTTTATTTAATTTTTTTTTTCTCTTATGATATGCGGCATAGTCAGCAAGTGATGTCCAGTAAGGTGTCCACTAAGAGGACTCGGTCAGACGGCGTTAGTACCCCTCGTGATTCACCAGCGAAACAAAGAACTCGTCGCTGCCTGCGAGAAATTGCTCCAATAACCACAGTGAAAACTTCAGGTACAGAACCTCAGCCTCAACCAGGTACCTCTTCGCAAGAATTGTTGAAGAATCTCCTTTCTTCACTCCAAACCCGTTCCAAGTGCTTCATAATGACAGAGAAGAAATGGAGTCAGCAGCAGTACCTAGGGAACCAAAGCCTCCTCTGATATTTGTAAAAAATATCAAAAATTTTCAACTACTGTGTACACAACTAAACGAAATCTGCTCCGGCAGTTATTCTTGCCTCAATAGGACAACGATACAAAAATAACACCAGATACTGCAGAAACCTACCGAAAAATTGTGAAGTACGTGTCCGAAACGAATGCAAATTTTCACACATACCAGCTGAAACAGGAGAGATCGCTACAAGTGGTGGTAAGAAATTTACACTCCTCAACCCCAACTGAAGTGATAAAAGAAGAACTAGCGACGCTTGGTTTCAAAGTGCGTCAGGTAACCAACGTTCTGAAGGAGAATAAGGAGCAGCCAGGAGTAAGTAATAAAGTTCCACTACCTTTATTTTTCGTGGATCTAGAGCCATCACCTGGTATTGAAAAAATATATGACATCAAGAGATTGTACTACACTATCGTGAAGATAGAGAAGCCATACCCCAAGAAGGAAATTGTACAGTGCCACAATTGCCAGGCGTATGGCCACACGAAAACTTATTGTCACCATCTGCCGCGTTGCGTGAAATGCGGTGAACAGCACAAATCTGTGGAGTGCACCAAACCAATACAAGATCCTGCAGTGTGTGCACTATGCCAGGAGGGACACCCGGCCAACTACAAAGGCTGCCAAACCTATAAGAGCCTCAAATCCAGATACCAGAAGAACCGGATTCAAGATGAGACAACCAGACCAAGAAGAGAACCTTCTAGAATAGTTAATAATAATTTATCATACTCCGAACTACTTGGAGGTAAGAACCCCAATAATACATGTGAAGCCCTGTCGCAGCAACTACCTCAGCCCCAACCTCAATATTCTGTTCATCCTAACACACATAATCATCAACAACCTCAAATTCCTCCTCCTTCAAATGCAACAGATCTCACCAGTTTGTTAGCATCTTTCCTCACCGATTTCAAATCCCTAGTTACTCCACTCATATCACTCCTTACAAATCTCGTACCTCACCTCATCCCTCCTTTAAAAAATTATTAATGACTCACATCCCAAAACCCATATCCATTCTCCTTTGGAATGCGAATGGTGTTAGAAATCACGTTGACGAACTAACAGCATTACTACAAGACAAGAACATTGACGTAGCCCTTATTACAGAAACTCGACTGACCATAAAACAGCATTTGAAAATCCCACAGTATTTAACATACCGTACTGACCATCCTGACGGCAGAGCACATGCCGGTACTGCTGTCATCGTACACCAATCCCTCTCCCATCACTTACTCCCATTACCCACTCAAGATTTCCTACAGTCAACCGCTATTGTAATCAAAACCTTCTCCTTTCCAGTCACCCTTGCATCAGCATATTGCCCTCCTAACAGATCCATATCCAAAGTCCAGTTCAGTTCTCTCCTCAACTCCTTAGGTCATAATTTCATCCTGGGTGGAGATTTAAACGCCAAACACCATCAATGGGGTTCTAGAACCACGAACTCTCGTGGCAGAACATTGTTATCTGCACTCAATTCCCAACGGTTCAGTATCCTTCCTCCTAAGTCACCTACCTACTGGCCCACAGATCCTAACCGCAATCCCGATATCCTTGATTTTTTCATCCACAGTGGCTTAGGTCCCCTCAATCATTCCCTTACCCGTCTTGCCGAACTATCCTCAGATCATAGTCCATTATTACTCCAATTATCTCTTGCTCCTATTCCTAAGTCTTCTCCACCGTCCTTCATCAGAGGCCCAGTTAACTGGAAACTCTATCACCAAATCCTATCCGATAAAATTGACCTCAGAATAACCCTAAAAACCCCAGATGACCTTGACAATGCCGTACACCTTTTCACCACCACTATCCAACAAGCAATCTGGACTGCTTCCTCTCCAAACCACTCCTCAAGAACTCCCAAGAAAAATAAGTTACCTCAACACCTCATAGACCTAATCCATACCAAACGCCGAGCCAGATTATTATGGCAACGTACTAAACACCCCATCGATCGTCGCTCCTATAATTTTTACAGTAAACAATTAAAGCAGGAATTGGCCACCTTCAAATCCCAATCCTTCAACTCCTACCTTACTTCCCTCTCTGTTCATGACAATTCCCTATGGAAGATCACCAACAAAATCCTAAAATCCCATCATATTTCCCATCCCCTCCGTCGAAGCGATGGCTCCTGGGCAGCGTCTGATGAAGATAAAGCTGAGGAATTCGCCAGACACCTCTCCAGAACATTTACCTCTCATCCAGAATCCAACCTCACCCATACCACAACAGTAGAAGAATTCCTTACATCACACATTCCACTTTCCTTGCCACCTAAAGCAGTTAATCCTTCTGAGGTCAAACATCACTTACAAAAACTTCCTCTCCGAAAATCTCCTGGATACGACCTCCTTACCTCTCAAATCCTTCGACAACTTCCTCCTAAAGCTGTTATATTTCTCACCTACTTATATAATGCCATCCTAAGAACCACCCAATTTCCTCTCTTGTGGAAACATTCCACTATTATCCTGTTCCCGAAACCAGGCAAACCTCCCAACACCTCAACGTCCTACAGACCAATTAGCCTACTTCCGATTCTCTCAAAAATCTTTGAAAAGATCCTTCTGAAACGAATCCTACCCTTTATAGAATCCCAAAATTTTCCTTCACATCAGTTCGGATTCCGTTCACAACACTCCACAGTCCAACAAGGACTCCGAGTGGTCGATCATATTTCCGCAGCATTGGAAAGCAAGCAATATTGCTCGGGTGCATTTCTGGACATAGCTCAAGCTTTTGACCGGATATGGCACGCCGGGCTTCTTTCCAAGCTGAAAACCTATCTTCCTCAGTCCTTGAACCTTGTCCTCCGTTCCTACCTCACAGATCGTACCTTCCGAGTTCGCTGCGGTAGTGAATTATCGAATTGCTATCCAATTGAGGCAGGTGTTCCTCAAGGTAGCGTATTGGGTCCCGTCCTTTACATCCTCTTTACCGCCGATATCCCTGTCCATCCCGATACCTTCCTGGCAACTTTTGCTGATGACACCGCCATTCTATTATCCGACTCAGATCCTGATATAGCATCCTTAAACCTTCAAAGACATCTCTCCCTGATTGAGCACTGGTGTAATAAATGGCGAATTAAAGTAAACGAATCCAAATGCCAACACATCACCTTCACGCTCCGACGCAGTTCCTGTCCACCAGTACACTTTAATTCCATTCAGCTTCCTTTCTCAGACACAGTCCGGTACCTTGGCTTTCTCTTAGACAGACGACTAACGTGGAACCCTCATACTAGACTTAAAAGACAGGAACTAAACCGACGATACGGACAACTATACCGGCTACTAAACAGAAAATCAAAACTTTCCATTGAAAACAAGTTACTGATCTACAAGACAATACTGAAACCTATCTGGACTTACGGACTTGAACTGTGGGGAACAGCAAAATTTACTAACATCAAACGCATCCAATCCTTCCAATCAAAAGTCCTTCGAACAATAGCCAATGCTCCTTTCTATGTAACCAACAAAACCCTACACCATGACCTTAATATCCCATTTGTCCTAGACCTTATCCCAGCAAAATTCTCCAAATTCCACCAGAACCTTACCCATCATCCAAATCCCTTTGCAAAATCTCTATCCAGCACCACCCATCCATATAATCCTCCAAGGAGGTTAAAACGGCAGTGGCCCCGCGATCTTTTATAGTTTGTAAATATTGGAGTTCTGGCAATGGCCAGATTCTCCACTCACGACATGAGTGTATGTGGCTAAAGCACTCTTGCTCAATCTCCACTGGGTTTAGCCCTAGTGACGCGGTTGAGAGAGGAGTGCAGGGAACTCCTGGAGTCATACTTTTCCCTCCACAGTTGCAGGGACAAGTCTGGTTTGGAGTTCTCTCGCCAAGTTGTAAATATTGTATATAGGTGTGCATGTGTTCTTTTTATTTATTTATTTTTAGGTTATTTTATTCTTATTTATTGTATATATATTATTTTTCTGTATAATTTATTTTATTTACTGTACAAAGAGTGTGAATGTGATCTGTGAACACTATTATTAATGTCCCTGAGACAGATTGTAATATATTTCAATAAATAATTTATTTATTTAAAAAAAAAAAAAATTGTGATTATTTTTATTTCTATTGAAGTATATTGAAGTTCAACTAGCTCGTCGTGGTCTCGATTTTTTCATTAAATATCATGAAGCTCAAATATCAAAATTGTGAAACTTCACGCATGTTTTTATATTCCAGGTTAATTATTTTTGTTCTCACTGAAGAAAAGTATTGGTCTCGTTAACTCCGAACAAACAAAAAGTTGAATTTTGCCTATCGATCGTTGTATTCACTTTACGAGTGAATAAAAGTATACCTAATATATATTATTATTACTGTTATTGCAAAAGGTCGTATGTAAAAGTTTTCAAATTTGATTCTATTTTTGACATTACGTACTCTGCAATTGATATAAGTACTCTACTGATATGGGAAATAGCAAAGGGCAATAAAATCCAAATTATACTAATAAATCATAAAGAATAATTAGTTTCGATATTCTCCTTTAAAACACTCAATTTTTACATACGACCTTTTGCACTATCATTTGAGATATGCACATTTAAGTATGCACTGGAATTTCTTTTTTAATTACGAATCATCTTATACGCAATCGGTAAATGCAGAACTCCTTCGAATTTTAGTATTTGCTGATAATCAAAACTCGTGGATATCAAGCCATATGTGGAGGGATTACTGAATTTCCGAAAACGGCTTCTTCCAGATTTTTATTCTCATACGACAAATTTTAGACCTTGAAATATATATATATATATTAGCTAATGAAAACAGTGAGGAAGGTATTTTAATAGTTAATGGCAACTCTCGTTTATCCATGAAATTGATTGTCATGATTGCTAAGGGTAACAGAAATTTACCGATAACTTATTCAAGTATATAATTGAATAAGTATATCAATTGACAATAAAAGCAATAAATAAATCATTTAAAACGAATTCGCGATTTTACCTAAGAAAAGAACATAAAAAACATTTACAGATTTGGCAAATAAAACGTTATTTGATTTTGTTTAGAAAATAATTTAGTTCAATTTGCGATTTACTTTTGCCTAAAACTAGTTTGTAACACTTCATCTTCTTGCTCTATCTAATTAATAAAGGAGGTAGCTTACATATTTCAGATCCACTTGGTGACTTATTCATTACTCTTTCTCTCTTTCTATAGATTCTCTCATTATCAACTATTTCAATGCCTCTTCCTTTGTTGAAAATTAGCTCATCAGTAAAGTGCTCAAAACCAGAATCACATTTCATTCAATTATTAATGTTGTTTTCGCCACCAGATCCCCCATCAAGAACAATCTTACCAATTCAGCTAATGTGGCAGCGCCTTGTTCTTTGCCATCTTTAGTTATTGATAAATTTTTACTTAAATTGGTTTTCGCAATCGTGGCTTCATAAATACTATATGACGTACTGTTGGTACTACTAGTGCTAGTGAAGGGGGAAACTAATCTGGCAAGTTATTTTTACTAACATGATGTTAACCTTGAGGTTGTTGCCACATACTATTCAAAGTGGGAGTTTCAAAATTGATTTTTCGGGCCCGCCGAGTAATAAATATTAACCGACCCAGGTGGGAACTCACAACGTTCATCCAAACGTGTTCGAACACCACTTCCATTATATAACAGTATAATATTTCCGAATGTATTAGGGAGACCGGAAAGTAATTTCGTCTTCTTACACTGAATTCAAACATAAATTTCACACTAGTTTGTATTTTTAATCATTGATGGAATCACCTTCATTATCTATAACCTTTTTCCATCTAGTATGAAAATTTTCAATGCAGAATCCTAGTTTAAAATAGAGTATGAATGTTTTTCTTTTTTATATATTAATTATGAATGTTTTTCTTTTTTATATATCTATTTGTTTTACTTATTATTATTATTATTTTATTTTTAATTTGAATTCAAGTTACATTTCTTTAGTTTTATAGTTTTTACCTTTGTTATATAGATATATATTTTTTTTATTTATTTTTTTTTATTTATTTTTTTTTTTATTGCATTGTATATATAGTATGAATGAGCCTCACTCAGCTTTAGTACTCAGTGCCCTTAAATGTGTGGCAAAATGTATTATTTCTAAATAAAAAGATTTAAAAAAAAAGTTTAAAATAGAGTTCATCCATTTCTATATTTAGAATTATATTATTAATGATAGGATTCGTTAACGGTTTAAATGCATGACATGTGATGATCTCATCATCATAGTTAATCGAGCATTTTTTATGTGAGTAATACTTTAATTGTTTTATAGGATCGTCTCAGAATGAAATTAAGAGATAGTTGTGTTGTTGAACTTTAAAATTTTGAAACTTTGAAATTTTGAGTTCCGCTAAACTTTAACAAGAGATATTTAAGGCTTTTAATTAATACTTTATTAATAATTAAATTTTCTAATAAGTCCCATTCTCTAACGAAGATAACTGAGGACTGAACTGCCATATATCTAATTAACAGTTAGCTGTATGTTTTAAGTTTGACAATCCAGTTAGAGCAAGGCTAGTGCTGAGGGTAAGGGAAGTTTGTAGGTAATATCCCTTAGTTGCTCAATAGATAGGCTACATTAGTGTGCATTAGCATTAGGTTGTGACACTGGCTCCATATTCCTTAGGTATACCAGATACATTTTCTGTATCGCAATAACTTTGATAGTACTATAAATCGTTTAAAAATATAACGCTCTATTAATCTACGGTTTTTTTTTTTTTTTAATCAGCCATATTTATTATCATTTTATAAAACTAACAGAGTTTTAGACATAATAATAACTTTAAATCGTGAAATAACAATCAGACTTCCCGGATTATCAGAACGAATTATTACAAGTAGCCATAGAGGATTCACTTAAAAGTAATAAAAGTAATTTGGTTCTCTTTTATCGCCTCCATGACACGGCGTCTCGTTAAGATACTATTTTGAATAATAGCTCATTATAAAGAGGATAAAATGTTGAAAATTTTCTTTGCTTGCACTATGCAGGTCCGATTTTCAGTTTCTGAGACATTTTAGTTCACATCTTAAATAAAAATCGTTTTGACAAAATTTTTCCCTCTTAGCTTCTCTAGGACGGTGTCACGGTAAGATACAATTTGAATAATACCTTATTACAAAGAGGATAAAATGTTGAACATTTACCTCGCTTACAGTACGCAGGAACGATTTTTAGTTTCTGAGATATTTTAATCCAAACGTAAAAATACTTCCAAAATTTACTGATGTGCTTAAAGTAGAAAAAATACAGTTTTTTTTAAGACCAAACAGACGAAGAGAAAATAAAATTAAAAAACGTCTGCCAAGTAAGGCCAGTATAGCTTCAGGTAGGCTGAACTTTTTTTTAGAACTAAAAAATTAAAATTAATTTAAATTTAGAAATACCGCTGATTTAGCCCGAGCCAGATACCTATCCCTTTATGATAAACTCCAGACCCATCCGAATCCACTTTTTCCAGCATTGCTTCTTCTTTGATTCCTGATAATCACCCCTAGGCGTATGAAAAAAAGATCACCTCGTGATCTTCTTTCCAAGAATTAAATAGTGCTACCACTGGGCACTATCTCTTCAAGTCTGTTCATATCATATCTAATATATACATTTTTACTGACTGTATTTTTTATACAGTTGTAAATTACATTTAATAAATATTAAAAAAATTGAAATACATATATACTTTTTTCAACACTCACAATCAATGATAATTACATTATTCTCAAAATTTTCTCCAACTTTGGGCCAAGTCAAACGAGACGTTTTAAAACTATATGTGTGTCAAAAACAATACGTTTGCAGATTCGAAAGTGCAAGTATTCTCTGAAAGTAGTGGATAGAATTTGATACATACACGATCATTTGGTTATTAGTTCCTAACTGGCCTCCAAATTTGGGCCAAATGTTTTTGAGAGAGCTGGCGGAACAAGGAAAAAAACGTTTGCGCAGTTTTTAATGTAAAGCAATCAATAAAAGTGATACAGCGTTTAGTTTTAAACAATAACCACCTTTTTTCCAGCTATGAGCCAAATTTAAAAAGCCGTTTCTGAAATATTGGCATATTTAAGAAAATATATTTGCGTCAACGTAAGTGGAAGTAGTAGATGGAATTTAATGAAATTGATATGGGACCATCTAGGGACCACCCCTCACAGTTTCTTAAAAAAATTCATGAAAACTCTATAAATGTTAATAGGTGATACACCCGTTTTATTGATTTGATTACAGACAGTCGCTGAACCAAATTTGATCATTGATCTCTGAAACTTAAAACGCTAGTGAAAATTTTCGTTTCTAAGTAAAATTTTTTTTTTAAATTTCCACACGAATACATGATTTCCCACCTTCGTTATTGAACAGGTAACGAGAAATAATTTAGCTATTGAAGACTCAAAAACATATACATTTTTTAAAACTTTTTAAACGAAATAGTATTCCCAAATACAGCTTTGATTCTGTGAATTTCCTTGGTAAATTGATCCAGTCAATTACCATTAACTGAATTATTTTAGAATGTTTTACTGTGATGTTCCAAATGTTTAAAAAACCTCCTTCCACTTTTATAGCTAATACTATTTTTTACAATTTTTATATAATCACAGTGGGACTTGTTTATTTCAAAGCTAAGCCTTTATTTATTTTTCCTTCCATCTTGTGTTTCGGTAATATGGACTTAAGTAGACGTAGCTTATACCATTTCTACTATTGTTCTTCTCTCATTTATTTCTATGTTTTATTATAGATTTTTATTCTTTATTTCGTCTTGAACTTTAATTTTCAAACATCAACAGTTTTTTTTTTCTTTAATAATGTCAATGCGATGGGTAATATCATTGGTAATTATATACCAAATATAAAATTTTGAGAAGCTATTACTGACGATACTTGTCAGTCGTTTTTATATATAAAAGAAATATAACCTTAGTTTTGAGAAACGGTAAGATAACAAGAAAGAAGGGGCTTCCTCAATTTCCCGAAAACCGTTTTCAATAGAATCCTTTTTTTTCTTTATTTCCTTAGTAATTCTTTCATTTACTTTTTCCCTTTTATATAGCTTCCTTTTGGCACTAACGAGCTTCAAATCATTTTTTGAATCATTACACCAAAAATTATTATTATATAATGCTATTGCTCTGTATCACCAAGTGAATATTTTTTCTTAATATTAAATTAATTGTAATAGGAGACTATCGTTAATTTTTTTTAAATTTATTTCGAATGAGTTCTGTGAAATTTTATTAGTAATGATTGATCAGACAATGAAGTACAGAATACATACGTTATTCCCAAATAAAAATTGTATTCAATACTATGAACTTTTTTTTTAATTTAGCCTCTTTATAGAATAAATGAGTCATATGCACTAGGGGTCGCCAATGGTTTTTTAGATAACATTGTTAAATTTACAACGAAATTTTATTTATTTATTATATAAAATTAAAATGAAATTTTCCATCTTCAAATTGCAAGAAGCAAATTTCGGTGCTAGCGTCTAGTAGATCTCTTGGCCACCGCATCCGTAGTCTTTCAGGGCTATAGGGATTCTTTGTACGTTTAAGATTATGTATTGTAAGTCAGTATTTTACCTAGGCATCCGTCGTAAATATAATGCAGTCGTAAATTCGGATAGTTTTGAATTGTCAAATATTCTATCAATGGCACCATTCTGATCTTTCTCCACTAGAAATAATCTCATGAAAAACTTCATACCATATTTATTCATAAACGATGCCATAATTACATATCAAAACTGTCTACACAATTTAACATATAATGTCCTAAAAAAATTGGCTTCATCTTATTTCAAAGGATCTTAATTTTTTTTTTTACTTTCATTCTTTAATAATTTAGAGTATTGATTAGACAAATTGCTTAAATTAGGCAAGTCTGTAAAAAAATCAATTTTTATTCACATCGGGATGTCTTCTCAGATGAGATGTCCAATATAAAAAATTATAATTCATACATACATGATTACAATTCAACTTATAGGCATGGCACTAAAGTAGAAACCATCTGAGTGGAGTTAAAAATTAACAGATGTGACCAATGACAGAAGGCGTTCGGTTAGAACTTTGTTCTTATATCGGGACGAAGTTTGGTAACAAATTATCAAGTTCCTGGAAGAAGTTCTCTCACACTTCTCCATCTCTTCTCTCTCCACTCCATGGAGCTGATACTGTGGAAATTCGTTGATGTCATTACGATTTTGCAGGAACTTTTCGATTGGAAATCTAATCCATAAATTTTATTATTACTTGACTTTGATTGACTTTTTTTAATTATTGAATCACTTTCTTTTCTTGATTAATTTGTAATCTTATTATTCATATAACCAGGTATCTATTAATTTATAATGCTTAAGTTCTGTCAACTAGTGATATTCAAATACCTTGGTCATTCTTGGGCAGGAGGAAGATCGAAGTTGGTGGTACCGGACTCAGCGGCTACCTTTTAGCCGTGGCTGAGAAAGTGGCTGCCTCCGGAGAGGTCCTCAACGTCGCAGAGTGCCTGGAAGTGGAGCCTAACCCTGGAATCAGCCTCAAGTCTCTTCTGGCTATGCCCATCAGGAACAGCAACTACCAGATCATAGGTGAGTCCCTTTAGCTTTATGAAACTGATGAATGTATGATAATGGAATAATGAAATGAACAATAAAAAAAAAATTAAAATTAGAAGACGATAATCAGGATGCCAAACATGTTTAAATATGTAATAGTATTTCATTAATGCTATAAGTTTACTACACTTTATTTATCTCCTTAAAGGCTACAACCAGATACCAAAAGGACTCTAGATTTTCTGAAAAAATTATACTCACCATAATCTTATCTTCCCTCAATTCACCTCCAACCCAAACCAAACCATGGCTAATCCAGCAATTTTATAATTGCATTGATTGAGAAATAAATTAATTTGCCATTGTTGAAAAAATCATAATTCGGAACCTTACCAATTAATGTGCTCGGAACGTATTTCAGTATTTTATTTTTTAACAAATAAATGTGTTCCCTGTAAAATAAAATAAAAATATTCTGCCGTAAATCTTTTTCCCTCCAAGCTGGTCGCCATGTAGGTTTTATATATATACAAATAATGGATAAGAACCTTTTGAATTGTCATATGCACAATCGACCATTTATGCAAACTTGTTCGTTTCTTGACCAAATAAAGTTTTCTTTTTCTTCTAACTTTTATAAGAGATGTGTCCAGTTGTAACTATATATTAAAAAAAGGCAATGTTACCAGAAAAAAAGTGGCCGCACTGTCCCAAAATGGCGTTCGAACACGAGTGACGACTTTGACTTGAGTTAGTTTTTCTGTCACTGAGATCCAGCAGTTGTCTTAATTTCGTCATTATTGGTGTTTTATTAAATCTGGATAGTCAGAGTACAATAAAACCTAAGAAAATTTAAAAATAATTGGTCTTGGCAGTAAAAAATACCAGTAAATTCAATGTTTTCAGTTCGTTTAAACTAAAGTTGAAAATCAAGCGTCATTTGTAAGTAAACGACCTACAAAAAAAACAAAAAAAAAAAAACGCCCCGAAATAAAACATCTAGAGAATACATTTATCATTCTAAATCCCTAATTAATATTTTATATATTTAAAAAAGTTCTTTAGAAAATGTACTTAATCGGTGGAAAAGCGGCACTGGCAAAGGCACCTAGGAATAATATCGTACGCAATAAATGATTTATTTATCAATTATTTATAGCTCTTCTAACAGCACAGATGTGTTTTCAGGCACTCAATGAAAAAAATATCTTCGACGATGCTTCAATCATTGCATTTGAGAAAGACCTAACGAAAAAAAAAAAAGAAAACATACATAGAGCTATGCAATTATCGTCGAACATGCAAAAAATATTTATCAAAAGCTTGATTAACAGAATTTAGAATATATTTTCTGGATTATTATTGAAAAATCAAACCAATGATAATTTAAGTATCATAGATCTGAAAATACAGAATCTTTATGATTAAATATTCAGTTTAGTAAATAGCCATAAATTGTATTGGGGTTTACGTTGTGACAAATAGCCTTCTAAAAATACTGCCTATTTTATGAGATTTTCATGTTAAACCCATCAATTCCTTAGTGCTTTCGATAAATAAACCCTAAAGAGCTTTCCAGATTCATGGCTTAAAAACCAAACGACCTTTTTTTATATTTAATGGTAAATGAGCAAACCTCTTAATAATATGAGATTATATTTACCCCTTTTTCGACCGGATTGAATTATGTAAATGAGTGATTTTATTAATGAAATTATGTATAAAAAATCATTTTGGGATCTTCTAATGTGTTTAAAGGAAAAAATTATCCAGTGAATACCGACCATTTATTTATCGCTTAACATCTAAAAATTCCTGTAAGGGAATGCATACTTTTACGAAAATGGTATTAACTCCTATGTAATAAACCAGCTGGGAATACATATCTTTTGGTTTTTCAGCCGAAGGATATAAAAGAATTAACTCTAAATATTAGATAAGAAAATTAATAGTTAATGACAAAAAAAACCGTTTATAATAAATATCAAGAAAAATAAAAATTTAGGTGAAAATAAGTGCAACATTTAAGGAAATATTTCCCATTGCGTTTCTGCTTACGTGTATGTGACTGACTGATCATCACCCCACTCAAAACAGTTATTACAATTAAGAAATTTGTCGCAATACAATTTTCTCAATAATAATGAATACAAAATGAAAATGGTTTACATCTCTAAGAGTATGGAACTAGATAATAAATCTTTAGTAGAAATTGAAGGGTAGATTCGGAAACAAAGCAAATTTTTAATTTTCAGAAGGAAATCTTTTTTTATTATAGTTATTGGGATATACTAGCTTTTTTTTCACTCTCCAAAGATTTTTTTAACAAATACAATACATACTTACACATCCTTTTTCTCGCTGGAATATACTAATCAATTTTAATTTGATCTATCTTGTAAAAAAAAAAAAAAAAATAGACATAACGAGATGCACTGGAATCAATAAGTTCAAGATGAAAATATCATGGTATTGGATTATATATGGACCACGGATTCGGTAGACAATCAACTTGTTGTTCATATTCATTATTTGATTAAGTTTTGTTTCTCTCTATCTCGCCTCTACTCTCAAGAGTCGTTGGAGTTTTACCAATTGTTGTATTCGGTTATTCTTCTTCAGTATCCAGTAGACTGAAATGAAAATGAAGCAAAATTAATTAATTAATTTAAAAAATGTCTTTTCTGCAAATATATAAATATGAAATAACATATTTCCCTTATACCTCTTCTATCGTGTAAAGAATGACTCCTCGGTGCATAAAGTTGGTATCCTTCATACAATCTAGCCATCCTGTCCGCCATCCATCTTTCTAGACTTCGTTCCTCTCATATTGGCTTCCATACCCTTCGCCATTGCGCCTTATGGTTCTAGCTATCTGTCATCTTTCTAATATCTACAGTTTGCGGATGATATATTTATTTCTATTCACTCCTTCCTCCGATAGTATCTCACCCAGTTTATAAAATTGTATTTTTTAAAAAAGGGTTTGCAGGTTGTAAAATTTTTACAGCTATTTAGGTTCTTCATTTTTATTTTTTCAATGATTTTCTTTTAAGTATCAGCTCCTCCTTGCTCCAACCGTTTACCTATTTAAACATCAACCGTGTTAATAAAAGTTAATCATTTTATAATAGTTTATAATTTACAAATGATTATACATCCAAAATATCTCGTATACTTCCAAGCATATGTTTCCTTACCGATTTGGGTTAGTCTCAATTATAAAAATTGCTTATAAAATGTTCGCTGATATTGGTTAGACTAATTTTTGTTTTTAATTTATTATTTGTAGACTATTGAATTATATTCCATATAAGCATTGGAAATATTTCGGGTGACGGATACTTTTTGAGTTAGCAAACAACTAACCAAATATAGAACGGGTCTTCAAAATGCTTGAACATTAATAAATAAAGCTTGCGAAATTCGAATCGTTATATTACTAGTTGTTCTTATTTAGGGCTAATAGGGATGAAATTTCGAGGTCATTAACGCCTTTTTTATCATAATTTCAATTACCACAATAATAAATCATTATAATAAGAAAAAAAAGAAAAAATCTCAACTTTAAATTTTGTTCCGAAAATCATTATTTAAAATAATTGATGATTACGGTATGAGCCCTAATTTGGTTAGAATTAATAAGTAATAAGGACACAAAATGTTGGCATTTTAGTGTAGGCTATTTACTCATCAGATAAGAATTAGTTTGGTTTGTATATCCTACCCTTAGTCAAACCAAGGAAACTTCCCGTGTACGAATAGGGCGGTTTGAGGTGGACCATGGTTTCACTAATTGTTTGATTTCCTCTAATTTGCATCTATTTCCATATGGATTGACAAGCAAGAGCTATTTCCTTTTTGAGAGAAAGACTTGTAACACTTGGTGTTCAAATGGCAGTGTCCCAGCGTGAAAGGGCGAGTGCTTGCTTGGTTGCCGCATCCGCGAGCTCATTATCCTTGATCGGTAAATTATGAGCCGATTTTTATTCTTATAAAATTTAATTAACTATCAAATTTAAACTGTTTCTAAATTTGATTTGTTCAAAATAAAACTTTTTTTTTCTTCATTAATCCTAAGGGAGATAATTATTTTCGATGGATATAAGTAAGAATTCATTTCCACTCCACTACATTATGACGTTTCGGGATTCAGTTTTATATCCCATCTTCAGACTAGAATTTATAATATTATAGCTATTAACAATTTTATACAATTAATACAACATTTATTTATATAACTTTAAAAAACAATAATTTAACTTTTTTGCCAATCTTACAGCTTATAATTGTACTTATATAACTTATAATTACAGCCAATCTTCATCATATACCTTCTAATTCTCTATAAGATTTTGTCATATTATTTATTGTCATATTCCTAAAATGCAATAATTTTAAGTTTATTATTTATTTAATTATTAGTATTTTATGTATTTAACTAGTTTCAATATTGAATATATTGCCTTGAAAATTATATTGTTGTCTCCTCTAGGGAGAGCTTAGTCAGTCATATTCTGAAACAAACCTTGAGCAAAGGGTCTAATTCTAAATATTTTATTTATTTTTATATATCTTATTTATTTATTAGATATCCAAAATGACTCCCTCTTTTTGCTACATCAGTTTTGAAATTAATTGCTTTTTTATTATGTTTAATAATAAATATCGACTCTATTACCTTTCTATGTATACTATACTATATGTTTCCTATGTGTATACTATATATTTGTGGTTGTAATAAGTTGAATGTATGTCTATTAGTAATGCTATGATGGGCTGGGGCTGTCTTATTGTATATTTTACTATTTCTTGTATCGTTAAAGTGCTGGTTCATTCTTTTTTCTATGTTTTGTCTTGTTTCCTTGATGTATTTCACTTCACAATTATTACAATCCACCTTGTATACGACATCTTTTTGTTTCAATTTATTTATTTTATCTTTTATCGGACTTAAATAGTTATTTATTTTGTTTAGATAATATAAACCGGTGTTTATCTCGCAATTATTATAATTAAATATTTTTTTTATTCTATGTGTTAAAGAAGGGATGTAATTTTAATTAATTGATGGGAATACAATCGTTTTTTGTATTCTGCTGTAAAAAAAAAACCTCAATTTTTTGCACTAACAGTAGCGATATCGTTTGTTTATTGAAAACACAATATTCTAGATTTCATGGAATTAAATCTTTAAGAATTGATTTTTTCCTCTGTATAGTTTGAACATTGTGTATTTCGTATAAATATATTTTATATGTAATAGAATTGTAGAAAATGTATCAAGTGCCTTATTCTTATGTGAGCTCTAGTGAAATGATTCCTATGCAACAATGATTCTAGTTGGGTGCCCTGTTACTTTTTAACCAACTGTTAATAATAATAAACCAAAAAATCAGTAGACCAGTCTCAATTTTTTAATTTGTTTTGTAGGTTTTTGGAACATCTAAAATTTAAAATCATTGGATAATCTAAGTATCTTGGAACATAAAATCTTAAATTTTAAGGTGGATGACGGAGTAGAAATACTTTTTTCATTGTCGATTTTAAATTCCTAAATTAAATTAATGTTATTAGAAAATTAAACAAGTGTAAAAATCCTGCTTGATTTGAAAATAAAAATGTTTCAAATACTAAAAGAAAGCCATGCATAAACAAACAAGTACTCTTTTAAGTTAAAAAAAAATTATATTACTTGTTCAGAATTATATTATTGATATAAATGATGTCTCCAAAGACATATAAGCCCTTATAATTTTGTTATTTATTCACTTTTTAACAACGTTTCCAGCTGGTTTGCTCGTTCTCAAGTTTTCTATGAAGATTCAAAAAACCTGTTTTATTAATAATGATCATTAATTGTATAATTTATGATGCCAATACTACTGTTAGAATTTACCAAAATCCAACAAATTCCAATAACAATCACATAAATTCTAAAAACTTTTTATTATATCCTTATTATACTATATTATAATTCATTTTTAGACTACAGAAATAAAAATTACCGTGTTCCTCGCATTTTGTATAATGCTGGTCAATTCTAAAAACAAAAAAATATATTTTAGAGTGCGATTATTATTCATATTTTTTTTCTTCTGTTACGAAGAATTAACTGTTAAAAAATTAACTTAAGAGTTGTAACACAAATAAATTAATTTTGTCTAAACAAATAAGTGTTCTGAATTAATCCAAATATAATATAGGATACCTAATATTTCCTTTCTTTTTTTTCTGATTACTTTAGTTCGTAAAGCTATCCACCATTTTAATTATATAAAACCGTCCTAAATATTAAGAGCATATGAAAACCTTAATGGATAGACGTATAGTTATAAACTGATATCTTGTTATAGCATGATCCCTGATATGAGAATTAATCAGCAAGTGAATTTTATAATTTAATAAAATAAAGTATGAAAAATGTTCTATATATATATATATATATATATATATATATATATATATATATATATATATATATATATATATATATATATATATCTTCATATTTTTCTTTCCTTTTTGATTATTTATATTCTCTCTTGTTGATCATTCAATTAATTGTTTAAGGATTATCATCATCTAAGTCTGACCACTAGTTTGTCAATTTTGTTAAACATCATGATTGTTCCAAGAGAGTGTTTTTTTATTTAAATATATATTTAATTATATTTGTTCTCGATATATTTTTCATGAATCCGTAGTCTATGCAAGATTATATTGATCTATTAGAAATGATTGAGAATGGTGAAAAGATGGGAGAGGCAGACACAATTTAATTGCGACGCTGTTTCATCCTTTGATATACCCTCATCACATATTGCGGCCCAGTGAACTTAGTTCCCAACGCAGAAATAAACCCTTTAATTAATTTTCAACATTTTGTGCAACCTGGACCACTAATTCACCTCTTTGTTTCCTCTCCATTTGATCAAATAACCATTTATTACGTGTTTTCCAGTACCTGATTCAAAGAACGAACAAATTTTCTGTGTATTTTGATCTTTGTTCGTTTAACATTTTCCTCTGTGGGGTCAATTATTTATTATATAACCTGATTGATAATGTTTATTTATTATTGCTGACCTTAAAGATTATTGATTATAAGTCAAATCTAAATTTGAAAAACAAATCTCGATTTCATTTTTTAACTCTTTCAAAAGCCAGGTTTATCTAAATAGTTTTAATTGAAGATATATACCAGTAAAAAATAAATATACATATAGGTAGAAATTAATTTTTATTTTCATTTCATTTTGGCGAAATTCATTTAATAACAAATAGAGTTTAATGTTTCTTGAAAATATATGGAAAAGTATAAATAATTTATCACATTGAAGACAAGAAATTTTCATGGTTTAATGGTCTTTAATAATATTTTACCTCACTATAACCAATGTCCAAGAGACAGATTGTTGTAATACTAAATAAATAAATAATATAATATTTATATGTTGTCCCCTTTGATGTCGCTTAACAGGACTTACATTCCTAATATCCAAAATTTCTCATTCTAAAGAAACTTTAAGTTGGTTTGTTTTAAATAATTAACGATCTCTCATTATTGGTAGTATTAAAAAAAGCTAATGATGGCATTTGAAAGAATTTAATCATTGAATAAAGGAGCGAAAAGTTAAAATGTTTGTTTTGTCGAAAAAGAATCTCCGAGAATAATAATCAGACTGTATACGTACATCGTTGAGAAGATGAGAATTTTAGAAAAACAATATCTAATGTAGACAGTTGTAGAAGGTAGTATAGAGTGGAGAAAAATTATAAATAATAATGTCTGAAAAATAAAATTATTTGGCATAAACTACATGTTTCCAAGGAAATAAAATGAAAATCCCAAAGGAGATGTAAACTTTCAAACTTATGTTTAAAAAAAAAAAGGAATTATAAAATCCACTCGGTAAAGGCAATGATATTGATTAAAAACTATTTCATTGTACTTGTATGGAAGAGGAAGTGAACTTTTTATGTTGATGACAACTTTTGACCTATTGATAATAGGCAAAGAAAATCTCGTAACTCCATTTTAGTAAACTTTACAATGGAAAAGTAAGAGCTTAGTAACTGATAATAGTACGATCCATAATCATATATTTGTTAAACATACAAATGTAATTTAAATCTCTCTAGGTATACATTTCTCAGCAACTGGAGTTATGTGGTTTAAAAAAACATATGGATTTATGAGGATTTTGTTGCCTTTCTTAGATTGTTTATATTATCTGTTTTAAGTTTTAGCTCTCTTAAAATTGCACTTCAAAAATTATATAATAGCCTAACATTTGCCAAAAATAATTTCAATTTTTTATATTTTTCTATTCAAAGTAGAGCGAAGTGAAAGTTGTATGATGCACCGTCTTTTTCAAATATTAATATAGATTTAATTTAAATAAATATACTAAGCAAATATCATTTCCACGAGATTTGTCCAGTCAAAATAACTCTAAACAAAGCTTTCAAATTTTCTGATACCAAGTATATTTAAATAGTTATATTAACATTACAAAGAATGTATTGTAGGCATGCATGGTATATATAAATTGTTTGCTGTATTATTTGAAATATGCTTATATGTTGTAATAAATAAATCCTAATTAGTTTCAAACAATATTTTATTTATAAGTGCTGAAAGGATTGATTCATGTCTAGTAAATTCATCATCTGTCTGTTATTAAAGTCTCAAGTCGTTTAAGCTTATTGCTCCAAAAGCTTAAAGAATAGCTTACATATGACAACATATTATGTCAGTTCAATATTACACCAATTTTATAAAAAAAAATTTTAACTTTTATTATGATATTTACAACTGTATTAGTATGAATACATCAAGTAAATGTGTACAGAGAAATATAATAACATGAAACACACTTGTTTAGAAACTACCCATAGGTAGTACTCTAATTAAGGTCAATGCTTGTCGGAGATTACAACTTTTCTTTTAAAAAATCTTTCAAATTAGCTTTCACAGGATTTTTTTTGTAAGTCTAATTGAATTATCTGATGTTAGTTCCATATTTTTTGGAGCAATGAAAAAGTATTTATGGTTATGAGAATACTTTAAAATGAAACATGACGTTTTAATTTAATAAGTGACGGCTGTCTAAAGCTACTTAGCGGGACAGTTGTCAAAATATCAATAGTGAACATTTTAAAGAAAAATGATACAAAATGAGTATTTGTAAGTTATTTTAGTTTTACAATGAAGAATTATAAGAAAAGAAATGAAGAAATATGAATAAATATTACTGTAAACATGTGACCCAATCACTAAAAAAAATAAGTAAGATTGTGACCCAATTACTCAGTCAAAAACAAATCAACTAACATATTTGTAAATACTTCTATTTGTAAATATTTTTCACAAAATTAAGATCGTTTTTAATTTGGGCTAAGAAGGTGAGCCTTTATTATATTTTTTCTAATTAAGCAATAGTGTGATATAAAGATTATACTTACAGATCTTAAAAAACTATAACGTTTCTGGAACTTCTGATAACTAATTTTTTTACTTATTTACACAAGGATATTAAACATCTTGCTCAAAGCTGGAGTCAAGTTAGGGATTTAGGAAAAAATTATGCTGTATAATTTTATCAGTGAATTTATCTTACAAATGCGAGAAGTATATTCCTAGATACGTTTCTACTAAAAACCACTGGTTCAATTTGGCCTTTAAGTTGGAGGGAAGTTCGGGAAAATTGATTCCGTTAAATACTTTTTCAAAAATTATTCATATGTGGGATCTGCAAACATATTCTTGATGAACACGTGAAATTGCTATAAGGTAAATACTAACATGTTATCACTGACAAATTAAAATTTTTATTAGAGTCGGTTAAGCAAATATGTTTTCCTTAATAAGCCCATATTTTGGAGAAATTTTAGAGGTAGTATCTAATTCTTAAGAATATGAGGTTTTTAAAATGTGATAATCTATGAAGAAAGAAGGTGTATTTATTCTGTAGTTATGTACTATTATAATAGTTTAGAGTGTATTTGAAAATTGTCGGGTTATTATGGTAACATAGCGGACATACCACCAACCGCCTTGATAAATTTTTCGGAGATTTTGATGGTTGGTAATCTATGGTTGGTCCAATCTGGCTTGAACAAGTCGAGTGTATTAGAGCGTTGCCTTTTCAACATTCTCGAGTCTAGCAATGCCGGAAAGCCCTTTTAACATTCTCGAGTCTAGCAATGCCGGAAACTAAAAATATGATGTCAATACACAATAATGATAATGTAAAATAATATTAAAATGAACAATACAAGACTGGCAAACAATTGAATGATAATATACAATAATACTAATAATATTACTCTTCGAAGACCCGCAGGTCACTTGAAAAAAAAAATTCTGGCTTTAATCAAATTTTATATATTTCTTTTGTTTAGGCATACGGTTTTATTTGAAAGAACTAATCGTTAAAAACGGCCTTTTCTCTAAATTTTATTTTCAAATTACAAACAATAGACCTCAAAGTATAGATAATTATGTAACCATTGGAAATTATGATGTAGCTATAATAAACCTATCTGCCAGAAGTTTTTTATAATTCAACCCAGATAAATCTGACTTATCATAATTAATTTTGACTTATGTTTGATTGTGTTACATTAAAAAAAAAGAACTCTGGAATTTAATTTACATCAATGATAATAAAATATTTTTATTTATTTCATGAAAATATCATTTTTTACTTACTTCTTAGTACTTTCATTAATACATTGAGAACACGAAAGAGGAAATTCAAGTTAATAAATAAGGAATCTACTTATTAAATTGTAAGGATAAAACGACTTTCCTCTTCGAATTCTCCTTTGAATATTTTAAAGAAGTTCGTCTTGTTATTGTTTTCTACTTCTTGGAAATATGCCTTCATTTGCGATACACTCCTTTGCCTTTACTCCTTATTTTATAAAATGTAACTGATACTAAGTTATGTAAAGAGAAAAATATGTTACATTAAAATACTTCCATTGGCCATCCTAAATACAAATATCAGGTTTAGTTCATTCTTGAACTATATTCTAGCAGTTAACTGATGTCTTATCAATTTCTCTTAACGCGAAAAAAAATTTAGTTTTGATCCTTTTAAATGGAATTCGAAAAAATTTCTCCTCAATATATCTAATTAATTTAAATTTTATTTGATGGATCAGTGATTATCTACTTGCCTATTACTTTAGGTTGTTTACAAATGACTTGTTTTATTATAAAAAATATTTTCATTATTTGAAATCATCTATTAAAGAAATTAGGAATAGTAAGATTTGTAATGTGTGTGGTTGTATATTAACATAATAATTTTTCTCGATTTTGATGGATAATTTGTCTTTAATGGAATTAACTGATTAAATACTATAAGTTAGCACCCAACATAATTTATGAAAGAAACAGTCTACATTATGTGGAATTTGAATCAAGTAAAGGCTCCAAATCTTACAAAACAGTTTCTTAACCACTTCATTCATTAGCGCTTGCAGAACTCCATTACCCAGAAATTCAGAAAAGAGAGGAGAACTTACAACTTGTTATCAAGAAATCCCTAACAAGATTGTTTGTAGAGAGTTACTGGGTTTCTTATACAATTGCAGAATTACACAAGAGTTTCTATAACTGTAGTCCTTCTAACTGAGGCTTGTGAGGTTGGGAGATGCGTAGTTAACTTGATAAAATTATTGCTGTTCAACTGTTGAGTTCAGGGTGCAGTGAAGTTCTTCATAAACCTAACAGTAAGTATTTTGAGTATCAACTTACTGCTATCCGTACAGCCAAGAGATTTATTCAATTTGAAGTAATACGTGAAATCATGTTACATGTTATCTATGATTCCATCTACTCTTGGTGGTTAAATTCTATAAAAAAATTCATACTAAACTATGGTGAGTCAACCCTCCAATAAACGCGTTACTGGTTGTCATATTAATGGCCATGTTGTTGACGGTGTTGCCCAAATGCAAGAACAATACGAGTCTTCCTCAATCATTCTTGGTTTTGGACGTGTGCAAGTTACCTATTAACGTATAACTATTTATTAAACATGTTACTTTAGATCTTAGAATAATGCTACATGATACATTTAGATGTTTTATTGGCATAAGTACAGTAACTTCCAACCAAATTAATGAAATTAACTTGACAACACATTAAAGGCTTTGTAAAGAAAGATAAATATAAGCGCATACCTCGGAATGGAAGACTTATAGCGTAAAAACAATCTATTCAATGTCACCAATCATTTAAATTAAAAATCTAGTGTGTCCATTCAAATGACTTTCTACTTAGTCAATTTTTTTTTTCAAATTTAATTATCATCATTCAATGAAAACATAATTGAATCAGACTAATTTTCGTGGTAATCTATCAGAGAAGTCATTAAAGTACGATTTCTTTGATGAACTACAGCAATGTAAACGGGCAAGTGAACACTTGTCAACATCAGTGTTTAAAAATCCAATAATCCGTAACTGGTCCGATCTATATGATATTTTTATAGTTTTGTGGAAAATTTAATAACCTTTTAAAAAATGTTACCATTAAATTTTATATAGATATTGCTGCAAAAGTATATTGGTTCTACCAATTATTTATACATATATTAACTAAAATTGTCTAGTATTAGTAATTATTCTACCTTTAATTGTATTCACAAAACGCTTCTTTATTCTTTCCCTCAGTCTTGTTTTGATCCTGTAATATTTAGGCGATCTTTGTCTTGGTCTAGCAAAGTGCAATGCCATGACCGATTTTGGGCATTGCTAGTTGTTGATATTTTTCTGCCACCCTATTGTTTTATTTTTAATTAGTATACGAAAATAATTTTTGAGAATACATTTTCTCAATTGCTTCCTCACTACCGCAGGTAGGGAAATTTTGCATTCGTGAGAGAGGTTAGAAAAATGTTGTGCTCAGAATCGAAAATTTTCACTCGCGTTTTACGTTCCAGACATCAAGGATTAAATTTGGTTCGGTGCCGGTCTCTCTGCAGTCAAATCGATGTAACGTGCATATCACCTATTACCGTTTATCCAATTTTCATGAAATTTTCAGATATTGTGAGGGTTGGGACCTAGACGGTCCCATATCAATTACATCAAATTCCATCCAACACTTCCGCTTGAGCACGCGTAAATGTATTTTATTGGATATACATATATTTCAGAAACGACTCGTTCAATATGGCTCAAAGTTAAAAGAATTGTGGGTTTTGATAAATTAATGATCCTGTGTCAATTTTATTGAATTCTATTCTCATCTCTAAAACCGCTCGTTCGCTTTTGTAGGGAAGTTAGGGACTGGTTAGCAGATAATTAAATAAGCATTAGTTTTATCAAATTCCATCCCATACTCTCAAAAACCAGATTTTCGCTTTTAGGTTAGTAAATGTATTATTTGACATATCTATAGTTTGAAAACACGTTCGATTTAACCCAAAATTGGAGGGAGTATTTAATTAATATAAATAACTATTAAAAATATACAGGCTGTGTAATTTGGAAGGCATTGGTCATATGGAGTGTGAGTTAGGTTAATACAATATTTTCAGGGAGTTATAAAATTTTAGGTTTTATTCAAAAAGTTAATTTATAGTACATTGTTTGGTCGATTCCAAACGTTACTGCTGGCATGACACTTACTTCCGTTACTTAGATTTATTGAACTTTTTAATAAGTGTAAATTTATTTTTAACCTGATTTCATAAAAAAAATCTTATTTTTGATTGTGTTGATTAATATTGAAGTTCAACGAGCTCGTCGTGGTCACGATTCCCTCCTTAAATATCAAAGTTGTGTGAACATCACGCCTATTTTTATATTCCAATATAATTAGGTTTGTTCTGACTGAATGAAAGCATGGGTCTTGTTAATTCCGAACAAAAAAAGTTGATTTTTTATTTTTTTTATTATTTTTTTTTTAATGATTTTTATATTCCATCCATTTTACGAGTGAAAACATACCTATTAAATATACATCACTAATGTTAATGCAGAAGGTCGGATGTAAAATTTTTCAATTTTTTCATTTGGTAGTCTGCAGCTGAAATAAATAGTCTTATATTATGGAAAATTACAAAGGGCAATAAAATGTGGAATTATACCAATAAATCATGAAGAAATATTAATTTTTATGTTTATTGTAAAATACTCAATTTTTACATACGACCTTTTGCACTAACAGTATCGATATGCATGTATGTACTGATTTTTTTTTTTTTAAACCGAATCATCTAATATGCAATCTGCATATGTGGAACTATGTCCATTTTAGTATTCGCTAATGAACAAAACTCGTTTAGAATAGAAAATAATTTTATTCTGGGACGAAGTCCCTTCAGAATAACAATAAAGTACAAAATTAAAATCTTACATCTGGCCAAATAAAAACAAACATAAAAAGTAAAGATAAAGATAAATCAGTAAAGAATTTGTGTTGAGAGATTACTGAATTTCCAAAAACGGCTTCACCCAGAGATTTTATTTTCATACGAAAAATTTGAGACCTTGTAATATATCCAATGAAAACGATGAGAAAGCTATACTGACCTTACTTGGTAGACTGTTATTATTTTATTTTTTTTAGTATTATTGAAGACTTATAAAACAAAATTTAAAAATAATAAAGACAAAGTCTAACATTGTTCTCATACAGTTCTTAAATTTCATTTATGACACTTTTCGCACAATTTAATCTTATTTTAGTCCTGCCTCGGTCACGTCTGTAATCATAGAAAATACGTCTGGAGTTCTTGTTTTTTAGCAAGACCAAATATGGTCCAAGCCCGCTCACTAACATAAAATTAAGAAGGTTATTTTTGATTTCGCGGGTAATAAAAATTAAAATATAATAATATTTTATTTTACTATATTGCTTAACTAAATTAACATCACTTCTAATCCCGGGTTTACTTTAAGGGATTGCTTCGGTTTTATTTACGCCTATCCTTACAATGCCATATTTTATGCATTATAAGTTTATTTTCAGCAAGTAATCATTGCTAATAAGTAAAAAACATGCCGACATGAATCAATCTATTAATTTACTAAGTGCTCCAAAACGATTAGCTGGAGCTTGAGGAAGGAGCTAGAAGGAGGGATTCAATAAATTTGATTAAAGGGGAGGCGATCCCCATTAAAGAGCGATGAGCAGTTCTGGAATGGTTTTGGTCTCGACAAGGATTGAGAGAAAAATCCTGTTCACTTTAAAGAAAAATACATTTTAATAAATGCTTTTGTGTTCGAGTCCGGTAGTTGCGCATAATTATTTATTTTGTCACATAAGCCATGGTTTGGCCCTGTATTCGAAAGACTCTCCTGAGACACACCCAGACTTTATTGCGTAAGTTGAACGTGATTTCGACCCTATCACCTCGTTGAAAAGCCCTTAGATTAGAAAATGTCCTTTCTTCAAAAGTACGCTTGTTATACATTTATAAATAAATATACATATTTTTAACAAAAATATACCGACAAATTAACTTATATTTTTGTTCATTGTGTGTACCTAAACTATTTTTTTCAGGATATGTTCATATATAAAGGATTTTATAGTTTTTTTTTTTTTTTTTACTGTTGATTTCAATCCATCTGTTGTTTATGAGGAGATGAATTTTATTTTTTTTTGTAAATTAAGAATGATTTTGTATGGGTATCAAAAGGAAATCATATTGTTTTGTTTCTGCGAAATCCAATATTCAATATGTAAACGTATAATATTTAAATTTGATATTAACAAACAGCAATACTAAGAATACACATCATTAATAAATCATTAATTACGTAAGGTAAACAATCAATTAACCAAATCCTACTGACTATGGAAAGTCTGGAAGAACAAAATAAATCTCCCTTCACTGTTCTCTAACCTCTCACCATTTCTATACATATTCAATCAGTTTTATTCAAAAATCTTAATGTAGTAATAATAGTTTTGTATAAGTCTTAATTCATCATTTATCTAGTTGTTCAATGAAGTGAATATTAACAATCAACAATTTAGTCTCGAATTTACTTTAAATTAATTTAAGGAATGAGATGGTCCGCAGTGGCGGTCATAAAAAGACTAAATAGTGGCAAAACTATTTTGTTAAAAGCCAACGTTTTGCAGAGTTTCACTTAGAACTCCAAAACTCAGAACTCTCCTTTGAGAAGAATTTTGAAGAATGAAAATCCTTGCTGAACACACTTCGCTGAAGAAGACCTGAAAAATCGAGTCGAAAGGTTAGCTTTTAATTAAATAGTTTTTCTACTATTTGGTCTTTTTATGAACGCTACCCGGATCATCTCCTTCCTTAATAATACAACAGTCAAATATTAAGTATTAAATTCAACTTAATTTAGTAAAAATATCTCAATACTCTATTTCTATTTTTTTTTTATTATATTAACGTTAATTTTCTGATTTTTATTTTAAAATGTGCATTTTTAATGTTGAGTATGAATATTAGAACAGTCCAGTCTCGAAAAGTTTCCAATCTATACTTGGCTATTTGTTGACTGAAACTCAGTATCCTCAAATGTCTGAAATATTGAAACGGAATATTGGCATATTTTCAATATTTCAAATACTATAAACGCTATATATATGTGTGTGTCAATCTTATGTCGATATATATATATATATATATATATATATATATATTATATATATATATATATATATATATATATATATATATATATATATATGCAAAAACAGAATTTTATTTTAATATTGTCACGTTAAAGACATAACGCTGTCTGTAATAATCGATGAAACGGCTACTAATTAAGGACCAACATGTTATCCAAATAATATCAATGATGATATTTGTATAAATTCATCTAAATTGCAAAAAAGAAGTATACATGATATTATGCAATAACATTATATATAATTGTTTGTATCTAACAAAGAATAAATGTTATACATAATAATTAAACGTAAACAAATTATTTAATTATTAACATAGTAAACATAATAATAATAAACACTTCATTTTATACCCTATTTATTACTTTAACTAATTTCCTTATCGTATCGACAACTCCAGACCAAAAAAGGAATAACTCTTGGTTTCTGAAAATCTAATTATGTGACTTTGAAGGTGACAAACAAAGATTAAATTTATATTTAAAACCCAAGGCTCACTCTAATAGTTCTGTTATTGAGATGTAAAAGAAGAAGTAATGATAAAATATATTATAAAGACAGAAACTTATTTTTGATGTTCGAGGCTGCAGCGTTCTCCCAGCTGGTAATTCCATACTCCAAGGAAGGCCTAACGTATCCAGTATATGACCTTAGTGTTGTCATATCTGCACCCCAGTTAGAGCCGGCTATTTTCCTCATAAGGGCAGTTCTTGTCATGCCTCACAAATAGACTGTTCGATATGGAGTTTCTACGTAAGTCTTTGTTAAATTTAATACCAAGGTAAGTGGTGGTTCCATCCCTTGCTGGGTTTTCTTGATTAAGATTTAGGTAAAGGGCAATCAGTATGTTTGTTGAGAGGCTAAAGATTGAATATTTAGTATTAGACCAATTAATAATTATGGCCCATTTTTCGGTCCACTGACAGAGATTGTCAAGAGCCATTTGTATTCGGTTCTTTGCTGTGAAAATGGAAGATGATCGTCCAAAGGGAGATATCTTCTGCGAACAGGGACGCTTTGACGTTATTTGGTAAGTCTTGAATAATATCATTTATAAATATTAGGAAAAGCAGTGAGAAAAGTACTCCTTCCTGAGGTACCCCGCTTTTCGAATTCCCTTGCCCTTCTTCTGTTATTACCTGAGATAACTCTGGCTTTTCGATCCTTTAGATCGAACGTAGAAAACGTTAAGTTTAAATTAAAATTTAAAAAAAAATGCCTTTCAACCTTTAGTGTTCGTTATTACTATACCTTTCAAGGTTCATAATAGTGTTGGACAAGACGTACGATTGCCTAGATCATGGTGGTAGGGGTGCAAAGAAGGGGGTTTCATGGCGCAAGTTGTGCTATACAAATTTTTGAGGTTTGCACGTTTTGACGTTTTGAATTTTAGAGAGAAGCACATTAATTTTCTAAATGAAAAGTTTCAAATCAGGGGACATTAGGAAAGCATAGAACAGACCACTGAAAATAAATTGTATATGACCTATAATTTCTTTAATTATACTTTAATTTGCATTGTTATTAAAAAGAGGAGAGCAATAAAATACTTTCGGAGAAGGGGGGGAGAGAGTTCATGCACCATCGACCTTGAAGGGGGAAGAGGGGGGACATGGGTCCTCCTGCATGTTAGCTTACATGGCTTAAGCTTGATATAAATTTCAATCTGCCCACTTGAATGCTTCGGACAATACGAACTATCAGATTATATTAAATAAGATTTAATGAAGATTAAGGGAAGATTTATTTTATTTTTATATTAAACAAATGTGACCCGAAAGATGACTTATTCTATTTTTCGAATATCTGGATATCAACTCATTTATTCGCCATATATTCAGATATTTCTGGATTTAATCTCATTTATAATTATATACTTCAAGCTTTGCAGATATAAACGAACGAAACAGTCATTTTTACTTTCACTTATTTTTATATGAAATATATAGTAAAGGAAAGTATTGCGATCGTTAAAATTTTCGATCTCAGTTTTAAACGAAAATATACGTTTTGAGGTCCCCTGAGTCCAAGTAATCAAGTACTACAAAATCGCCTGTGTGTGTGTGTGTCTGTCCGGTATCCAGAGGTTCCACTGTATATGACTACAGTTTAATTTATTATGCCAATTTCACGACTGTCAGGGATATTGACATAATCATTCTGCTGTAATAGCTGGTAATAATTTATTGATGTGGACTGTGAATAAAAGAATTGCGTGAACTAAAAATGTTAAGATGTGAAATTAATTGTTTTATTATATAATTTTAAGTTTTATACATAGTTTAAGTATAAGTGGGTTGGGATACTTGCATTTTTTCTTTTCTTCTATTTGCCAGTCTTCTTGTTCATCTTCTCTCTTTTCCTTTCTTGACCCCTTGCCGGCCGCTGTAGTTTTTTACTCCATGTTCAGCAAAGCAGTGGAAATACGAATTTTCTAACTGCCCAGTCTCGTGAATCTCTCACGCTACGTGAGCGTCTACACTTCAGTCATGGCGGATTGCTCCATAACATCTGAGGTATATATGCAGTATGCTCAGCTTGGCACAAACAACAGCTGTGTTGTTTTTTACTTGATATAATTTAAATTAAATTTAAATGGTAAGTTTGATGTGTTCCCTTAACAACTACTGTTATGAATATATAACATCTATGAGTTGCTCTAGTACAAAAATATCGGTGATAAATAAATTTGGTAGCATGTCCCTCTTTAAATATATCTTACTTCTTGTCACTTGATAAGATGATTTGTTCGAGAGATAATTATACATGTTTTTGGTAACTTCTTAAAATATTGTACTTGTTAAGGAAAAATGTAAAAAACGTATTTCAATATTATTCTTAATAAGGTGTTTTAATCTTTTCAGTTTACTTATCTTCAAGTTATTTTATTTTTTATCGTATATACTTTTTTATTATTATTTCGTTGGAATTTTGCTTTTTTTGATTGTATATATTCTTTATATATGGTGTGAATGTGATCATATATCACTATGATTATTATCCGTGTGACAGATTGTTATATTTCTGAATAAATAAATAATAAAAAAAATAAGGCAATACCAAAATTTATTTTTTTCTTAATGAAATCGTGTTAATATTAATTATTATATTTTGTTTCAGGTGTTGCTTCGATCATTAATAAGACAAATGGACATTCATTTGACGAGAATGATGAACAATTGTTTGAGGTAAGTTATTCTGTTTTGATAAAGTCCAAGAACATTCGTCTTTCGAATCCCAAAATTCCAGTTTGAATCAGCTTATTTGATTTAAAATTAATTAATTAAAATGTACAATGTACGTGTGTGGGCGGGTACGGGTTTAAGTTAAACGTTTCTTTTTACATAAAGTCCTCTTGAAGAAAGAAGTTGAGACGCAATGCAGTAAAGAATGAACATAGAGGCGAGTTGTAGGTTCCGGTTAGAGAGATTGCTGTTCGTGAAAAGAGGGTACATACTGGTTTATATTTCTAATAAAAATTGATATAAGAAATAAAAGTATACACTATCAAAAAGTATTTTTAATGAGCTTCGAAAGAAATTAATATGTTGATATGATCAGTTGCCGTAATTGATTGTTATTGTTAGATCTAGGCTGTTGGGATCGATAAAAAGAATCAGTTTGGCTCTTAGGCCAAGAAGGTTTGGATATTTTGGTCTACATAAGTCATTAGTCCGTCGTACAGACCCCTTTTAATCGAATTATTAACATCCGCCTGAAACTACGTAAATAAATTCATCTCATCGTAACCTACAGCTATTTTATTTACGAAAACTCTTAGATTTGGGGCGTTTTCAATCTGGAGGGGAGCAAACATTGTCTATTTAATTAGGTACTAAAAACTCCAAAGGTAGTAAATATCCATTTGCTTTCTACTTGGATCGTAATATAAATGGATCACAAAATCGATAAAATGGTGGCCTACAAAAATATAGGTCGTTTGTCATTTATAACCTCCTTATTTTGAAAATTTGGGGGTGTAGTAGTAAAGTAAACGCCAAACGGCTCAATATTTTTGAAGGCCACATTTTATGACTTTTTGATCAAATTATCTTACGATCCAAGTAGAAAGCAAATGTCTATTTACGAGTTTTTATTACCTAGTTAAATAGCCAACGTTTGCCCCCCTCCTGATTGAAAACGCCCCAATTCCAAGAGTTACCGTAAATAAAATAGTTGTAGGTTATGATGAGATAAAACTATTTAGTAAGGGGTCTGTACCACGGAATACATTGGAATTACTTAAAAGAAAAGACATAAAAAGAAATAATCAGTTGAATCAAAAATTTTATACGAAGCTGCAGATATACGAAAGTGTATATTTTATTTCGGAAACTAATTAACTAAATATGTCTAATTTTCTGAAATTTATTCGTTATTTATGAAGACGCCAACACATATTTAGAATTTAATTAAGATGTAGTTAAAATAAAATATTGATAAATGATATGAGAAAAGTTCACATCTTTGATTATTGAAAATTCATAATGAAAAACATTACCAACAATTTTCTATTACAAAACGAGAATACATATTTATCTTTATCCATTAGTAGTTTTAAATAATCTAATATTAAAAAAAATAGTAGACGATAAGAAAAATATAAGTTTTGAACATGAGGAATATATGAGCCGTTTGTTTTGAAAGTGGCCTAACTCCATTTTTCAATTTTTTGCAAGTTACCATTGGTACATGTACAACGCCATACTATATATCAGTAAAACATTTCAGGTTGCTTATATTCCGAGCAAATACGATAAATTTTTGACACATAAGTTTTCAGAATTAGTTCAATAACTGAACCGTGTAGTTTGAAAGTGGCCTAACTCCATTTATTTTATACTTACATCAAGATATTTACTATTGATAATGTTGGAAATGAAAATTTTATTGTAAATGAAATGAGACAAAAAAATTTTGAATCAACAAAATTATTAGAAGACTCAATTTTTAAAAGGATAATGAATTATGATGGAGAATCAGTAAACTGGTTACAAATAATTTGGATGCGTTTTATCAGAAATGAACCGTATAAAATTTTCTATAAGACAACAATGAATGAGAATGAAAATTTTAAAGTTCTGAATTTATTACCACTTCGGAGTAGACCAAGAATATGCGAAAATATTGTATTGATACCACTCTATAAAAATATCAGACAAATTACAACAACAAAATTTAACGACATGATTGACTTATTGCGATATACACCACCGGAACATCATGGCTACTTCAAATCCCTTTCACACGCGCAAAATGTAGATGAATAGTAAACTTTTTGTTAATAAAATGTTTGTAATTTTGTATGTTCTATAATTGAAAAATGTTTTGAATCGCATAAATTGTGTTTCCGAAGTGTTTTAAAGATATGTAAAATAAATTGAGTATTGTGTTTTTCAATTTGAAGCATCTTAAATTATGTTGAATGGACTTGGGTACCTTCAAATTTATAATGAATCTGGTTGTTAATTTTGAAAGTGGCCTAACTCCATTCTTGTTGAGAAAACTCACATTATTCACTTAATAATTGTTACTATTTTATAAACAAATTTAGCACCATTAGATACACTTAAGCAGTATGACTCATTAGTATCCTATACGTATATTTTTAAATTCATTGAATCGCAAACCCTTAAATATCTCGATTCGAAGATAAATGGAGGTAGGGCCCTTTCAAAAGAAACGGCTCATATATATAATTCAGATAAAAAGAAAATAAGGGTAAAAGTTGTTTGAAATATTGATCAATATTAATTTTTATCACATTAAAACAATTGAATCAGTTATTTTGAGAAACAGTACATTTGAAATTTTATAAACACGCAAACATTTATTTTGTGCATCAAAAAACTCTATAAAAAAATATACAGCGTGAACAGCAATCTTCGCACTAATTATGTATTACGGTTTCTTTGATAAAAAAATATACCGCTGAATAATATCTGGAGTGAGTAATAATTCGCAAGCCTCAAACTGATAAAAATCAAACATGTGAAGTAATGGGAGGCTATTTATAAATGTTCAGGAGCTACAAATAAGTTTATTACTTTGTAATAAATTATCAATTTCTATAAAAGCATTAATACATGGGGAAAAAAAGTATAAACATAACAAATGTAAACGAAAAATGAAAATACAAAATAAATAAACAATTGTGTAAATTATAAACAAAATGTAAATGCTAACAAAAGATAAAAAAAATGCTAATCATCGGAATAAAAGGAGACGGGAGTCCAAGTTTACAATATTCAGTTCTTTTTTTTTTTTTAAATAATATTCTTCCGATGTTTTTTATTTCATCAAGTTTTCATCTTCCAGCCACATATTTTATAAATTTTTTCATGGTTCAGTTTGGACAAATTTTAAATTCACCGTCACATCGGATGGACATAACTGGGTCAGGTTGGATAAAGAGTGATATTCTCTCAGTTGCGAACCTGAACAATAGACGGTCATTAAGGCTCTTCAGTACATGTCCCAGAACTCTGACATATGTACGGACAATCAAAATAATAGAGGTATTCTTGGTAAAATAATAGAAATTATATCTTTTTATTTCATCTGAAATTGATACAGTCTTCTCTTGCCTTCAATACTATTTATATATTTTTTCATGGTTTCATTTCAGTCATATCTCATAAAAAATAATTATTGACTCTTTTGCAATTATACAGTAATAATAATTCATGATTCTAATATTCGATGTAAATTTACACATTTCGTTATCAGTTTACCAGTTATTCTCTCACCTGATCTCATAAAAGTAATTGCTACATAATCATTTCGTTTTTGAATAGGGAAGAATTAGATATAACTAACCGTGCGAATAATTCGCATGTATTATCTGAAGGATGAATCAATTGTTTTTCCTTGGTCGATTGCAATTTTCTTTTTAACATAGTAGACCTAAATACAAATTGCTTTGTTATGGCATATTTTTAAACAATGACTGAAAAGATAATAAAGGAAATGACGCCAAAAAAATTCACAATCGGGGAATATCTAAATTATTAAAAATATAAAATGTAAAAACAGACAAATTCCTTTAAGAAATAATAAAGTTAATATATCAGCCAAGAAAAAATGTTTAGTAGAATAATAAACGCAATATCTTTAAACATGAAGACATTATTAAATATGAAATAATTAATGGACTGTATCTTTGTAAATAATTGTTCAATTTTTACGGATTTTTTTTTAAGGTAATTTAGTAATCTTACTTTTTCTTCAACCTCTTTTCGGGGCGGTATGTTATACACATAATAATCATGCTTACTATCGAGAAAAGATCATTTTTTCATACTTTTTGAGTTATTAGCAAATAAAGTTTCTTTTCCTTCATAACTTTTTTTCCATGAAATTCCGGAGGGATAGAACTATTTTTCACTCGTGAAGGAGAACAATATCTTCAAAATGTGTAGCGTACTGACAAAAAAACAGCTTTCAGAAATAATAAATAAGATATAATAATTTATTGCCAAATCCAATATTATAAATTTATTTTACATTATATGCACGGGATCAGTATAAGCTGATTATTATGTATTAAAGTATATGATCGTGGCTTTATTTGATCATTTTGAACATACCACCGAAAAAAAAGGCTTAAACGATATTCTTTAATTTGATATTGAATCATTGTCTTCTTGATTATTTAATGATTAATTGATCTTTTTAAATAAGACTTAGAAAGTGGCTGTCTTGTGATATTTCAACCATGTAAATTTAAATCCATTAGAAACCCTTTGAAACTGAGTGGAACACCACAGTGGGAAAAGCTTTTAATTGGCCAAAGGGCTTTATTTTATTAAATAGAACAAGAAACATTTTGGTGCTTCAAAAGGTTGGAAAATCCGCGAGATATCACTATTTTTCTTTGTAATTAGTGATGAAAATCTACATACCATAAAATCAAAGATTAAATTTTATTCCTTTTAGAAGTAATAAAATTAATACTTCAATATTAATAATCAATTTAAAATTAATATTAAGGATGTAAAGATGAGATAATACATATTATATATAGTTTTATATCATTATTTAATCATTTATTTAAAGTATTGTTCGCCGATTGGTACATATTCGACCATAATGTTTATTGGAAATTTGAGGAAAACACAAATGAATTAGCATGCGTACAATTTTTTTTTCCTACTCTTATACATTCGTCCATTTTATATCTGAGAATATAAAGTTTTGCATTTACTTAAATATAAAATTTGTGTACTTTTTAAGTTAGTCGCAAATAAAATTTTGAACCCAATGCTACTTTTTCTTCAACTTTTTTCGGGGAAGTATGTTATACAAATAAATTAAAATGGTTTTAGCCATTTTGGCGTTAGAATCTATAGCGATATAGGTTTTCGGCCACTATTCGAAAATGAAAAGGCCTGCCGGATACAATTAATTAATTGTATATAAAAATAATCCAGAATTCGGTGCAATCGTAGTACTGAAATTTCAAAGCTATCTGTGAAAAAGATTCGGAGATTAGTAGTTTAAAATAAATGAACATTAATATTTTGATTTATATGAACTGTCTCTTAAATAGTCTTATTGGTAACATAATACTATAATTATTAATTAATTAATTAATTATTTAATAATTATTAATAACATAAAACTCTTCACTTGCTACTAAACAAAAAAAAAAAAAGAAAATCGGTTGACACAAGAAGAAGGTACTAAACAGTTTTGTCTTTAACTATATATACAATGATAATCAATATTACTATTATTTTATTATTGATCATCCTTATTAACTTTTATACGAAATAAAGAATTAATCAATATACTTTTTTATAATGTGATTTTTAAATCGGAAGTATAGTGTTAACAATTTATTTTGTTTTCAGGCATTCACAATTTTTTGTGGCCTGGGGATACACAACACAATCATGTACAGCGAAGTGGAAAAAGCAATGGCGAGACAGAAAGTTACAATTGAGGTAAATATTTTTATTTTTTTATTTTGCACATTTGTTTAAAATCAAGTTTATTTGTTCCATATTACAATATTTTATATTATAATGTTTAATTACCAACTGGCGAGGCATTAATTGTTACGTCGACTCTTTGGATGATCAGCTTTTTATAACTAACCGATCATTATTTAAAAATATTAAGGACATGCAATCAGCTGAGGACAAATAAACAGGGAAGAGTGTTTAATGATTAATCAGTTAATCAGGTCTGATAAAAAAAGAAAAATATATATGTTTGTGTCTATGTATATATATATATATATATATTATATATGTATTTCTTTTTTTTTTAAATTTTGTTTTAGGTGATATAATTTACGACTGTATTACTGAAAATAGACTAGTTACTATAGAGTCTAATTAATATGACATGATACTGATTAATGAAAATGAAAATTAGAACTTCAATGACAATTTAGTTTTAAAAGAAAGCAATCATTTGGATATACAAAACTATCGAATATGCATGGTCGAAGTTCAGACAATACTTATTCGAGTTATTATATTTATTGGAGAAATAAACCAACAAAACAAATATTGCCATAAAAAATATCGTTGACACAGCGCGATGAACAGTGAAATTTCTGAAGGAAGATCCTTATACTTAACAATATGTACTTTTACATCATTCTTGATGAAATGTTTGATATATTATGTCTTAAAAATCACAAGGAAAGTGGATTTATAATATATCTCTATATTTGTTAGTGCTAGTCACATACATTGTTCCGTAACTGTTCATTAAATTATTAAAATATAAAAAATTCAATATTAAATAAAATTTATATACTATATTATTGGTGGAAAGCGTGCTGCCTCCGATAAATTTGTACTGCTCCGATGAGTTCTTATGTGATTTTCGTAAATGATAGTTCCAGTATTTGTATGTAATTATATAGATTGCGGTATTATAAAAATTAAAATCTTTCCATATATACGCGTAAAAATATATATATATATATATATATATATATATATATATATATATATATATATATATATATATATATATATATATATATATATTCGATTGCCGCTAGAGACCATGAAGATCTTTGACCGCGAGTGTAGTCTCTTGGACCACATGCCGATTCCAGGATTTAAAGTACAGGGTAGGGTCATCAATCCTACGCCCGGACGGTGTGAGAGCAACCGGCCTGGGTGCAACCCCGACCGGGCGTAGCCTACTGGAGTAGGCTGACCCGAGTGGAGGAGGAAGGAATCTGAGGCAGCGTCGCTTTCCTTTGTGGACGGTCACCCATCCAAGTGCTAGCCACCACACTAGCTAACACTCGATGTTGCTTAACTTTTGCAAGCGCCTTAGCCCGCAAGGCTACTCCAGCCCCCGATATATGTATATTTATATTGGCCGGTTAAACAACTTCGAGCGTAGTCAGTACTTGAATGGGTGACCGCCCGATTTGGGTCATCGTCCACCACTGAAAAATAAACCTATCCCGTCAAAATCATCATATTAGGAAACCAGCGTCACTATTAGAAAAATAGTGCTGAAGTACCGTCATACATAAAGCACAGCCTTTGCCTAATGCATAGCTGAATATCTTCTTGGAGTTCATGAAAATAATTTTACAAAGAATGCATGTACTTGACAGCCTAGATGGTAAATAGAAGGATCATGTTGTCGCTTAGCAGACCACACCAGATATTTAAAGAAAGATATATACGAAATGGATACGATTGTTGTTCGCTTAAAGTTCGCCATTCGTTGGTTGAGGAAACATCGACAATCCTGGTACTAATAGTAGGAGACTGAACAGCATCTAGTATTTATTCTTCAACGTTTGCAGTTCATCGAAATCTTTGTCGAACGGCCTTTACTCGTTTAGCTTTTTGCGTGCCATTATTCATAAGGCATCTTTCAATGACCTCAAACGTTTTACGATTTCGTATTCATCGGTTAGGAAATTTTTCACGATATCTTCGAACAGCAGCAGCACCGTTTCAATGTACTTCGTCATAAGTTAAAAGCATGTCTGTTCGCTCTACGAAAGTGAATAAATTTCTGGTGTCTCCCATGATAATCATAAATTGAACTGTGTCACCGTATTCACTCACTCTAAAACACACAGAACTAGACAAACAAATGAGCAATTACGGTCATTGCTTATCGCAAATTTGTTTATCAGGTGACTAAAACCTGTTATTTGGTATTAAACACGTTAATTGTACAGTCAGTAAAGTATATAGTAAATAAATAATAAATGTTTAACCTTTGATATCCGTTTAATAATTGAGTTTGAGATATGAACTTTTTTGTTTATTTCGTTTTAGTGAACATACACCTAAAATAGTGCCGTGTGACATCCTGTATATATATATATTTTTTTTTTTTTCTTTTATAGTAACCCTCTGCAGAAGTTTATTTGTAAAACTATACATACAGCATGCAAATTCACATATTATATGCATGAATGTAATGAATACATTTTATTTATGCTATGATTTTTTTTTAATAATAATTAAAGAAAACTGCATACATTTTTGTTTTCATTAAATATTAATATATTCTGCCACATTGAAGGGCATTAATATTAAGACTACGAAAATAAGAAAAATAAAAAACATACAAAAAAGCAGAACTAAAGCTAACAATACTTGTATTAGAAAATAATTAATCCTGGTATATATATTGGATTGGCGAATAAGTCTGTTCGGTTTTTCTATTTATTTTTATAATACTATGATATACTTCTTATTTGATGAAATAATCCCTAAAGTGGATTTTTCATCCTCTTCGTAATATATCAGTAGCTATATCTATTTAATCTTGTTGAAAATAGCTCAAATAATCAATAATGCTCAATGGTCTGGTCTATGAAATTGAAACGAGCAATATTAAAGCCGTCATTGATCAAAATTCCACCCAATCAGTGCAAGAGATTGCTATGGCCCTAACTGTGTCACACTATGGCGTAAAAAACCAATTTCAGAAGCTCGGCTATGTTTCCAGACTTAATGTTTAGGTCCCTCACATGATTTTTTTTTAAATCATCATCGTCGTATACCTTCAATATGGCTTTAGCTATCTACAAGTAATTTAGCGGGAATTTAGGGCCACACACACAAGATCGTACACTCATCATCTGGACCATCGTAAGCAAATTTCAAATGGAGATAAAAACTTATAAGAATTTGTGTTTATTTGTTACTTATGTAGGCATTAAATAAAAAAAAAACCATTCATACGGCTTTGAAAAGCAATAAATCAGCTTTCCAACGGATATAGTAACATCGAATTTTAATAACATCCTGATGAGTTATGAATGATAGGAAGGATGCTTCTATATTTAATAAAATATATAACTTCAGTCAGTTCTATGATTCGGGTTTGGATTTAATTTTAGCTTTGTCTTGGAAATAAAGCTTAACAGCTTAATTTTATATTTTGATAATATTTTATCCTCTGAAAGTGGCCATGTTCGTCCTTGCGTTACACAGATTTTTATCTTGCGTGCTCCTATAAAATGCAGTCGTAGAATATGCGTTTGAATGTTTATGGAGTTTGTCCGTCATAGTTACATCAATCTGTGATTGTCAGATGAAATCATTCAAAGTAATTCTTAGAATGTTCGTGTTCTGTCAGAAATTCTGTCAGAAATTTCTTTATTTTTTGGAGTCGTTATTTTTCATAGTTATTGTTAATATATTATTTAAGCCCCACACGGTTTTATACTCGGCCATTTAATTTTTACATTTCGTATAGAAAAGATATTTTGTAAAATGTCTGGATCTCTGGTAAATCTGGTAAATAAATCAAACCAAAATAAAATGATGTCACATTGAACAATTTTATCTTATAGCACCTGAGAAGTGAGGAAAGTGGTAAAAAAATATTAAATACTTACTTACTTCTTACCGGTGTTTCAACGTAGGATACCTCTTCAGGTCAGAGCAGAGCTCCACACATCTCTATCCTCCCAGTCACCCTCCTGTAGACCTCGGCCGGCCATCTCTTCTCGGACTCCTTCCATCCATGTGGTTCTCGGTCGTCCTCGCCTACGCTTTCCGGGTGGCTGCCAGTCCAGGACTCTGTTAGGCCAATGCTCTTCCGACATTCTCCCATACCACCTCAATCGCCGTTTCTCGATCCTCTCAGAGACGGTCTCCTCTACACCTATTCTCTGTCTCACCACTTCATTTCGGAATCTGTCCAGCCTCGTTAACTGTAGACACCTTCTCCAGAAATCCATTTCTACAGTCCGAATTTTTGCATACAAGCCAGCGTTCATCGACCATGCCTCACATCCGTAGGTTAATATGGACTCGACAATAGCCGTGAAGATACGCCGCTTGTTCGCGTTTGAAATAGTGTCGTTCCAGAGAACAGGATGCAGCATTCTAGTAGCTTTTCTTATCATCTCTACCTTGTTTCGGACATCCACTTCAGACGTTCCAACATCGTCCAGATAGGACCCGAGGTATTTAAATGCCTTTACTTTTCTACATACCTGTTCACCTATGCGTAGGACGTCTTCCTCATCTCCCAGTGCCATATACTTAGTCTTTTGAATGTTAATCCTGAGATCTGCCTCTTCATAAGCTTTCTTTGATTGTACAACCACCATCTCCAGGAAAACTTTCTTCCGGGCCATCACTACTTGATCATCTGCGAAGAACAGGGTAAGGAGCTCGTCGTCGTCAAAGTACACTCCGTAGTCTCAACTTCGTCTCATCCATTGCTTCACTACCTCATCCAAGTATATCTTGAAAATGCTTGGAGACATACAACACCCCTGCTTCAGCCCTTTGGTTCCAGAAAACGGTCCCTAGAGGCGGTTCCCAATCTTCACTCTGAACAGATCGCTTCTATACAAGTGTTGAATTGCTTGTACCGTGGATTCATTAATACCAGCTCTTCTCCGTGCTGGCCATATTCTTTCCCTAGGGACACTGTTATATGCCTGCTCCAGATCAATGAAGGCTAAATGAAGCTCCCTATTCTTCGCCCTGCATTTCTCAATGAGCTGCCGGAGTACAAAAATATTGTCCATACAGGATCTCTCGGCAGTGAAACCAGTCTGTTCCACCGGTGTGGTGTACTCTCCTTCCACCTTATCCCGAACAAGTCTCCCAACAATCCTACTGACTGAGCTCTGTACACAGATGCCGCGATAATTCTGGCATTGCTTCCTATCTCCTTTTTTAAAAATGGACTCCTATCTCCTTATTTAAAAATATTAAATAAAATATTAGCGTGATACGAAATATTTAGTGCAATGAAAGTTTACTGATAAAAAGAAAATTAGGCTTTGATTTTCTTTTATTGTACACTCCTACCATACTGCTAAGAATTCTTTAAAACATTGTCTTTTTTAGATATGAATTAGACAAATGGCGTTCTCGGTGATTTTTTGAGGTGAATATCAAAAAAGGCGCTGGGTGAAAAGTTATAGAATTGAAACAGTTCATAATTATTTATATAAGTATAACGGAATATAAGGAACAACTTTGATTACAGACTCAACTGGTTCTATCAGTTATGATGCATAAGAAATTGATAATGGGCGAAATTCGGGCTCAGAGCATTGTGTTAAGTTTTTATCATTCCCTTTTTTTGTATTACTCATTTTAAAACAAACATGAAACATATCAATATATACTCCATTTTTTTTTTCTGTTGGCATTACAGACAATGCAGATCTTGTGCTGCCTAAATAAGCTTATTTCATTTCAGCCTCTCTTGGGCTATTTCTTTCCATTAATCTGCACGCAGCTTTATGCATCTTTAGTATTCTATCTACCCATCTGCTTTTTGATCTTCCACGTGGTATTTTGCCTCTATTGAGGCATTCATTGTAACGTAGAGGCTTCCAGATGGATTGCTACGATCTACATGTCCCACCCATCTTAACCTCCGTGCCTTCATATCATGGGGTATTGATTATCCAGTTTCTGGAAGCAGTTCGTTATTGGCTTTTCTTATCCAGATTCCAAATAAATACATATAGTAACTATTTGCATATAATATCAATTATGTTTTTATCAATATATTAAAAACAATAGACTTATAAGTCTAAATACTCTTAAACTATGAAGCATGTATGTAAATTCAATAAAAAAAATTGTATTTGCTTAACTTTTACGGATCTGCTCTTCTGGAGAGATTATCCTGAGGTCTTAAGAAACAGTTAATGACAAGTTGGTCGATACGCGTTGAAGAAAGTTATATTACTCTCTGGTGTGGTTAATACCGCAACTTTGTTTCAAGTAAACAGACAAAATTGCTTCTTCTTGAGGAATAGTGAAATTTCATCCTGTTTGATGTTGAGGTTTTGAAACAAGCTTCCTCATCTGACGCACTGATTGTATTTGTATTCTAATAACAATCTTTAATTTGAATAAAGTTCTATTTTTTTCAGGAGTTACTAGTGCTTTAATAATTTTAGAAAAAAAAATAACCCATACATATCTTTATTGAGAAAATATTTTCTAATGAAGTCTTGTTCTATGAATTTCGTCAAACTAATAAATACGATTTACTAATAATATATTCTTACAGTGGCGTGAAAAAGTCTTCTAATAAACCAAATTTTTCGTTGAAATAATTATTTTTTCAATATAAAAGTGTTTTTATGTTCTTAATTGTAAGTCTAATTAACCTTGCAGACATTGCAGAGTAAAAAATATATACACATTAGTATTATTTTCAATAAACAACAAACCAAGGAACCAATCCGTTGTGATGATGTTTTCTGTTCTCAGAATAATACATAAGGCAGTATACTTCTAATTTCAGTATTAATATAAAGTGCAAAAAAAAAAAAAAAAAAAATCATCGAAATCAAACCAGTATTAGAAATGATACACCATATTGGATTTTATCACTTTACTGCCGCTAATAGGTATTTAATAAATACAACTTTTATTTTTATTGATAATTTTTTTATTTTTTTTTAATTATTCTGAAATCGGTAGAAAAGTAGATGATAAAACAAACCAGAACTTTTATTTCAATTGACAAACTCTTAGTGGTTTGAATTTCTCTGTGAATAGCTCCTGGAACTAACCCGCTAATTACTCCAGACCAAAGACAACCTTTTTCATTAAGTTGGAACTAAACCTTTATTTCTTTAATGACAGGAGCATTCATTCATGATAGCTGAGAATTAATGTATATATAATATATAATGTAATGAAATGTATATATGTTTTATAATTTAATTAAAAAATATCTTTTCCAGGTTTTGTCTTACCATGCAACAGCCACCAAAAAAGAAATTGAAGCTTTATTGGTAAGTTTTTGCAGTTACTATTAAATGTAAATCATTGCAGATATTTACTTTCTTGAGTGAAGAGGTGTGACATTATCGGTATAACACGTCTTAGCATTAAAGTGTTTCCGTCACGTATCAGACTCACATACATGCCCTATTTATTTATTTTTTCTAATGTATGGTCTTTGGATTACAATTTTATTAGAACAAAATCGTCGCTAATAGTGAATAAAAAAATGCCTAAAAATTATTTTATTTCAAAACATAATTATATCGTGTAAATACTCTTGATGCATTAGGTATCTTGGTAAAACAGATAGTTTACGTTTTAAAATATTTTTATTATTATGTAAAACTTAAGCACAAATATTAATTAAGTCAAACAGTTAAAATATTTAGAGAAGTTCGTCTTCTTTTTCAGTATCCTAGTCTTATTGTATGAAACTAGGGAATAGTGGTCTTCATTAAGTTTCATAAACTAATAAAGGTGTCTAGTATTGCCGGGGTATCGACCTGATCATGAAGGGCCCATTGATTGGCGGAGTTGCTGAAGATACCAAGATGCCTGCGGGGGCACATCCCCACCTCCCCGCCCTTTGCTGTTAACACCCCTTCCACCAGATAACTGAAGTACTCAGGCCCTTTGATACACAGTTGTACCCAGCCAACGGGACAACTTTGTTATCCCTCTGTTAGGATTTAGTCCCTTTAGCTACCGGGAGCCCATTCGCACTAACAGTAATCCATCAAAATGTTTCCGTCCTTTTGATGATCAGATCAGTTAATCGGTCTCGGGAATTTGAGCAAATCCTTTTGGGTCAATTAGGAAAATCACAATTTTATACTTCAATAGAAAATTAAAATGGCTGGCTCGGAGTTTTTTTTTTAATAAATACAATATTATGGAAATCTTGTAAAGTAGTAATTACAAAAATAAAAAAGTTTTATTTGGGATTTTGAGAAAATAACATTGCTTATAAAAAAATCTGACGTATTCACTCACACGACTTTCCTACCTATTACAGAAAAGTTTTTATGTCTTTACATATATCCATCAAGGAACAACAAAAACTTAATTAGATTTTTTTTAACTGAACATTGACCGAAGAAAAGATTTGAGTACGGTTTATTTGATAAACTTAAGCTATGTAAACCGGCGTAAGGTAGATCAGTGTAAAAATTTCAATACCCTCCAATACTGCTGATCAAAAACTTTTTTCCATAGCCTAATTTTGTCAAACAATAATTTCTGTTAAAAAGTAGAGGTAATAGTGGAATTTCATCAAAATCGTTGGAGCCGTTTTCGCGCTACAGTCTATAGAAAAAAAAAATTCATTTATTGCACAGCAGCTGTTTGGGCATGGAACACTCAATTCGTGTCACAGGCGTCAGTAGTCAAAACCCAACAAATTAAAAACAGAAGCAACAAAATCAGTTCACTTGTTCCCGAGAAAATCTTCGCACAGACAGAGAGACCAATGGCTAAAAACATGTTTTTCACTCAAGGGGCTCTGAAACGTAAAGATTCGTCGAAAACCGCAAATCGGAAATTTGACCCGATCACAATACTTTCCTTACCTAGTGTAGATAGGAAAGTAAAAAAAAAAAAAAACAGTATTCGAGGAACATTTTTGTACTGTTATTACTGTAAGCACTCCCAAGTCTTCGTTACTGTCTTACTCAAGCCAAATTATCCTTTAAATTTTATTTTTAATAGTGATATATATATATATATATATATATATATATATATATATATACATATCAGAAATGAAATTTAACTGCTTTGTCATGGAAATTCAGATAAATTTCTTTTATTTATTTATTGAATATTACAACATTCGGTCACCTGGACAATTGTTATATTGTGATAAGATCACATTCACACTATTTGTACAAAAAATATAAAATATACAGAAGCAAAATAACAACTAAATAATATTCAAAAAGAATATACGATATATATGATGATACAACTTAAAAATAAGGAAATTAAAGAAGGAAAAAACGCATACATACCTATATACAGATAAATTAGTTAATTATTTTTTTTCTACAGGCTGGTTCATTCAAATTTAATAAAACTCATTATTGTTGAGATACGACTCTTAATGTGGTGTTGGTATACTGATTTAATAAATGGTAATCTTTTTCGTGTACGTTTCTGTTGTAATCTCTTTCATTATTTAATTCAATAGATGTTCTTTAACTGTATTTTTGGAAAAAAAAGTTAGAGAAATTGACCAAATCTAATTATGTAATATATAAAAAAATAATTAGATTAATTAGTAATATGAATAGTGATAATAGTAATAATATAATAACTAAAAATGATATACATGTTCTTTAAGAAAAAACAATTGAAAATTTTTAAATAATTAAATTGAAATAATTTAAATTTCAATTTAATTTAAATTAAATTTTTGAATAATTAAATCGAAAATTAAGTATTCTGATATATATGTAGACATATAATGCTATAAAATTCATATCCACTCTATCGTTTTATATAATCCTGTAATTTAGTTGCATATAACTTCTGATTTTATAACACCTAAACTATATAAATAGAAATATAATTGCTTATAAGAATTATAAGGTATAAGGTGTAAGAGATCGTGAACGAACAGCTAACAACAGCTACATTTTTTTTTCAATTTCCGGATATCGCCTGCTATCGTAGAATTGAAACAAGCATATAAGAAGTCGGCAATTCGGAGGAAATATCTATAAAGCAGTGAGTGGTGGCTGGGACACGAAGAACTTCAGATGTCTGACAGACTTCCCTTCAGAATCGATGGCTCTTTTATCACTTTCAACTTCAAAGTCCGAAGAAGATATTGCATATAGACCTCAGGAGATAGATCCTAGATTATATTATTCTAGTTTTACCAAAATACAGTGCTCGTTACATTGAGTATGAATACAGTGGCTTTATTTGATTTTGTATCATCAAAATAGTGATTTTTCCACTGAAAGTAAAAATGCCAAATTTTGTTACTTATATTAAACGAAAAGAAACCGAAAATTTTATTTTATTGGATAAGAAGTGTACACTTCAATTGCCAATAACTACAACAACGAATAACAAAGATAATCATTCGCAATTACATTTTTTATTTTATTTACCTATTTATGAAATATATAGTAAAGGAAAGTATTGCGATTGTGAAAATTTTCGAATCTTAGTTTTCAACGGAAATACACGTTTTGAGATCCTCTGAGTATAGATTTTCTGTGTGTGTGTGTGCGCGTGTGTGTGTGTGTTATAACAGTCTAGCTCAAAAATGAAAAGTCGTAAGAAAGTGAAATTGCGTATTCAAGGTTTTTATGTTAAATATTTAAGGATGTTACAGCAAGTTTTTCGTCAAAATTTGCTTACCGGAAGTGGCACTTTATATCAATTACTTAATACTTGTTTACGGTTTTCTCGAAAACGGCTCTGACGATTTTTATTAAGTTTATTTATTTCTTTTTTAATTTGAAACAATTGATCATTTCATGTTGATCTCTAATATAAAATATAGTTAAATATAAAATTGAGGAACCAAAGCACGTCCGAGCTCATTCGAGCTCGCTCGACTGACTTCCATACGTAACATGAGCTTAATATAATACGGACTCTAACAATATTAAGTAAATATACATATGCTGTTTTCATAAATGCTATTGTTGGTATTATTTAATTTATATATATATATCGGTTATATAACAAATATATATGTATATACTTATACAAATGAAAATAACTACAATAAAATACACATAAATATAGCGTCTATAATTTTTACTTTCACTTCTCCTTTGTCTGAAAATACTTATTTCTACTAAGAACAGGGTGGTGAGTAAAAGTTGTGTGATGCACACATCGCACCAAATTTTGTTTTGGTTTATTGTGTTCCGAATCTGTTGTTCATTTAATATATGTTATATGATTTTAATACTTAACTTATTTTCAAAAACGTTCTATTTTTAATGTCTTAATGCAATGGACTTGAAGTAATCGTTCCTCTTTATACATGAATCGATTGTTTGAACTGTTTTACATTGCAAAACCAATACAGTGGCCGTATCGTACAAGCTTAGACCCTTATGAAATCTCAATAACATTTTTAGCCTAATTATTCTTCACACACCACCTGATGAATATGCATTAATTTAGTAAACACAATTTGGATCTCTAAAAATCTTTCAAATGTATATCCGATTCCAGATTAAATCTAAATAAAATATAATTATTATCTACTTCATTTACAACGCTTGATAAAGTTATGCGCAATTTTATCACTTTGTTAATACTTTTTGTATTTATAAATCATAAGTTCGTACTGAGTAAATAACAGATTTTGTTAATACCACTAACAAGCACAATCAGTCTTCCATTTATTATCATCTAATTTGTGGGATGGTTAGAGCTTAGCCGAAAGAAAATATCCTGGAACATATCTTCTTAGCATTACGTTGGACCAATTGTAGGTCGTCCGAAGAAATCCGGTATAAATGGGAATTGGTTACTCCTTTGGGACCTTCTCGGTTTCTTTGCCACTCCCTCCTGAATAAATGTTTTGAATCATCACCCTCTAACCCTCTAACCCTGTATCAATATTTAAGCAATATTTCACATATTGAGAAAAGTACATAATCTGTCATCATAATATGACAATATACATAGTTAAATAATAACAGTGGTATAATAATAAAATACTTTATTTACAGTTAGATTCCATATGTACTAATTACTACAAGTTACAGAAATAGCTCGTGATATTAAGGATCTGTGGAGATTTTATAAATTTCAGAAAAAAAATTACATTTTCTTTTAAATAATAAATGAATCTAAAATCACTTGACAACGTCGCTATCAAGTCAAACAAACGCTATTTAAATAATTATTTTTTCATTTATCTTATATGTTTTTAATTAAATTGTTTATTAATTGATAGCTGCAAAACCAACTTCGTTACTGTAGCCAACAAGAGTGATCCTAATTTTACTATTCGACTAATAAATTCTAGATTATCTAATGTATTTTTATTCAAATAAATTGTAATAAATTCAGTCCGAATAAGGCATAATGCAATAAAATGAATGATAACTTTTACTTTCGTAAGGTTACACAACCAGCAGTTATGAAATCTATACTTATTCGTATGTAACAATTCATCCCAAACTTTGAATATCCAATTTACTGTTTATAAGTCTGGTTAAAACTTTATCTTCTTATACAATATGTGATATTTGCTATTCTGTGTTAGTAATTTACATTCCTTGAACTAGGTTATTTTTATTTTAGCAATGTTCTCATTTATTTTTAAATCGACTTTATAAACACTATCTAAAGAAATATTCTAGAACTTAAACAAAATTTCTCAATCTTTTTTTTTGTTTTAGTTCCTCTTTATTATTCTTTTAACTAATGCATGTATTTTAGTGATTAAAGACATTTTTCTACGCTTTTTACAAGCAATTTCAAATATTTTACAATTTTATTTTTTCCAAAGAAAGATGGGTAATATATCTGATTGAAAATATAATAAATAAATAGGTCATTTAAGGCAATTGTTATTTTTCGAACAAATTATTAAATCTATTAATTAGTTGTATCAAAAAAGAAAATGTTGAAGAAAAAAAACGAATGAAAAATGAAACAATAATTATAATTAATAATTGTGGGTAAGTGGTTGACTGTTGTAAATAATGGAGAGAAGAATAGTTGGAGTGATCAGTCAAATAAGGAGGCAAAACAAATGATAATATTTATTTTGACATTTACCGACGTTTCGACCTGAAGTTCAGGCCATCATAAGGGCTAAGAAAAGAACCAGATAACAAGGTATGAGAAACATAAGTAGTGTAGGTAAAAAAAATAAATTAAAATTCTAACAACTGCATTTTAATTTAATTTTTTTTTTTTTTTTTTGTTTACCTACAGTACTTATGTTTCTCATACCTTGTTATATGGTTCTTTTCTTAGCCCTGATGGTGGCCTGAACTTCAGGTCGAAACGTTGGCAAATGTCAAAATAAATATTATAATTTATTTTTGCCTCCTTATTTGACTGATCACCACAACTATTCTTCTCTTCATTATAATTAATAATATTTTTGAATCTGTTCAAAATATTACAATTTTTTTAGTAATTATTATTGTCTATTTATTTGAACATTTACAGAAACAAAAGCTGTACTTTACTATATCATGGTTTATTATTTCTAGTAGCGAGCAACCGAAGCAACGCATTAGAGCCCGAACCATGTAATAGAGAGCCACTAACCTGTCCATTTGACCGGAAGATATAATGCTAGCTACCTTTTAACTAGAATGTACTCACCGGCCTAAACTATGTATGGCCGTTAGCTGCTTCGTATCCGGTGATTTCAATTCGAAAATATGAATTTGAATTAGCAAAGTAAGGCTAGTTATAAAAGCACGTGCGGGTTCCAAACAGAGGTTTAATGGTTTCAGTGATTTATTGATGTGCTGTATACATTGCTTCTCTTGCTTAAAATCCAAGTTTTCAATACCGGGAACAAGTTTTCAACCTTTCTCTCACGAACAAGGTGCATTTACATATTATAAGAAAACATATTAATAATAATCATACCTAGAGCGTTTGTGACTCGGGATGGATTTAATTTTGAGGTACTCTATTTATTTCTTAAGTTAATTTTTAAATTTATAATAAAAACTGGACTTTTTTTAAAGAAAGCCGTAAATGTTATTCATCTTTAAAAAATATGTATCATTTAGGTATTTATCAATTGCAACATAGAAAACCAGACAAAATTCCATTTATATACACTCATCCAATTATAAGAAGCATTTTAATGATAAATTACGGTATTCTGCTTTCCATAAAATAGTTGATTATTCCCGATATATTTTTTCATCAGTATTCCAGACCAGGGGTCTCTAAACTATGGCGTGCGCCGGATCCGGTTCGCTAGCACCTTCAATCCGTCCCGCGAAAATTTCTTTGATTACATAGTGAAATTTCAAAACTATTTTAAAAACATGAAATTACTCAAAAAAGAGTGTTTTACGACTTTTTTTTTTTTGGAGAAGGCATTTCTACAACATTTATTGCGTGGTTTTATTCTCTTAGAACATTCATTTCACGATTGAGGTGTCATTTATAGGCCGAGAATTTTTTTCTTTCATAATTTGTTATTTATACCAACGTTTCAACCCAAACATGTGGGTCTTCTTCGGGGATGAAAATTTAAAATATTTAAAATTTTGTTTTTCATCGTTCCCCATTTCTCCGTCAACTTACATAGGTAATTACTCCTAAGGTTATTATATATATATATATATATATATATATATATATATATATATATATATATATATATATATATATATGTGTGTGTGTGTGTGTGTGTGTGTGTGTGTATATACGTGTGTATTTATGCATATATAATGTCCATTCTCGATATAAATATATACTATAAACAAGCACAGATCTGTTTATACTTATACCACAAAAACTATGTGATCCTTAATATAATACAAACTTATAGTATGATAAATATTGTTATTCTTAAAATATTTTATAATATATTGTCCTAGGTATCATTTCAATCCATTGAAATTGTCTTTATTATAAAAACTATTTGTCTAACCATTATATACTTTTAATCAAACTAAGTTATATTTATATTGATCACCACCTCTTGCTTATGTTCATTTCATTACAAGCCAATAGTCACATTTCTGTAATCACATGAAACAACGCAAATTATGAAAAAAAAACGCAAGCCTAGCAGGATTTCAATGGAGATTTTAATACGGTCGCAGGACCTAGTGGAGGTCTCAATATGGCCCGCGGGCCGAAAATTTTGGAGACCACTTTCTAGATTACAGAATCACCACCTTTTAAACGAACTCTTTTTTCAATAGCTTTCAATATTAAGTCAATAATTATACTATATTATAACAATCTAGTTGGTCGTTTTTGAAAACATGTGTTATAAAATTCTGTTTCCTCAAAATACTAATGTTTTCAGTAATAACAATGTTATATTACAAAAATTTTGTTTTTGTGACCTGAGATGCTTTTTATTGATATAAGCCCTAAAATATAATTTTATTTTTATATTTCTTTTTTCTTGACTTCTATGTAGCAGTTTTAATAAGCCATCATAACAATATAAAACGCGACCTATATATTTTTCATTGTTGTAATAAAAGAGAATGGCCCAGAAGCCTCCCATCACAACACAACACTAAACCAAGACGAACAAAACCCCGGGCACTGACCCGGCTATAGAGTGCCTTCCAACAAAGGGCCATTCTTTGCTAATGTTTCCGCGGCATTGTTGTAATTCGCGGCAGTACGGCCCGCTGCTCGTCCAATGCTGCACACCTCAGAGCCGTATCATCCTTATTCGATCCCTATAAATCCTTTGATAAGAATGTTATTTCTTATCACTTGACAATATGTATTCTCCTCTCCCCCTCTCCCTAAGAAAGAGGAATATGGATAATGTATAATATATGGATCATTCTCTTCAGACAAATCATTTCCCAGAACTGTGGAGTTCAGCAAAGCCCAAGTTACAGTACGACGGATTATTCAGATGTATATTTATTATATGGCGAGGTAACTGAGTAAGTAAGTCACTATAGTCCTATACTCAAGTTACCAACATCGAGCCTGGCCATAGCAAGTTATAATTAATTTTTTTAAATCAGTCGTGGTACGACCCTAGGATCAGAAGGCCCTCTTACGGTACAACAATCCTCCCTGAGCATGATCTTGGCTTAACAACAACCATTGGCCTATAAACTATTTATTTATAGATATAAATCCTGGACCGTTCTTAAACTTGTCTCATTTGAGTACTGCATCAATTCTAAACGGCATAATGAGTCCAAAAAAAGAAAAGCCTTGAACAATAACTCATAAATAGCCTCATTTCACTCAAGCATGTAAATTAACCCGATACTTCATTGCATACAAAAAAAAAAAAAAGATTTTTATTCAACCTGTCAGTGATAAAAACATTTAATTTTCTGGTACTACCACTCAATTAATATTTAAAAATCCATATTATTCACAGTTAAATGCCTCAAAATAGGGGTTGTGATCTCATGTCTTTTAACATAATCTGTCCTGCGCAAGCAAAGTTTTGTCGTACATTCAGTATTAGTTAACCATCTCTGGAGGATCACTGCAATTCGTTTGACGAAAAAGAGTAATCCTAATTATTGACAAATTTCATTCCCCAGTTTCATGACGAAATAAATTAAGGAATATCATAAAATGCATTGAAAAACTTAATTAAAATTTTTGATGATGAAAAATTGAAATTCAAAGATAATTAATTATCTTTTAATGATATCATAAACATTTATGTTATTGTTTACATTATACATACTATTATTAGGTTGCATCGAATCTCCTATAAATTAATTTATTTTAATATATTTATTATTTATTTTATGTTTTGTTGCCTCTACCCTATAGGGTCATTGGCAACGCTTCTAAATTACACTCTGTTGTAGAGTTTTATCTCTTTTAAAAACCTTAAAGTTTTTTTTTTACTGCACTTTCACTGTCTTGTAGATTTTGTTTCAGACTCTGTGCCATGCACAACTTTTTTCTTGTAGATTCAAATGAAGGACAGTCTTGAATAATATGCTTTACTGTCCTTTGGACATTGCAGCTCTCGCAATATATATAAAACGCAAAATATACAATATATTTACGAGTTGGCATTTTTATTATTTTTTTGTCTTAATTTCAATGCTTTCGTTGCTTTGTCCTTATAGTTCTGTCAGTTTTGAATTTCCTCTTCACTCGGTACTTTTTTTTGCTTCTCGGCAGCTAATAGCCTAAACCAATGATAGAAAGAGTCCCTGTCCAAAGGGAATTGTATATGTTCAAAAACTTGACAAACATTCAATTAATTGAAAATAATGCAACTTGCAATATTAACTAGACATTGTTTTTGTCAACGAATGTATTGTTGGTTCGGCATAAACCAACGTCGGTAACATACTTGAGTGTTTTCAATTTCAATAATTATAATTCTTTCAAATTTGACAATTGTTGCAATCCACTATTTACTAATGATAGGTATACTCATCGGTAGTCTAAATGGAAATCGGAGTCTCCTGTTAAATAATTAGAGGCATGGAAAAACATTCTCAAATTCAAAAGATGCGAATTTGACATGATTCGTTAGAATGACCCGGGTTCGCCGTAACTATAATTAAATTTTAACCAAATTGCTCACTTTTAGATAAATTGTCCGTTAACAGGAAGCTATTACCAATATAATTACGCTGTGGCTTTGTTGCCTGTAATGGCGGATTTAATCAAATTACAATCTCCCTTCTATTGATTTACAGTATTTGTGATAGTTTCTGATTAGTTGTCACCTACCTCTGTTACCACACATTCAGATACCAAAATATTTTCATAAAACATAGATTTGTAGTAGGAGAAAATTCAATTGAAAATTATTAAAAAACATTTTTCAGATAATAAAAGAAAACATAAATGATAGTAATATTAAAGTTCAGTATTCCTCTATTACTGTAAAACACGTCTAATGTAATTACCATTGCCATAATTATCTGACTATCTAAATATTAGATCGAAGAGAAGTTATTTGGTGTGTTCATTCAAAACTAAAAATAAAAAATACATATCATTTATTTATGTTTACTTTTTATTTTTAACTGAACAACCCAACCAAATTCTCTTCAATTATTCACTTTAGTCAGCCATCGATCCAATATTATTTTCATCATAACAATTTATATGGCGTATGTCATGTTAGTTTACAGCAAGACTATGTTTATGATGTGCGATAGCGGTTTAAAGAGAGTAACACAAGACAATGGAAAGAAAAAAAAGTCGAAAATTCAGTTTCATTAACGTTGGTAGCTCTTAATATCACGTTGTACAGATCTCTTTTTAACAAATCATTAACATCCGCATGAGTCTTCGTAAACAGCTTTATCTAATAGTATCCTAAAAATATTTTATTTTGCAAAAATTATCGGAATTAGGTTGTTTTCAAACTCCACATCGGCAAACTTTTTCTGCTTAAATAGCTACTAAAAACCCATTAATAATCATTTGCTTTCCGCTTGAAGTAAGATAATATCATGACAAAATCGAAAAAAAAGGTGGCCTACAAAAATATCGGGCCGTTTGGCGTGACCTCCATTACCAAAATTTCAAAATAACGAGGTTATATAGGCCAAACCACGCAATATTTTTGTAGGCCACCTTTTGTTTTCTATTTTGTGATGATATTATATTACGATGTTAACAATTAGATAAAAAAAAAACGTCTGCACCACGGATTATAAACAAAATGATTAAATTTAAGATGGCTCATATATTCATATGAAAATTTTAATTTTTCTAAGAAAAGTTTAATTGGTTTTGAACTGGTTTAGATTATTATCTGGGGTCCAACAGAAGGTTTAGGCATTTAAAAACAAAACTTATCAAAATTGGCCATAGTCTGAAATTACCTAAACAAAATACCAAATATACCATTTCTGCTTATTTTATAAAAAAAAAAAATATAATTGCAATATCTATTTTAAGTGTCATTTTATTATCCATTTTCGTCAATAGAACCGTCCAGACGTCATACTTTAATCCCACAAAATATAGTTGTTTTTTTTATTCAGAAAATAACATTGTTTTTATAAATAGATTGATGTGGCATATTGAACTTCCTTTATCATCTCAATATAGCATTTTTTGTTGAAATTTCGGTACATGTTTTACCCTTAATCAGAACATTCATTTCATGAAATTTCATTATTAACTAAATTTTAACAAAATAATTATAATTACTTTTAAGTTTACACTGTAATCGAAGAACCATTGTGATCGAACAAAAACTTTTACGAATTTGAGGATACGTAGTTGAGGTTTTTCAGGATACGTAGAATCCGAAAAACAAATAAAAAGAGTTGTTTGTTCGTCCGCCATCCGCCATGCGCCGTACGGGCATTTTCTCCAAAACTACCAGACCGATTTTTTTGAAATTTGGATTTAAAGTCAGTTGTCAGCCGAGGATGATCCTCCTTCATCTACATTACTATCCGTCTTTTACTTTCAAAAGGTGGCAGAAAAGCCTGCGTTGCTATTGGCTAGCACCTAAACGAATGTACCGATTTCAATGAAACTTGACTAAACTCTTATTCTCGATGGCCTTTAAATTTACTTATATGACATACATCTAAGAAAAGAAGCTGGAAAAACAGTCATGAGGGGTGGTACAATCGGATTCCGAATAGCTCAAAAAGTATATACTTTTTGTGTGTATTGGTTATCTAAAAGTTTCCAAAATTTCCTAAAAATAAAAAAAAAATGGTTAAAATCGGACAATTTGGAGAAAAGATATTTATACTGTTTTATATATGTTCTACTGCAAAGGTTTGAATTTTGATTTTTGAATGTGTTACTGAAGTAATGTTATTTTTTTTTAGCAAATTACTAATGATAAAAAAATAATTTTTATGTCAATAATTGGAGTCACCTTTTATTTCTTTTTGTTTCTAACTAGAAAAATAATGTTACTTTAGATGTATGACATTAAAGGCGTATTGGTATATGTATTAAAGATGGATTGTTTGAAAATAATAAACCGTTGTGAAATAATTTGCAGCGTTTTTTTTTTTTAGTTGTGAATTGTTTTTGTTTTTATTTGCTCTGGTTTACCGACCTTTGAGGGAAAAAAAACTAAATAATACAACTCTTAAAAAAAAAAAAAACGAGCATTCTATGCTGTGCAAGAATAAAACTCCACCGTATTATTCAGTTCAGAGCTACTAGAATACCAGGGATCAAACTCAAAGGCTAAAAAAAAAAAATGGAAAACAAAAATAGAAAAAAAGATCAAGTTGGGTGAGTCATTTATTATCCAGGAGTGGGGGCTGAATAAGTTTGAAAGTGGACTTTTTGGATTCAAATGGAATATAAAAAAAAATGTTTGTATTAGGCGGAGCAGTGCACGTGTTCCCTCTTCAATTTCCTTTTATAAACCCATTTTTTCCAATGAATCCCCTCCTTTTTTTTTTTTTTTCGGTTTGTTTAAAATAACTTCTCTACTAATGTTTGTACTGTTTATCAAATCACAGTGTTTTTTTTTTGTTTTTTTTTTTGTTTTGCTCTTTTTTTACTGCATATTTCCAGACCTCGTTATAAAATACATGAAAAAATCTGAGTAAATTATCTAAATTAAAGTAAATTCACTGTAAATGTATCACCAATCTTTCATGTCGTAATTTCCATTAGACATTTATGGATTCATTTATGTTTTTTGCTTGTTTTCTTTACAGATCTTATCATTTATATTTTAATTATTATATGTTTTTAACATTTTTATAGACTACTCTATTGGCGGACTACTTGATTTTTCCTTTTGTCATAATTTCCGAATAAATAAAAATCAATCGTTACTTTTATTAAGAAGTAGAAATAGATAAACAACTATCTGAAACCCTGGGGAAATGAGTCGAATGATAAGATTAATTGAACCATAGGGCTGATACGAAATACTGCTGGAAGATTACAACGATAAGACATTATGAAATTTTTTATGATTTGAGTAAACTCAAATAAAAATAAAAAGGCCTTAGAAATTTGAAAGCTTTCTATTATGAATTTTATAAAACCTAAAATATACCTATCATATCGATAGATTGATAACAAATTAACTTCATTTCGGTTTAGATCTTTTTTTTTAATAACAAAAAAAAAGTTATTTCAACTTTGAGACATGAGCCAAGAATTTTTATTTTTCAGATGAATGTGGTACTGACTCCACAGGCATCACTGGCACTGATTTTGTTGATTTTTTCTTCTGCTAAACGCCGTGCAAAATAAATAATAAATGTCATTCGTTAGATCAATATTGATTTTAACTAGCCAACTGCTCGGTGTCAGAACACATAGAATCCATCAATAATATTCTAAAAAAGTACAAATTAAAAAAATAAAGTATTATTTTGTTCTATATCGATTTATTATTGTCCCAGTTGAAAATAGGTTCGGTACTGACACAGTAAAAACATTTCTACCTCACTTGTCTGTTGAACGTTGTGTAAATAAAATCCAAAATTCATGTTTAGATACTCAAAATCCTGTTAATTGCATACCCCTTTGTTTTTGTCACAGTTGAAACTAGGTTTGTTACTGACACAATCAAATCACACACTCAACTATACATTTGTTATGCTTGGTGTTATTATGACAAAACGACAGTTTAAAAGCTCAAAATCGAAGTATTTAATTCTTGTTTTTTTTTTATTCGTACGAATGTACGTATAGTACAGACAATATAAAAGCCGTAAATTTTATAGTGTCAGTAACAATTTACAATATATAAACAATTTATTATTGTTACAAACAATTTACTTAATAAGTGGTTAGCTTGTACCACTGGAAAGTATCCATCAGTTTAATAGTCAAGCGATAAGATCCAGCAGTCTCCGAAATAACAGTAATCCATTGTATTTACTCAAGACCTATTTGGTGGTACAGAAGAGCCATGGTTTGTAAATATATAATATATCGATTTTTAAAGAGTAAAATAGATTTTTAGTTCGTTGAAGGATATTATAAATAGCAATATTCTAATTTTTTAAACTCAAACATTTCAAAATCAATTCAATACACACAATTTATAAAGCTGCTTATTTTCTAATGACTTTGTTCAAGTACCAATTTATATAAGTATATAAAACATGCTTATCCTACTGCAAAATATTTCTTCAGTAAAGGAATAAGACACAGGGTGATTTATGGGGGCTCTCGAGCTGAATCTCTTCCCCTCTCCCCCTCCCCAAATGGTAAAATATATCCATGTTTTATGGAAAAAAATGAGACTCAACTAATAAAATCAAAATAGTAATATTAAACTAACTCCATGTTGTTCTCGGCAAAACCTAATGGGTTGGAGCACGATAGCCTCGGTTTGTAATTCTCATTTATTAAAAATGGAATATAGAACCCTAGGTTGGATAAGAACTTCATCGCCGCTATGCATAGGCGTAAACTTCGGGAGGGCGAATTAAAAAAGTGAGAGGCGACAATATTGTTTCGCCCTTCACTCAATATTTCGAAGGAGAATATTTTTTTTTTAAGTCAATAAAATTAGTCTACATAAATTATTTGAACTAAAATCATTTTAGATAATAGGAAAAGTTGATTAGAGAGCGAAGCCTGGCAGGAGGTAAGCAAGCATTTTACCAAGCGTTATGTTGCAATTATTGAAATTTTATATCCAATGACAAATGTAAATAGCATTATATCCTAAGATTTTATGATTTATTCGTGTGTACCTTTTCATTTTATGTGAAGATTTTATCACATTTCCCGGGGAAAATTTTAACAGGGTCAGCGTGAGTTTATCTCACTGCCTCAAACCTTTAAATAAAAATATGTGATACTAGTTGGCCCGTGTGTAAAATTCGCAGAATATTTTGTTTAATAAAGAAAAAGCAAAACAATATGGAAATAACTAGTTCCTATGCATTATGTAAGGAAGAAATTAATATTTTTTCCTTGGTCGATCACAATATTCCATTAAACGTAATAGACCAAAATATTTCTACAAATTGTTTTGCTAGGACCTATTTTTAATCACTGATTGGAAAGATATTAAAAGTAATTAAGACAAAATAATTCTCCGATCATAGGACATTCTAAATTATTAAAAATAAATATAATGTAGGAACAACCAAATGTATTTAATAAATAATAAAGTTAATATAAAAACCTGCAAATAAAATGTAGTAGACTATTCTACTCTTAAATGCAATATCTTTAAACAGGAAGACATTATTAAGTATGCCAAAATTAATGGACTGTATCTTTGTTAATTATTGTCCGAATTTAGTAATCTTTCTAATTATCATGGGTACAATGAAGAAATAAATGCATACTTTTTGAGTTATTTGCAAATAAAGTTTCTTTTCCTCCATAACTTTTTTTCCAGAAATTTCGGAAAAGTGGGACTAGTTTTTGCATGTGAAGAAGTTATGGCGTACCGACAAAAATACACCTTTTAGAAATAATATATAGGAAATTCAATTACTTTGTTAAAATATTTTTAAATATATCCATAAACAAAAATAATATACAAAGTAATATATATAACCTAAACATGTGATAAGCAGTTTTGCTGTTTGTATGAGGTTTTGCCGTACTGTACGGGGTACGAGGCTGGTTGATCCGATTGCTGATTTATGCAAAGTTGTATTTTTATGACTGAAGTTTAGAATTGTTTTACAATTATTTTTACTGTATTATTATTTCTATTAATATGAGATACTGAACTTCTGTTGCTTTACAGACAAATACATTGCAATTATATCTAACATATGTCTATTATAGGCCATAGGTCACCGAAAAAACACAGTTTTCTTTTATATATTACATTTATGTTTATTCAACGTTTCGGCTTCAGGAGCCATTTTCAAGAACCTGCAAACATGCACCGCGCCATAAAATTTTTAAAATTTGTCATTACGATATGACTCGTCCTAATTCATTCTTTTTTTCAAAGAATGTCGTTTTCGGTTTCTCTATTTGCAGACGGTATCAAGACAGTATTGTTCTTCAATAGGGTCCTGTATGAATGTTCAATAGGGCATTCATACAGGACTGATTCATAGAGTCCTGTATGAATGCCCTATTGAAGAACAATACTTTCTTATTACCGTCTGCAAATAGAGAAACCGAAAACGACATTCTTTGAAATAAAAGAATGAATTAGGACGAGTCATATCGTAATGACAAATTTTAAAAAATTTATGGTGCGGTGCATGTTTGCAGGTTCTTGAAAATGGCTCCTGAAGCCGAAACGTTGAATAAACATAAATGTAATATATAAAAGAAAACTGTGTTTTTTCGGTGACCTATGGCCTATAATAGACATATGTTAGATTATGAGAAAATGGCACCAAACCCGAAGGATGGGACTAGAAAATGCAATTATATCTTCTTTAATTAGAGTATGATTAATATTTCCTTCATAAAACCATGATTATAATATATGTTTTTATTTCTAGAAAACAAAATAAAATAAAAAATTATTACCGTCATTTAAAAGATATTTTCGATTGTTATTGGCTATAAAATAAAATATAAGAAAGTATATCCGTTATTTCCTTCGTAAAACTACAATTTGACATAACTCATTTAAATAGTTCTAAGTATGCAAAATACAAATAAAAATTTAATATTTATTAATGTCAACTATATGTCATAATATATAAAGTCATAATAATTTCTTTTCCATTTATTTTTAATAATGATAGGAGTATTGTATCCTTTAAAATGTTAAATTACTATTTTAATTTTTATAGATTGTTTCCCACTAGTTTCTAAAAATGTATGCAATTTTTTATATATTTAATTTCGTTCCTTAATTTTTTTTAAACTTATTTATTGAAAAGTATTACAATCTGTCTCTAGGACATTTATAATAGAGTTAAGAGTTCCTTAAATTAAAATCATCTTACTTCTTGAACCATTAGCCATTAACTATTGTACCTTAAACCTTAAAATTGTACCTCGAACCATTAAACAAAAATAATACCGAAAGGCTTTAAAAGGTATGAATAGAGATAATAAGTAAAGTTCTGATCTAATTCAACTTTCTAAAATAATAATAACATTGAGCCTACAATAGTAGGAATTTTCAATGAGTAAGATTACGAGGATTCGTCACAGGATTTCCAAAATAGTACATTTGAGGCTTTGTAACGCACACATCAAAATCATTAATTCAAAACTAATCTCGCCACAATCCGTTGAATTTTTAAACTTCCCAATTTTGACTTTCACTTACCTATATATGGAATATGTAGTAAGTGAAAGTATTCTGACCGTGAAAATTTTCGAATCCGAGTTTTCAACGGAAATACTTGCTTTGAGGTCCCTTGAGTCCAAATAACCAAGTCCGGCAAAATGTCGCAAAATGTGTCCCGTGTGTTAATATGTGAACACTAGCTACGTATTTATTATAAATATTATATATTACGTATTTAAGATAGGTATATGCCTTAGATGTGACAGCATCTTTTTCCTTAAAATCAGCTAATCGGAAGTGCCACTTTATATTAACGGTAAAATACATCTGTGCAATTTTCTCAAAAACGGCTCCAACGATTTTGATTAAACTCAGTGTATCATTGTATAATTAAATGGTCTTTAATATCATTGATGTCCTATCCTCAATGATGTCTTTTTACAGGGCTCAAATGCCCGATGTTCATATACGTCTTCCTCTAAATAATAGTCCTCCAATCCATAATCATTTATAGGTTAATGATTTAGATATACAATACATTCAAATCTCTCTAGGAATATATGAGCCTTTCGGTATAACTTTGTTTATTATTAATTTTAGTGATGTTTCCAGTTGCTAAATGTATACCTTATTCACAGTTCTATATTTTAACACTGCAATCCTCCGATCAACTGAAAGACTCAGATACTGAAGTTGCGTGGTTTATAAAAGCAGAGGGAGTAATTAGATTTCAATACCTACCGTCGATATAAGAAATAGACTTTTTGTAATTTTAATAGTCTTAATGATTTGTTGTCTGTAAGTTGTAAGCTTTAGCTCCGTTTACAACGAACTTCAAACTTTTATAATAGTCCGAAAATACCAGAAAATACTTTCCATTCAAAGTAGAGCGGTATGTGAAAGTTTTGTGTTGCGTGCACCAGATTTTTTCAATGACTTTTGTTAAAGTTCTAGAAAATTAATCATCGAAATTGAGATACGTCACTTCTTGAAAGCCCTCTTCGTTTGATAAATCATCCTAAATCGTGGGCGATAAATATTCAGGACGCAGTCATTATAATTTTTTTTCATTTGTACCAACGTTTCAACCCAAACATGTGGGTCGTTATCAGGTAATGATTCGATCACTGAAGGTGTTCAAGTACTCAACGTTGGCACAAATAAAAATTGTTATAATGACTGCGTTCTGAATATTTATCACCTACGATATGTAGAACAGTCGACTAGCTTCCTTCATTAATTATTCTAAATCCATTACTTCCGAAAGCCGAAAAATAAATCCATGCTATCCTATTATATATACTTTAGACATGAAGTATTATTCGTAGTATCCATCTGTAATGTATTGTCCATCTTTTACTTCGAAAAATAAAATACTATTCTTATAGTGGAAGTCGATGCCTTTTGTCTGCTCTTTCTTTTGAACATCCGCCTTCTTCTGGTGTTCCTTTAGTAGGATCGAGGAGAGTGGACTCCTGACAGTGGGACAGGGGACCTAATTGGGAGAAGGCATGATCAAGAAACCAGAGCCGGTTGCCAGGGACAGCGTCTGACGTCAGCCCCGTCGGACAAAATCAACAGCCTCTCCGTAGCGGCTGCTAACACTTATCATTCTGTCTACACCTCGCCCTTAATATTAGCTATCATTCATCTTGATAACATATTTAATTAAGGCCAATATAGAGTTCATGTATCGCGAAGAAGTTACAGCTCTTAAAATACCAATTTTGAATTGTTTCAACAGTTGAAACGCATGAAGTATTAAACACACACACATATCATTATGGCCAGATTAATGTAATAACTAATCCAAAAGCATTATTTCTACTTATAATACAATTTATACTAATATATTCCTCAACTCTCAAATTAGACACCTACCATTCTTCCTTACGTATTCGAACATATAAGAGAATTTAGCCAAACATTTTTATTAATATATACAGGATGGTCTATTCTACATACACAACTGAAGAAGCTTCATACCATGACAGCAGAAATAGCAATCCACTTAATAAGTGATTAGCATGTCCCATTGGAATATATTCATCTAGATTAATAATTAAACAATAACACACGGCCATTTCTGAACTTACACTAATCTATTCTTGCCTAAGACCTAATTTTTTAGTATAAAAGAGTTTTTATTAGTAGTTTTCTCAATTACTAAGTGGAGAGAAGTCTATTACTGAAATCATAGAAGCCATATCGGGATATATTTTTCATTTACTAACCATACTAAAAAAGTTCTAACTGTACTATCCGAAGTGAACAGAGGGTAACAGAGCTATTCACCCTCATTTACCGTTTAATATATATTTTAGTCTTCATCTTTAGTACATCAAAGTTATGTTCAAGGTCCGGATTTTTATGCAGTAAAAACACAGAATATGTCATATAATATGCAGTAAAAAAAACTGAAATATGCAGTAAAAAAAACATTAAAATTGTAGTAACTGGTCCCTAAATATACTAAACTTACTAATTGCTTGATTAATAATAAAGGAATAACATATTTAAAGATAACGACATACCTAGAAAAAGTTTGGAAACAAAAAGAAATTATGGAGGGGTTTATAATGGAGTTTGAAAATTACAATAATTTCAGTTGTTTTTTTTAATATCTAAACTAAAGAAAGAAAATAACTAAGTATATACGCCTAAAAAGGTTACAATATAAATATATAGATTATAATGGTAATGAAAGCGGAACATGAATCACATTAAAAAATTTTAAATATCAAAGTATATCCAACGGAAAAAAAATAATTGTCTTAACATAATATAATAAACATAGTAATAAAAGATAATAAATATTGAACAATAAGTATGTAAACGCTTTAAAATTTTTAATGTAAATGGATAAAAATCTAACGTGAGTCATTGTTGAAACAATAAAATAAATAACAAGTTGTGGAATAAATAAATTAAAATATTTGAATTGGTCTGCTTTGTAGACATGTTCAGTATTAAAATTATTTACCAGAAACATTGCGAAACTTAGAATTCTAACCTTGTATAATTAAAAAACTAATCTTTCTACATCAATAGGCGTGATCGGAGCAAATATATATCCGCTTGAAATTCAATGTCGGTTAATGTCGCTGGGAACAATTGAATCTTTGCTATTTAAAATTTTATTAATACCTTTCAGAATTGGAAGATCTGAACTTTTTATAGAAACTTCTTCCAATTTTTCATTTAAAGTTTCACCCACTTGGTCTGGTACCACTGATTTTCCATCAGTTGTAAATACTATTCCATGTCTGTTGTTTTAAGGTTCAATCCAAAATTTCAATTGATGAAAAGTTTTGAACATCGATTGATACTTTGGTATTTTAAATGAACAGAAATATGATCTGTTGCCAAGAACGACGGAACAAGTTAAAATGGAAACTTAGCATGATGTTTACATGGGACGAGAAGGGGAATAAGATTTCTAGGAATTGGAGAGCTTCCATAAAGAAAATTATTAGAGGGTGTAGGGAATGGTAGGTATACAGTCTACAAATGTGGTAGATTTTGTTCATTGAAAATAAACCTACGATTGTAATCTTCAATAGCATTATCAATATTGCATTTTAATTTGTATATATATATATATATATATATATATATATATATATATATATATATATATATATGCAAAATATGCATTTATCTACAAATATGTAATTATATGCATAACACTTTCCTTCCCCTCTCCTCAAAATTTGAGGTTATACGTTTCAGGATACGTAGACTCAAAAATCGAATAAAAGAAATTCCCGTCCCTGCATTTTCTCCGAGACTACTGGAACAAGTCAAAGGTCCTCGGAGCATGATCCTCCTATCTTGACACTACTATACACCCTTTCATTTCAAGATGGCGGCTTCAAAACCTCTGTTGGTAGAGACTGTAGAACCAAAGCGAATGCACCAATTTCAATAAAACTTGGCTAAAGTCTTCTCTTTTGGATCCCTTAAAATTTATCTATATAACATACTTCAACGAAAAGAAGCTGGAAAAAAGTTACCAGGGATGATATAATTAGATTTCAGAATAACTCTAAAAGTATACACTTTTTTATGATTTCAATAATCAAATGATTCAAAGATTTATTTTTAATACTTTTTTGTATATTTTGTTTGGTCATTTAAAAGTTTTTGAAATTTCATAAAATATAAAAAAAAGTTAATTGAAATCAGACAATTTGGTGCGAAGATGTGTTTTTAAAATTAGTTTTCATATGTTCTACTGAAAATCTTAAACTTAGAACTTAAAAATCTGCTTTGTTTTGGTTTTTAATATCCTTAGTGTATTACATCAACTGAAGCATTTGTTTAATTTTTCTTAGAAATTTAGTAATGATGAAATAAAAATTATGTAGGGCAACGTTAGAAATCACCTTATATTTATTTTTTTCCTTATGTAACAAGGAAAGTAATGTTACATTTGATATATAATTATTTAGAAATAATAAGCCATTCTGAAATAATCTGCAGTTGTTTTTTGTGCATTATTTGCAAATTATCTATGTGTTTGACGATTTCTGCAAAAGCACTATTATGCGTACAGTATTTGTTTTGTTTTTTAATTACTTCATATATACATAGTAAGAGAATTCATATATATATAAGATAAAGACCGGAGACTGGCGATATCAGCCTTAATACCATCCTGTAATGTAAATAAACATGACAACTGTATATAAGGCAGATTATTGAACGAATAAAGCAGTGTTTATTCAGAAGCCGTGAGTGTTGTTTCTCAATCCTTTTCCTTCTTTTTTTTTTTATTTTTGAAGTCCGCCGACGCTTAACTGGTGCCGAAACCCGGGACAACGTCAGGAGAACACAAAAGTAATTTTTTTTTTAAGTTTATTTTTTTTTCTCTTCTAGTCACAAGGAAAAGGTGAGATGCCGACAGAGGGCTTAATTCGACCGGGAGTATTAAGCGCACCGGAAATCCCTCAACCTCAGGAAATTCCTCAGATCAATCAGATACCTCAGATCACGCCGACCCCTTAGGTCCCTCAGATACCTCAAATCCCTCAGGTACCACAGATCCCTCAGATCCAGGAGATCCCTCCCTTACCGAGGGACACATTGGAAGAAGCGCACGCCAACGCATTAGAATGGATGAAAATAAGGGCAGCGACCACGCAGGACTTATGGAGGGCCATTGCGGACCTGGAACGCTTCGGGGGCGAGGTAGGTGAGCTCAACCATTTCTTGAAAGGAGGAGATCGCCTCATGTCAAGAATCGAGGTAAAGGTGGCGGAGGACCTGGTGAACCTAGGGGACGCAGAAGCACTGAAAGCAGCTCTTGTGTGCCGAGTAAGGAGGAGACTCCATGGCCGGTGATTAAGGAGCGATTGAAGAAGGCTTTTGGAGGAGGTAGATGGACGCCGGAAGAAGACATCTTCCAAATGTTTAGGGAGCGGCGGTCCCAACGACAGTCGAGGGGACAGTACGCGGGGGTACTTGTGGCAATGTACAACCGCATAACCGAGAAAATGCGCGAAACGATGAGTGTGGGAGAGGTCGAAGCCAGGATGGAGTTCCTTTCGACAATACTGAAAGTCCAGCTGGCTAAGGAAACGGGGAGGAGGGACGGACTGCCCAGAGAGCGATCGTTCCTCGAATGTGCCCAAGAGATGATCGACCTGAGTGCAAGAGAGGAAGAGACGCGGATGGACGTAGAGGAACCAGGGTGGATCCGAGTGACTGATAGACGACCCCGGACAGCCCAGACAGGTTGGAGGAAGAGGGACATAAGACAACAGAATGGAGAAAAGGCCACGATGGGCGAAAGAAGATCCGGACAGTCGTCAAGGCCGAGGAATGGACCCCGGAGGGAAGAGAGAAAATGTCATGGGTGTGGAAAGCCGGGACATTTGGTGGCACAATGTCCGCGCACTAGATGCTTCGAGTGCGGGACCGAAGGGCACATTGCGAGACAGTGTCCATACATGTTTCGCAGGAGAGAGAGACCTCAAGACGAGCATGTATAGAGGTCGCGAGAGAAAGAAGGGTGCGGATAGGAGCGGTGAACAGGGTGGAGGACTGGAGGAAGTCGCTACAAGCGGAGTTCGAAGATATTTTCTTCAGGGAAGGCGAGGTATTGGGGGTAACAGGGAGGACGGTGCATGAAATCCGACTGAAGCAGGATAGGGTAACCTACGTGAAGGAAAGAAGATACCCGCAGGCGCTGAGGCAGCATATTCGGGAGGAATTAGACAGCCTAAAGGAGCAAGGGATCATAGTCGATAGTACCTCACCATTTAATAGTCCCCTGTGGGTGGTGAAAAAGAAGGCAGTGCCGGGGGATAATAGGGAATAATACAGGATAGTAGTAGACTATCGTAAATTGAACGATAACACAGTGGATGAAAAGTACCCGATCCCCAGATTCGAAGATATACTCGATAGGTTGAGTGGGGCCGTGGTATTTAGCACGTTGGACCTCAAGGCGGGATATCACCAAGTACGGATGCACCCGGAAGATCAACACAAAACGGCGTTTACGTTTGAAAGGGGGCATTATGAATTCACCAGAATGCCGTTTGGGCTGAAGAATGCGCCCATAACGTTTCAACGTCTGATGGACGAATTTTTGAAGGGTGTTGATGACTCGGTATGTCAAGTATACATGGACGACCTGCTGATTTTTAGTAGAACGGAAACTGAACACGTGGGGCATTTGAGATCAGTTTTCGAAAGGCTGCGGCAATTTGGGCTGAAACTGTCGAGCGAGAAGTCCCTGCTGGGACAAATGCGGATTAATTTTTTAGGCCACACTATCTCTAGTGAGGGGGTCAGACCGGATGCAACAAAGGTGGAGGCAATCACACGGATGGCGGTACCACGGGACGTTAAGGGGATCCGTAGGCTTCTCGGGACGCTAAACTATTACCGGAGATTCGTACCTGAGATGGCAGAGTATTTGGTACCTATCAACAATTTGCTGAAGAAAGGCGCGAAGATTGTGGTGACACCAGAAATGGAGAACAATATCCGGAAATGCATGAATAGGTTGCAGACAGAGCCTGTGTTGGCGTTCCCGGATTTTGAGAAGCAATTTAATATAACCACCGATGCGAGCGAATACGCGTTAGGGGCCGTTTTGTCCCAGGGAGGAAGTGAGAGTGAACGACCGATAGCATACGCGAGCCGTCGGCTTACGGTTGCGGAATCGCGATACAGCGCTTTGGAGAGGGAGCTACTCGCGATAGTGTGGGCTATCGACCATTTCAGGCCATACGTATTCGGGAGGAAGTTTCGAGTCCACACCGACCATAAACCCCTTCAGTGGGTAGGGAAACTCAAGGAAACTTCAGATAGGGTCACGAGATGGAAGGAAGTCCTTAGCCAATACAATATAGAGGTGGTGTATAAGCCGGGAAAGGAAAACGTGGTGGCAGACTGGCTCTCTAGGGCCATCATGATCAACGCGGTAGAAGAGGACAGGGGAGGAATATAACCATCGCGGACGTGCGCCAATTCTTGAGTGAATGGACTCCTGATGGTGAAGGGGCAACTGATACAGTCGGTATGGAGGACAGGGAAGAGTCCCCAGAAGAGGAGAGCTCAGCGGAGGAAAGAGCAGCGGAGATGGACGAGATAGATGAAATCATCGTCAGGTGACCTGGAAAACGAGAACAGCAGGGATCATGAAGATAGATTTCAGAAGATATGGAAGAAGTAGGATTCGCGTCATTTGGTCGCAACCCGGGGTCGGAAGAGCAAATCTGTACGGCACTGAGGGACACCACGGAAGCGGGTAAAACGCATTATCTCTATGTGGGGAATAATACGGTATGGGACAAGATAAAGCAAATGTGGAGATCCGAACGAATAGGCGTGGACAGGACATTCATTCGGTGCAAGTATGCGGTGGAAACCGTACAGGACGAGGAGCAACAGCAAGCAGTCACATTGGCATATCACCAGGGGAAAACCAACCACCGAGGCGTGAACGAGACGCTGCAGGCATTACGTCGAAAATATTTCTGGTGGGGTATGAAAAGATCCATCCAGGAAATCATAGGGAAATGCGAGATATGTATGCGCACGAAATATGATCGACATCCCCCCAGAGGAGTTCAGGAAGACACCTACAGGGACCGCTACAAGACCTCCAGATTGATACATTCACCTGGAGAGGGTTCAAGTGGGTCACTATACTCGACGTCTTCAGCAAAGTAGCGATAGCACATCAGGTCATGGACAAGTCAGCCAACGCAGTTGCGGAAGCCCTACAAACCTGGGTGCAGTTCTATGGGGTCCCCGAGAGGATCACATCAGACGGTGGCAGGGAGTTTGACAATACCGCGATTAGGGAGGAGGTGAAACGATTGGAGATTGTTTGGCACTATAACACCCCGAGACATCCTAAAAGCAGAGGCGGCATCGACCGGTTGGACAGCACACTGAGTGACCACATCCGTGTATATCAGGGGGGAAAAGGGTTGGAGCCGGATGTTGCGATGAAAAAAGCGGTAACAGCATATAACCACTCTATTCACTCCGCAACGGGATTTTCACCCGTGGAAGTACTATTCGGGATGCGCAGGCCAAGGCGATATTGTGGGGAAACAACGATTACCGAACCGTTAGTAGAGCAAATCCAGAGCAATAGGGTAGAGGTAGAGAAGACGTGGGGAAAAGTAATGGGGAAAATTAAGCGGGAAAAGAAGAAGCGAGTGGAGAGGCAGAATGTGCAGGTACGTGACCAAATGGGAGAACTAAAGATCGGAACAATAGTGTACCGTAGATTAGGAACCAACAGGGGGAAACAATTGTTACGATACGAGGGTCCATTCAGATTGGTTGCTATTAGGGAGCATAATCTGCTAACCATCGAAAGCATTAACGAACCTAAAAAGAGGAGAACTGTTCACATTGAACGATTGAAGCTCCCAATGATAGAACCGGAACATAAACCAAGGATTGGTAGTACCCTCACCGCTGTGGATAAGAGACATGTTTTTTTTTTCTGGTTGTTAAAACATAAAGATGATGTCATTTTTTTTTTTGTACATAGAGCTATAGCAATACAGTAGAGGCAATTGTAGTTTTTTTATAGTTTATTAAGAGTTCTGTTCTATTGTTAATAAGACGTTGTAAGCAAGTGTTTTGTTTAGTTTCTGTGTTTTTATTTATTTCTCGTTCCAGCTGAGTGGAAGTGAGTTTCAGTTTCTTTTAAGTGTATACTTGTACGTACAATTGTAAAGTGTTAAGGCTGGTACCGGTGGCTCCGATCTAGGAATCTTTAAGTTTCCGAAAATCCTATTCGTAAACTGGTGGGGGGGAGATAAAGACCGGAGACTGGCGATATCAGCCTTAATACCATCCTGTAATGTAAATAAACATGACAACTGTGTATAAGGCAGATTATTGAACGAACATAGCAGTGTTTATTCAGAAGCCGTTAGTGTTGTTTCTCAATCCTTTTCCTTCTTTTTTTTTTATTTTTGAAGTCCGCCGACGCTTAACTTATATATATATATATATATATATATATATATATATATAGGTTTATTCATGTTACATTATTAAAATTTGTATTTTTCATCACAGCAGACTACGATCTTTTAGTAACTATGTGAGGACTCTATAATAAAGTTTTGCCGCTTAAAATCCCTAAAATATTCAATATCGAAAAATTGGCACATTCTGATTATATTTTTTAGAAATTTGAAATATAATCAAAAACAACTAATGTTATCTATGAAATTAATAACAAATTTATTTGGATTGATAAGAAGGTATGAAAAGCTTGCTTACAAATAACTTGAAACTTGTACGAAGAAGTTAAAAAGTTTGATTGAATGGCTTATAAAAGATCTATGAAGGAATTATTAATACCAAAAGGGTCCTAACGTCCGATTATTATTTTGTAAGGAAGAAAGTGGAAGCAATTTAAAATAGGGTATTAAAGCCCCAAAACCCCCTTAAAGTTGAAATATTTCACCTTTCTATCGACACCCCTTTTTTTCTTTTCATTTCTTCCTCCTTACAAATTTTTGAGTGATAATAAACTAAATATGATTATTGAATTTAATTCATCGAATTTGTCTGTTCAACCACACTGTCGTAAACATAATAACAAATAAATATGTACAATTATATGTATATATATATATATAAAATAAATATAATAATTATTGAAATTAACTATTATTATCATGCGATTAAGATTTAATTAAACCCTCGGTCTTTTGTTGAAGTTGACTTCATTCAGCGCCAAATCGGAAAGAATTTTTAATTAAGTTCCTCTTGAATACATTGCTAAAAGTCTGTTTAATAAAAGTAGGACTCGTATTTTCTATTTCATTGATGCAAATAATGTTCGTAAAAGGGACGTATCTCAGAAATCAGTTATCCAACGCGAGTCATTCAAGTTTCGACTTACGTCAAGTACCCGTGGAGAAAAACGGTTTAGACTTTAATTATGAAAAATATATCATCAATAATCAACATATATATTGTTGATAAATTATGCCTTGTTAAATAAATAAAAGAAAGAAATTTTAAACAAATTAAACGATTGAAAACAATTTTTATTTACAATATTTATTTCGATTTTAATAAACCATAAGCGACCGATGTTTATTAAAAAATTTTCATTAATTTTTCTATTTATAGGATCTCCCAGTTCCAGCTTGTGACGAGTGGAACCTTTATTCATTATCCTTTGAGGATTTTTCTTTAAACGAAGATCAGATGATACTGGCCTCTGTGAGCATGTTTCTAGAGCTTGGATTGGTTAAAAAGTTTAATATAGAATTAGAGGTAAGAATTCTTATTAATTTAATAATTATATTTTGCTATTATTAAAATACTTGCACCTAATGTGAGCATAGTTTGTCGAAATTTTTTGATGAAACCTTTGTCATGTTCCATTTCTTATTTTTCGAGTTTATACTTTTGATACTTTCTCATTAATTACACTGTTCTGTATCAAAATCCTACTCTTAACAGAAATGTTGTTTTCGTACTGAATACGAATGAAAAATCAGAAAATATTTATCAGGAACCGTTTCATGTCAAATTAGTGTTGTAGACCAAATAATGGGGTGTTTTCGACATTTTGGGCATTTTTCTAATCATTGAAAACTTCAATAAAAAAACAAAAAAACATTTGATTTTGAAGCTATTAAAATTTTTGACAACATGAAAAAAATCCGAGAAATCCAGTGTTGGGTTTCAAGAATTTCTCGGCCACAAATCCACGCTCTTTTTAAGAACCTGGAATTCGGAGAAAAATTAAATGAAACTGAAAAAAAAGAGTCTCCGTTTGGAAACGTGTCTCAACAATTTTTGGGAAACAAAAGAACTGTAAATTACAAAGATATTGTTAAAGAATTGGTTTTATAATATAAGATCATGGATTATCTACAACAAGTCATTAAAATTCATTTTTTGCATTATCTTTTGGATTTCTTTCCGTTCAACTTGCAGCATTTTCAGTTAAAACATGGAAAACGGTTTCATCAAGATATAGCCTAAATGGAGAAGAGGTACAGCAGTAAATTAGCATCAGAAGATGCTGATGTTGACAAGTGTTAGACACTGCAATGGAAAATAGCAAATAAACACTATAAAAGGAAAAAATATATAAATTAACTGGACAAAAAGTTATATTATGTCCAGGATCAAATATTTTATATATTTTTATTATTATTAACAAGAAAATAAATGCTTTCAGTTAGTTTTAAATACAATCATGAATAATTTTCTTTTATATACTAATTGCAGATTTTTGTTACTCCATGTTTTTTAAAATTATAATATCTCATGTTTTGAACATTGATATGCATATTTTTTAATACATTTATCTACTTACTGTTTCTCATGGATTAGTTTTGTGTTTTAATTATTTTTGTATTCATTTTGTTTTGTTTATTTTTTTTGTGATATTTTCAATTAGTTATCCTTTAATTTCCAACTATCCATTTTTTACTAATGCATGTTAAAATGCAAGTTTGTATTACTTTTTATCTTAGCTTTTAAAATGTATTTTATGTTACATTTTTAACCAATTAATATATATGTCTATTTCTCATTTTGTGTTTTGGTTTTTCATATGAGATACTAATTATTTTGGATTATAAAAAAATAAAATCTGTAAAAAGAATTGAAATATTTTTAATCCTTCCTTCAATTATTCTCTAGTTCCTAACTTTTTTTTATGACACATTCAGTGCCAAATTTAAGTTAGTATTACCTGCCAAACTAATATCTAATAAGTGGCTATCACTTGTTGAAAAAAAAAAAAAAAATTGCAAAAGCGTATGAGTCAAATTAATTTTAGCTTATTAATAATATAATTAGAGGCATATTGAATGAAATACAGTACAAAAATAAAACATTATACAAGAAGCTTAAATAGAGGAAGAGACATAAGAAAGAGCTGCTCATGATTTTATGAACATAAAACTAAAATGCACACTATTATTCATTCCTTCATAATTGTGGATTGATAGTTAACTGTTGTTAATAATTGAAGAGAAGATTGTTTGGGGTGATCAGTCAGTTTTTTTTTACCGATCGTCCCAACCAATCTTTACTTCAATTATTCATTCTTTCATCCATATTTATTACAGCCTTATTAAAGCTACTGTGAGTAAATTGATATGTAATCACTAATTTAATAGTTAGATGTATATTTATTTGTATACAGTTGTAAATTTCATGAATGTTAAAAAAAAATTAGTTAGAATACTAATATATATATATATATATATATAATGTACTTGTTTAGAATATTTATTCTATTGTAAATTAACTAAGGTGACTTAATATTTATTCATTTCAGACTTTGTATCGTTTCCTGATGACAGTTAAGAAAAATTATAGAGATGTTCCTTATCACAATTGGAAACATGCCTTTAACGTGGCACAAGTGATGTTTGCAATTTTAATGGTAAATTTTTAATTTAGTTTTTATATAATTATCAACTTTTTTTTTAATTTATAACAGAATTAATGTTTGGTCAATTTCACATGTATAAATATAACGACAGGAACATTGTAAAAGTCTAGAGGAGCAAAAACTAAAACTATTCTGAAATATATGTATTAATAAAAAAAAAAATCTGTTCAATTTTTACTGCACAAATATAGACAACGCTTAAATGTTTTAAGTAACTTTTTCGGTTTGTATTTCAGAATATGTACAAAGCCAAGACTTACTAGTTTGTTTTTTTTCAGACTTTTGCTTCTTGGCTGTTGATGAAGTGTATAAATAACCATTTTACATCCTATATATAAAAAAAAAGTATGTAATTTTTTTGTAAAAATGTATGGGATACGTAGATTAGCCTCAGATACTTTTGTTTTCTGGTGTCAAAGAAATTGAATCGGAAGAGCAAAGAGACCTAGGAAGATTGAATTTTATTATATAGGGTTTTATTTTGTGTACTGTGATTTTGTAATGTATTGGAAGTACACCTTCTAAGACATCATCATGTAAAGTAGTGTTAAAGGCTTTGCTTATCTAGATGGCCATCAGCCTCTGTACCCGTTGCAGTTTGCTGGGGTCGGTCTGCTTCTTGCCACCTGATCCACAGATAGGTACAGCATACAATAGTTTTGGTATTATCGCACATTCATTGATTAACTTTAAAACCTGGGTCAATATTCCTCAGGTAAGCCTTGCTGTAATGGTGAGGGTATTTAAGGTCTTCAGAGATCTTTTAACTACTATGTCTGTGTGAATTTTCTAATTCAGTCTATGGTCGAAAGTTTATCCTAGATAATTCATTTTTTCGGTCTGCTATAGTGTTTTGGAGAACAGTCTAATGTTCAACTTGGGAAGTTTCAGCTTTCCTGTAAAACATAGATATTGAATAAGATAACATAGAATAGACGATGAAAAGAGATTGGTTGGTCAGAACTTTTAATTTTGGTAAATGCTTGTATTTTACTAGAAGAAGAATATCCACGGCATAAACTAAGATGTATGCTCTGTCAGGCAAATGTAAATCGAGAATTGTGTTGGGAAGGACATTCTAGAGTGTAGGAGAAAGACATGAATCTACCAGCTGTTATGTTTGTTTTTTATGTTTAGTGATTTGTCCTAATTTCAATTTTAAAAAATTTGAAATCGATGAAAAGATATTTTTTGGATAATTTTATTTAATCAAGTTTTCTAATATTATTGGCGTCTATGTATTTTTTTAAAGCTCCAACAATGTATAGTTTGAACATAATGTAATTAGATTTTGTTTTCACAGCACTTTCAATGTTAGTTATTGTCTTGTGCAGAGTGTCTACTGTATTTTTGGTCTGAATCTGGACTCATTAGGGTGCAATATTTGGTTAGAAGTTGAATATTTTTTCAGTCTATTATTGATTAATTTAACTAGGACTTTTCTCATGATTGGTAAAATTGTTATTGTTTGTAATTTGTTAGTTCCCTTTGAGTGTCATGTACTGTAACCTTTTTTTCCAGGTTGTCGATATAATTGACTGATGCCAAATAAGTCTATGGGGGATGCCCAATATATCCATGTCTTGGAAAGAGCGTCGGCACCATATTCCTCTCCAAGTTATTGTGAGCAGGAGTACTTTAATGTCCCTGCCTGGCACTCCTAATGTACACCTGATCTCAATCCTACAATCTAGGTCCCTATATTTATTGGCTTTAACATTGTTCCAGTGGTTGGTGCTAGGTTATATCTGACAATCTGTGCATCTATAATAAAGCTTCCGCTCGGTCCTAAGCACACCAGGTCTGGCTTCCACCTTCATTTATTGCCAATAAAGATTTTGTTCCTTTGTGACACTATATCCTTTCTTATGGAGAGCAATTTTCACCACAATGTTCACCACTGTATCATGCTGCTGCACTCTGCCACCATGAAACAAAATGCAGTTTAGTATAATGTGGCTGGCAGTTTCTCTTGCAGGGCACTCAGCTCCTACATAAGGTCGGCATAAAGGCCCTACGTCCTCTAGATAATCTCACTCAGGTTGCGAGGGTATTTATGTGGGTTCTTATCGTCTGTATGAAAGTCCATCCTGTTACCGGAGCGGCATAGTCTGTCAACCAATGAGTTGATGGATGGCAGTTTTTTACTCCCTTAATGTCTTACCATCAACGCTACGATACAACTTCATGGACAGCGTTTCTTTCCGTTCTTCATTCGAAGTAATTTATATTATATTTGTAGTAAATTATATATACTATACTTAAGCCTCATACTCCCTTCTTTGACTGGTTATTTAATGTTTGATTCAATCTAAAGCAAACAATACTTATTTTATTTTATATATTTGGAAGATATTTACATTATACAGCTCCAAAAAGGAGGGGTGAGAGAAAGGTAAACTAGGGACGTATTCCACATTCTTCAATCAGAGTCTATTTAATTAGATTTACTGTGAAATTATAAATTTCTATCCCTACCATTAAATTTTTAATATTCAGAATTTATTATAATGTATGTCTAGTGAACTCATTTTGTTGAAAGGTTAGTGTTTAAAGCAATAACATGTAAATAATTTATGAATCGTTTCACATTTAATCCTGCTACTTTTTTTATGATGCAGAGATTATATTACCGGACTTGCTAGCATGAATGTTATCATTAGATGCCCCAATATTAATTATTTAATAATGATAACTGAAAATTTCCATCTTGTTAATGAAAAAATAAATGTATGGATGAAGTTAGTTATTGTGACGATTACACAATTACGCAAAACAACTTAAAAGTGTTAGAAATAAGATACAGCAGTAGAACCATACAATTTCTGCAGATATTTTTTTGTTTATTTTTGGAATTTCATTTTTTGTATCTGGTTGCTATGTAGTTTTATGTGTGCTGGAAGAAAAAAACTCTTCATGAAGAGTACTATTGGACAAAAATAAAATTAATTTCTAAAAAATAAAAATAAATGTTAATTTAGAATTTAGTTTGTCGATTTCCAAATTTTGGCATATAAAGTTTTTTAGCATCTGAGGGGGTGTTTAGTTTCATTTATAATTGAAACTGTCTTCAAATTGTTTATTATTGGATAAAAAAAAATATCACATAGGTTTTCATAAGATCTTATCAACCTGCTGGGGATATAAAGCCAGATTGTTAGACAAGAAAAACTTGATTTGATTCTATTCATAATATAATGGGTGTAGTGATCAAAAATTAACTATTTTTTATTCCAATCTGTTTTGTAATAAAAGCTGCTTGATATTTTAAAATAATTATGTGGATAAAAAATTATTGTTTAAACAATTCTGTTTTAGGGGTGTGAAATGAAGGGAACATTCAGTGACTTAGAAGTGCTTGGAATGTTTGTCGGCTGCTTGTGCCATGATTTGGACCATAGGGGAACTAACAATGCCTATCAGCAAAAGTAAAAAAAATGTTTTATTAATAATTACATAAATTATGGTGTAATGAACTAATAATTTGGCAATTTTTCAAGAACTTAATGATATTTTGTAATTTTTCTATAACAGAGATTTTTAAATAAAAAAATTTTAAATTGTTTCTTAGCCTTAAAAAATGGATTTATAAATTTGATTAATAACAGGTCCCATTTTAGTACGATTACTTTCTAAATCAAAATTCCATATATCACCATTTGTTATTTTAACAAAAACTGTCTTTATTATTATTATTTTAATTACAATACTGATTATTGAACAAAACTATTCTAAAACTATACAAAATGAAAATAATATTTTTTTGGTTTATGGTGTGTTACCAATCAACCATGAATTCGGTTATATTTCCTTTCATGAGTTTGACTTTTCTTTATGTGAGTGTATTTATTGTTTTATGTAGTTTTTAATTGAGTATTTGTCCTAAAACTTTAAATCATTCCTTTTTCTTAGGGCTGGTTCTGCTTTAGTGCTTTTGTATGGCACCACTAATACAATGGAGCACCATCATTTTAATCATGCTGTGATGATTCTAAGCAGTGAGGTAAATATAATCTAAATCATTTAATAACAATCTATATTGCTTATTTTTAATTATGTGTTGTCTTCTTTAACAGTACATTTACAACTTCGCTGACAAAGTAAATTCAAGCACTTTACTTTGAAGTTATTTTGGTAAACATCTTACAGCATCATAGGCGCAGACTTCAGAGGAACGGGAGGGGGTGGGAGAGGGAGGAAGGTAGTGATCGCCCACAATAAAAAAAAAAATCACCTCCCAATATTTCGAAACACAAAAATAGAAACCCAATTAATCTACATGAATTAATAAATTATGTAAACTAAATTCAATTAAGAAAATAGGAAAAGTCGATTAGATGGCTAGGCCAAGAATTAGAAGTAGGTAAGCAAATATTTGCTATGTCCTATGTCCTATGTTCCTATTATTGAAATTTTAGTTGACATTCAAATAATATATAGCATTATATCCTAGGATTTTATGATTCATTCAAGGGCACCCTTTGATTTTAATGTAAAGATTTCATCATATTTCCTGTGGCAAATTTGAAGCATCAGAGAATTTAGAGTTCTCTACCTTAACCCTTTAAATAAATATATATATACTTTTTTCTCTCTTTCTGTTGGCATTACAGACCTTGTAGATCTTTTTCTGCTTTAACAAGCTTGCTCCATCTCTGCCTGTCTTGGGCTACTTCTTTCCATTTATCTATTGTATTTTTGTTGATTCTATCTATCCATCTGCTTTTTGGCCTTCCAAGTGGTCTTTTGCCTTCTATTGAGACATTCATTGTTAAGTAGAGTCTTCCGGATGGATTGCTACGAGTTACATGTCCCCACCCATCTTGACCTCCGTACCTTCATATCATGTGATATTGATTGACCAGTTTCTGTAAACAGTTCTTTATTGTTCTAATAAAAACATATAATATATTCAATTTATTTGTTAACATATTTTCAAACATACCCATAACTCATACAAAATAAATAAATAAAAACATACATATATTTTTTTTTCATATATAGTATTATATTGTTCGTTTTACAATAATTATGTTGCTTTTTTTTTATACATAATATAAACCTCAGAGACTTTTTATAGGGAGGTCCATCGCCCTCTCCCCAACCACATTGAAATGTCTATGCCTATGAACAGCATATTATTATTAGTACAGCCTATGTAGTCCCAGAATAACATTATATTTTCATTTTATTTTCATATTATATTAAATAATATTTTTTTTAAAGGCAAATTGATTTTTTTTTTTCAGAGTCTAAACATATTTTCTTCACTAAGTGCTGAAAACTATTCATATGTTATGAAGATTTTGAAGCATAGCATTCTTGCTACTGATCTTTCTACTTATTTTCAGTAAGTTCACTGTAGTATCTATAATCTTATACATCTTACAGTTTTCATTCATATTTCTTGTTTCTGATTTAATTTTATATAATATATAAATTGTGAATGGTTTCACTATTACAATGTGATATACCGTGTTTGTCTGGATATGAATAGGTCAAGGTTTTTTTTTATTTATTTTTTTTAAGGCTTTAATCACTAGGGTCATTGTTGCTTTAATAAATAAAAGTAAATTACTTATTGAGAATTAGATTGTATTTTCAAGTTTAGAATATTTCAGAAAAGAAAATAGTTTATCAATTTCATTTGTATTGTCCTGTAAAATGAAGTGTAGATCGTTTGTCAAGTCACAAGAGATTTTAAATATTTACATAAGCCCTGCATTCTGTTAAAATGTGTTTCACTGTCAGAGGAGTCCCACAGGTTTGGCATGTTGGCGAAGAATCGCAGACCATCAGGTATCTAGCGTTTACATATTAGCACTAATAAGCAATATAGTTAATTAATAGAAAACAAGGAAACAGTTCTAAGAGGAGAAATATTCAGGTTTGTGTGCTGGATTCTCATGTTGAAAGAATGGGAAGAAGAATAGGGAGTTAAGTAATCAAGGTTAGAAGATTTCTTGGTTCTAAATGCTTGAAAAAGTAATAAAAGAATATATCTGGAAAATATTACTATCGGAAAACTATATAGAACCACTTCCACTTGACATACCAACTGGAAACGTGCGAGCACCTAGGGTCTCCAAAAATGAATCTAATGAAATTATTCATTAATTTCTTTAATCTGATTTCAAACTCACCAGACAGCCCATCCTATGTAATGCAGCCATAACCAAACTGGAGAAAAATGAGAAAGCAAACTTAGAGCTGACACATTTTAAGGGGGATAGACTGACAAGCTTAATTTCAGGAACTATTTGAAGGTAGCAATAGATTTCCAGATCATTTTGAAATTATGGTTATTCCAGGACAGTTATTTATCAAATATTACCACAAGGTTTCTCCATTTCTAACAGAAGTGTGAAAGCCAATAAGTAGTCCACCAAAAATGAGTAGGGGATAATAAAGAATGGAATTAAGAAGATGCTTGGGACTAATGAGAATGACTTTGGTCTTCTCAATATTCAACCTCATATCATTGCCTTGATTGCTTTGGGTAACTTCAAGCACAGGATGAAAGAAATAGCAGATTTGGCAGTATATAAGTAATATTGTGAATGATGGATGGAATCAGGAAAGTCTAATTTCTTGAATGACCTTAGTCACCTCGGTGGTACATGTTTGGGCCTCAGATACTCAGCTACAAGGACCATTTATAATGGGGAGACACTGCATATTCTGAGGCACGCATCTCCTGGGTGGTCACAGAACCTCTCACACCTGCTGAAATAAAGGTTGTGACGATTCAATGTACGGCTCTTTTCCGCATCATCAAGCCATACCGAAGTGTCTCTCATGAGGTGGTGCAGATCTTAACTCTAATCCTCATCCTGCGAGAAGACTCATTGAGAGGTATTCTCTTAATGAATATCATTGTAAGAATTGCTGAAGACCCACGGAAATGGAAAAATATCACTGGGGAAGATTAATATAGATGAGTGGAATCAGTGGTAGATGAAAATCACTAAATGAGCTACCTTAAGAAAATATTTCCTCACCATCTAGAACCGCTTGGAAGCGAAATGGGTTCTGCCAGACTACTGTTTCTCTCAATCCCTTACAGGGATGGGAAATTGTGCTCTAATTTGGATAGCCTTTGAAAAGATATAAATGGATCCTCTATTCCCAGATGTGGAGTACAGAGACGGCTAAGTATCTACCCGAAAAACTGAAGGCGACAAAATTTTTTTTAAGTTTCAAATCTTATATGTTTAATAGCAGGGATGGTGTACACCTAGTTGTTTGATATACCATCCCTGTGGACCCGTGTAGCCGAAAAGTAATGCAGAGAAGAATAAATAAACCTATATGAAATGGTGTTTAATTGATTCTTGAAGTCCTATTAAATATAATTACATGAACAATAATACTTTTAGAGATGATTTTTTCATAAGATTTGGTTATGTTTTACCATTTTGGAGAGTTTCAGGCTGAGAGCCTCCCCCCGTGGATCCGCCTGTGTATTGTGGCACACTTTGTGCGGTACGCCCACTCGTGTTATACTTTTAGTTATTCTTAAATATTTTTGGTATTTATGGTTGAATTGAAGTTTTTAAAATTTCATGTGTGTGAAAGAAAAAAGAAACACAACTAAAACATTCCAACGTTCCAAGTATAAAAAATACAATTACAAAGTCCATCTTGTAATTGAGTCTGTGTGCATTTCATGTTATCGGCAAAAATAATCTGTTGACGATTAATTTGATACTTTTCATATTTTAGTTTTTACGTTTTTTTAATAGCTTTGATACTAAACTTATGTTGTTTTGTAATCAAACTTATGATTTATGTTATCAAGTATACATAATTTATATTTGTTTCTTATTGTCTGAAGTAACCTATTAAGTCAAAGTTCATAAAATATTTTTATATTTATTTTATTTAATATGTCCTGTCTAATATTGGATATATATAAAAAAAAAAAGAAGTAAGAATGTTTGTTTTTGTATCATAATGTAAGTTAAAACAACAGAAAAATAAGTTACAATAACTTTATATACATAAATACTATTAGAAATTGTATAAATACATATTAATGTACAAAATAGTGAATTTAGGATTTAAACAACCAAAAAAAAATACATTAATCACTATCAAAAAGGCATGGTGCACTCCATGCAGTGCGCCTACTGATGTTACAAATAAAGGCACCATTCAAGTTGAAAACCCAATTCTACAATATGAATTCAGGTACCAATTTTCTAATTTCTAATCTCCAATTAAAATACAAAGGAAAAAATTCAAAACAAATATTTTCATTTATATAATAATTTGTTTATGAAAATTGTGTAAAGAAACCATATAAATCAACTTTAGAAAATTCAGATAATTTCTTAAAAATACGGTATATTTGTTTAATCCTGTTGAAGAGAACTATGGAACAATTGTATGGAGATCTTGATTATAGAGAAACTAGATATTCTCTGATAGGTTTTCATTCCTAATGGAATCCAGAAATGAAGAAATTTGCTTGGTAGTGGATAAGATATAGAATAAAAATACAAGATCATACAAAAAATAATATGTGTTATGATAACAATTAAGTTAAATTAATTGATTATAAAAAATTATTATTATTTAATTATTTTGTTTTTAATTTGATATTGTTTTCATTCTTTTGCAGGAACCGGCCAAAATTTTTTTCATTGGTTGAGAAACGTGAGTATTCATGGGGAAATGAAAACCATAGAGAACTTTTGAGGTCTGTGTTAATGACTGCTTCTGACATCGCATCCTCCTGCAAGCCTTGGCATGTCCAAAAAAAAGTTGCCTACCTTGTTGCTGACGAGTTTTTGAAACAAGGGGACAAAGAAAAGACAGAGCTTAAGATCCAGCCAATAGCACTCATGGACCGGGAAAGAGCTCACGAGCTGCCTCAATTACAGCTCAAATGGATATCTGATATTTGTCTTCCATTATATGAGGTATTATTATTTAATATTTACTGCTATATTTTTAATTCATGAATGAAAGAAATGTTAATATATAATTTCAGGAGTGTCCTGAAGTGGGGGACATGGTATATATTGTGCCATCAACATTTTTGAGGAGCATATTTTACAAGTTTATAAATCTTTGAGGGTGAGGGAAATTTTTATAGAGTTAGGAATTCATAGAGGGAACTAAATAACAATTTTTATCAATCTATATTGTAGAATTGGGTTTTCAACTTGAATAGTTCTTCGTTTTTTGTTTATTTTAATGATGCTTTATTTAATGTATAAATTATAAATTTCACAAAATATACTACAGAAAATTTATATGGCATGATTATTTGTCTGCCGGAAGTTTTATATGTTTTACTTGTACATCTAAATACTAAAACAACAAATATAAATATAAAATAATAAATATTGTGAATAATTCTTAACTAGAAATAATAATAAAAGAAAATGAAGGAAATCATAAACAATAACATGAATAAAACTAAGCACAAATAAATTAGACAGATCATTGTCTATGCTGGATGTAGCAAATTAAAACAGTGGATCCAAGCATGTCGGCCAAACTGACAAGTTTTCGACATTTGTTCACATAGGGGCATTTAGAAGATAAAATAAAATATAATTTCAAACCGGGCTAGTTCCAAGAAATTCAATATGAATTTGGCAAAGTATTGAACATTCAGCCACAAAATGGAATAGGTCTTCCTTTACTGGTAGGTTACAGAGAGGACAATCTGTATTTTCTCTATCAAGCCGAGAGGTGTAAATCAAATAAAGAAGTTCATATTTGACTGAAGCTTATATAACTATTACTGCAAAAAAATACAACTGGAATTAGCCACTTTTAGATTACAATACTTTAACTCCTACCTATCCTCCTCCTCTGCTCCTGACAATTTTCTTTGGAAAACCAAAACCAAAATCCTAAACCCTCACCAAATTTTCCTCCTTGGCAGCGTCTGACAAAGATAAAGTTGAAGATTTCACCAAACACCTCTCCAATACATTTATTCCCCATCTGGATTCCCATCTTGCCCACACCACAACAGTTGAAGAATTCCTTACGTCACCTATTACATTTTCCTTACAAAAGCTAATCCTCTGTAAATCTCCTGGATATGATCTCCTTGCCCCTCAGATCCTTCAACAACTTCCATACAAAGCAGTCATATTCCTTACGTATATCTAAAATTGCATCCTACGCACCATCCACTTTCCTATATTATGGAAACACTCCACCATTATCCTTTTCTCAAAACCAGGCAAATGTCCCAACATCTTGACATCCTATAGACCAATTAGGCTACTCCCAATCCTTTAAATAATCTTTAAAAGATCCTTTTGAAATGAATCCTACCTCTCATAGAATTCCAAAACCTTCCTTCCCATCAGTTTGGTTTTCACTCAAAACATTCCACTGTTCAACAAGGACTTAGAGTCTTGATCATATATCAGCATCCTTAGAAAACAAGAAATACTCTTAGGGTACATTTCTGGACATAACGTTGGCTTTTGATCGGGTATGGCACCCCGGGCTGCTCTTCAAGCTTAAAATCTATCTCCCTTAGTCCGTATACCTAATCCTTCAATCCTACCTCTCTGACCACTCCTTTCGAGTACGCTGTGGAACAGCATTTTCCGATATCTATCCAATTAAAGCAGGTGTTTCCCAGGGCAGCGTCTTGGGTCCTATGCTTTAAATCCTCTTTACCGCTGACATTCATTCCGATACCTTCATTGCAACATTTGCTGATGACACCACAGTCCTATCATCTAACTTAGATCTTGAAATAACATCCTTAAGTATACAAAGGCACCTCTCCCTAATTGAACACTGGTACAACGAATGGTGCATTAAAGTGAATGAGTCGAAACGCGAACATATTACCTCCGATGCAAGGACATTCCTGCAATTTATATCTCCGATGCAATTCCTGCCCAACAGTACATTTTAATTCCATCCAGCTGCCTTACTCAGACGCAGTCTGGCATCTTGGCTTCCTCTTAAACCGAAGACTAACATGGAAACCATATTCTAGAATTAAAAGACAAGAACTCAACCAATAATATGGCCAGCTATATAGACTACTGATTAGATAATCTCAACTTTCAACTGACAAGAAACTACTAATCTACAAGACAATACTCAAACCTATTTGGACCTATGGACTGGAACTGTGGGGGACAGCAAAATTTTCTAACATCCAATGCATTGAATCTTTTCAGTCCAAAGTCCTTCGAACAATAGTTGATGCTCCATTCTATATAAGCAACCAAACCCTACACCGTGGCCTAAATATCCCATTTGTCCTAGGCCATAAGGTCCCTTTAAAATTTTCCAAATTCCATCAACATCTTACATGTTATCCAAATCCATTTGCACAATCTCTCTCTAGCTCTACTCATGCCTACAACCTCATACCGAGAAGCTTGAAGTGGGAGTGGCCCAGAGACCTGTTGTAAGAATATATTGGAGTTATGGCAATGGCCAGATTCTCCACTCCATATCTGGTTATAGCACCTCTGCTCTGCCTTCAATGGTCCTAAATACCAGTGATGTGGCTAAGTGAGAGATGCTGGGATCTCCTAGAGTCCTGTCTTTCCTTCAACAAGTGGAGGGAAAGGCTTGGCTCGGAGACCTTAAGTGAATGAATGTTGTATAATAGCGTGTGTGTATTTAAGTAGTTATTTTGATTAATTTATATTTACATTTAGTACTATTATTTTGCTATGTATATATTTGTATACATTGTGCATAGTGTGAATGAACTACTCTTTATCATTATTACTATTATCCTGAAATGTGATAGATTGTAATATATCTTAATAAAAATTTAAAAAAAAAAAAGTAATGGAAATTTATATTTCCATTAAAGATTCCAATCCACAATATTTTTAACCTTGTTGATTCTATATTTCACTAATATTGTTGGAGAACGTCACCAAGGTTACTGCTGTCAATATACATACAAAATATAGGTGACAAAAGAACATTTTATATCAATCATATAAGAGAATAACAAAATGATGAGTCCTGCCACAGACAAAGAAAAGAATGGATACAAACGTAAGCATGGTAGCAACAATTAAGAATATTATACTTTTAATAACTAAAAACTTAAGAACTACAAAACACTGACTGACCAGGTAAGTATTTTATAACCACGTGTTTTCAGTTATCTATTAAAAACATTTCATCTCAGAGGATTCTAAGCACATGCTGAATAAACTGCACTCTGAGTAACTGTCCTACTGAGGTATTGACCAAGATTATTCCTTGTTCCCTGCAATGCTGTCTGCTACATGTTGCTATTTTATCCAATAATGATTAAAAATTGACTTCATTGCAATTCAGTTTTTTAAGAAAGTAATAGAAATTTATATTTTCAAAAAATTCTAACTCAAAATATTGATCAAAAATTAACTTTATTGTAGTTTAGTTCTTATTTTTATTTAAGAAAAAATATCTATTTTCAATATTTATTTTCAATTTTGAATTTCTATTAAATATTCCTGAATGAAGAGATTGTTCTTTTCTTCCGAAAATAGGAAAAACTTATTGTATTCTAAGCTACCTTATTTACTGTGTGGATAGATTTCCTTCTTCTGATTGACATCCGATTAACAGAAAGACATTGTAACATACTTCAATTTTGCATACTGATAAAATATATATATTTTACAACTTGAAAAAAAGAGTTCTAATGAAACTGATTAAACAAAACTGTTTATTTATTAACTTTTATAGGGATGTATTTGTTGGTTATTCATTGAAATTGGTAAAATTATTAGAATTATAAATTTTCCGTTCTTTATTTAACTTATCAATCAGAATTTAAATTATCAATCAAAATTATTTTCACATTTTTTTACAGTCATTGGGGAAGATGAATCCAAAGCTGAATGTAATGACAGATGGTGCTCGGGAAAATATCAAACATTGGTCACTGTTAGCTTCCAACACAGGAATGCAAAATTTTGACATGACCAATGATAATGATGCAAGCTAACAAAAGAATCAGAGAATGACTTTTTAAACATTTTAAATGATTTTAGTTGAGGACAAGAAAAGAAAAAATGGCTATACCTAAAAGAAAGATGGTGGAAAATTATTTTATTTATTTTTGTAACATTCATGTATAATCTTATTTATTGTTGCTATTATAAATTTTATTTAGGGACTGAATTTGATAAATTTTGTATTTTAATTTTGAAAGTATTTATATTTTTTGAAAAACTAAGTAAAGTGAAACATAAATATTTATTTTTATCCTTGATCCGTCCACTGCTTTTCTTTTTCTTTTTTTTTTTTAGTTAACAACTATTTTTACTTGTATTTTACCATGTAATTACATTATAAAATTTGATACTTGTCATATTTTTTTATTTTTTATTTCATGTACATTTGTGAAAAAAATTCCACATACTTGGGAACAATGTCTAGTTATATTTCCTTTATTATTCCTAATGTTGTACCAGAAATAGACTGAAACATATTATTTATAAGAGAAGCCAGTGTTGTATATACCGAGTTATGATGGATAGCATATATTGGGTCCTTTATAATCATATAAAGATAATAACAGAAATTATTTAAATCATTCAACATAAAATAATTTTTATAAAATTACAATATTATCTTATATATTACACAACATTTTCTGTAGATTTTAATGAATTAAAAAATATGATTAGATTAGATATGAATGAATGAAAAAACATAATGCATTAATAGTATAAAAAAAAGACAATTATTATGAAAAATTAAATTGTTCTTCGCTGATACGTAATTTGCACCCTATATGACTGTTGAAGGAGCTTTAAATAAATAAAGAACTGTTTTTAATGGAAAAGAAATAAATAAAATGATAAAATGTTTTTCAAATTATCTATTTGTAACATTTAAACTGCTTAGTCATGTTTTTTATTATTGATTAGTAATGATATCTATCTTCAACTTATCTATCAGAATCTCATCTGTTCTCCTCTTCATATTAGTTGTAATAGAAGTGATCTTTGTAGATTGACATATTCGCTTCAATAAATTAACAGTAAATGTTTTCACAATAGACCATAATCAAATATTTGTAGATGAAGCTACTACTAATTTTTCTAAACTTAATGAGCTATGTTTAATTGGATCAAAATATTTTGCATATATTTATGAATGTGTAAATACTTTATTGAAAAGCAATTCATTCATATTTATCTTATACACTGGAAAATGTTACTAAATGTAAAAAAGTGCAATAATTACCTGTAAATTGTGTTATAAACCAATAAAATGTTTTAGTACGTTGTTGTCTTTTAATTTTATTTTATTTCCCAATTTTCACATCTTTTAGATTACCATTTACTATTCATTTATTCACATTAATCATATATTAAAAGAAAAGTTACTAGCTTTTTCAATTGAATTCATTATATATAAATATATAGGTGACAATTTGATTGATTTTTTTATATACCTATTTATTTAGTTAATTTTTTTAAATTCATTCATGAGATTCACAGATATGATATCAAGGGGTGAACAGGTATTGTTGTGATTTACTTTGACTTATCTATCAGTAATATAGGAACTGATAATAAGGAAGTATGTAGGTGGTAGGAGTTTATTGAGTTTGTACATCAATCCAGGATGCCAAACTCTATCAAACGCCTATTTAACATTGAGAAAGACTCCTCTGCAGTACATCCTGTGCTCCCATGCAGAGGAGACTATGACATTAGTGAATAGTGGAATGGGATGTGCGGAATCCAAATTGGTCATCTAAGATAATATGGTTAGAATCAAGGATGGGATACAGGGGTTATAAGATGAGTTTTCCAGGATTTTGCTCATGATGGGTAAAAGATAGATAGAACGGTAAGAGGATGAGTATTCTGGTGACTTTTTAGATTTGTGTATCATTTTGACAATGGACAATTTCCAAGAGTCAGGAAAATATGTGGTACGAAGTACTGCATTATATATATATAAGTAAGGAATAATATGGCTTTTCAAGGAAGCAATTTTAGGATCTGAGAAGTAATGAGGTTGTGTCCAGGAGCTTTGCGGGAAGGCGATCTGTTAATGATATTGGATATTTCTGAAATATGGAATGCTTTAGGTGGAAGAGTCAATAGGAGTGGAATATCCAGTTTTGCTTCAATACATTCAAGGATAGCTAGGGGTCTTGCACTTATCATAGAAAATGAAATGGGATTGTGGTCAGGATTCTGACGAGAAGGGAGATAAGAGGATTTGTAGTATCTTGTAAATATGATAGGAAGGATGAAAGGATCGTAGTTATGTCTATTGGATGTTGGTTATTAAGGTAATTTGGATTAGGATGTTGTGGTGGGTGATCAGTATGGTTAGGAGTGATAGCTGAAGGCAGGATCTGTTGTTTTGTAAGAGGTAGGTTTGCATTCGAAGGTATTTGTGTGGGAGATTTTGTTTCGACCTTAGGATAGGATGGATAAGGGTGCTTTGAGGATAGTTTGACCCTTAGGGGTAGATAATGGATAAGAATTTTCTGATGATGAGGTTGAGACTGAGGATCGGAAGTATTGAGGGGTTAAGATTTGGAGGTCTGGAGCGTCCGTTGAGTTCGAGGCTGATGTTAATTACTCTTAGTACTTGAGTGCGGTTTTCTGGATTCCTGATGATCGACGACTGCTGCCTAGAAGGCTGTTGCGTAGTTTCGGGTAATTCTGGGAATTGTCTCTTATTTTCAATTTCAGGTGGCTGAGTAGAACTTTTCTGACTCGGATTTAGACTTTTTAAGCCTATTTTCTGAGACCTAAGCTTAACGATATGTTTGTAAACTTTACAACCTTTATAGCTTGCAGGGTGTTGTTCGCTGCATAAAGCGCCCACATTTCACAGGCTGATCAGGAGGTTCTTGGCAAGTTTCAGAAGCGTGTGAACCGGCTCATCTGACGTACCTGGCTTGATGATGGCAGTATGTATTTGTGTGTCCTAATTCTTGACATTTAGTGCATTGCACTATAACAGGTTTTTGTCTTGGCTCTTCGAATTTAATAGTTGAGTAAAAAAGCTGCTTCACATTAAATATTTCAATATTATTGCTGGCAGGCTCTAAATCAACAAAAATAACGGTAGTGGATATTTTTCTGTTGAATGAAGTACGAATGAAATATACCTAACATTGTGACCTATTTCTTCTAGGTCTGTTTTGATAACAGATATCGGGGTGGTAGAGTGAATATCTCTAAAAACCATTCGATATGCCTTTTCTTCTCTCAATTGGGAGCAATCGATATCATAGTTTTTAATCGTGGAGTAGTTGATAAGTATTTTATAGTTTTCTTTAGAATTTGTGTTGATCTTAACTTTATTGGAAAAACATCGAATGTTTGTTTGTCTGATAAGATTTGCAGCTTCTTGGCCAAATGAGATTAAATCATGAATTTTAGAAAAAAATATAAGAGCCGGCTCGGGATCAGAGATACCTTGAGACTCCGAAGTCTGTTTGAAGCGGCTCTGATATTCTTGCTGGCTCTGATATTTGGTGCAGATGGCTCTGGATTTATGGTATTTGATTTACTTCTAGTTTTAAATGGAGATTTAGTTTATTTTGCCCATTTGACGGGTTTTTCGTTTTTTTTTCTAGTTTATTAAAAATTATTAAGTATTTTATATTTTATTATAAATTAAGGCACACCATGTTTATTATGAGTCGTTATGCATAATTGTGATATATATGTATGTATTTATGTATATATGTAGCCGTGATTTAGAGCTGTATTTTTATTAACATATTTTTTTCGTAGTATTCTTGATAAATTTTCGCTATTTAAAAAAAAAAGATTGCCTTATTAATAATAAACGTTTAGTTTTCGATGAATATAATTTATGTCTTCAAAGTAATTATCAATTTAAATGTTAAATTTAAAATTATACCTTCATAATATATCAACTGTGGGATAAAAAAAAGTTATTTTTGATTGCTGATAAAAGTCTAAGTAACATTAAAATTATAATTGAATGTAAATAATAAACGAATAGTGATTTAGAAGAAACATGAGTTGCTAAAACTGTTCACTAAACAGTAAACAGTATAGCTGTTTATAGGTCACAACAATTCGATGGGCGGTGTTTCATAGAAATTAAAAAGAAAAAGTTTTGTAATATTGTACTGCTACAAGAAGCAGTTTCTAAATCAGTTACAGAGGGCTGTACCTATTTTAGAGGAATGTATCTGCTTTGGAAGGCCTTATCTGTTTCAGACACTAGCGGACCCAGGATTTAATTTTGGGGACTTCAGCCCGAAAGCTTTTTTTTCATCAAAACAACGATAATTATTTTGAAAAACAAGAAAGAAACTAACTACCTATATGAAATGGTGTTTAAGTGATTCCTAAAGCCCTTTTAAATGTAATTACACGAACAATAATACTTTTAGAGATGATTTTTTTTAAATAAAATATATTGAGTGTTTCCTTCTTTTCACTTCGGGATTGCTGTCTCCACCTACTAACTACTAACCTGTAAAGTGAGTTGTCTTAGGTAGATTCCTAAACTCAACACTGAGTTCATCGATGGCTTCGTTTTGCTCTGTTTAGAGATCTATTCGGTGGCATCGTTGAGTTCAATGCAGATTTCAAGAAAAATTCAGCTCCTAATGGAAGGTAATCCTTGTATCTGTTTAATCTTGAGTGAAACAGTTTACTTTATCTCTTTTTAATGAAATAAACTGTTTAAATTAAACAGATTGCTATTAAATACTCCACCACTATAGAGCAGGCACTCTTTGGGTCATAGGCTCTTCTAACACAAAGACTCCTGGGATCTTTGTCGAAGAGTTTAATACCTGACTATTGTGTTATTCTTTTACCTCATCTGCCCACCCTCCTCTGCTACGCATTTTAGCTAAACGTAGGGTACCTTAATTCAGAAAAAAAAAAAAAAATTAATGATAGCACGTCTATAACAAATGTTTCAATGACCTTCACCTGTGACCTGTGGAATTCGAAACCCCGAATCAAGGATGAGCTCCAGGGTATCGTGTTAAGCAATGAGGTAGTACAGTTGAAGGACATCCTGTGGTGAATATCACAGTATTTCTTTCCGCTTATACGCAAATGCTTCTTTTAGTGGGCTATGCTTTACAATAAAGTGACAGAATAGCGGAATTCCATTCAGCAGACCTTATTGCAAAATGGAAACTAGGACGGACGATGGGAGGTGGTCTCCAAGCGATCTGCCGTCTCAATGTCAAGTAATTTTGTACATTTCTTTAGCATGTTTCATAAAGTAATCGATATTAACACAAAAAACAATTAAAATTAAAAAAAAAGAAATGATTAATAATAATTGATTATATGCCATTGAAACATCATAGCGTTAAATTTAATTTGCTCAAGAATGGTTGACATTATCAAACTTGTGTGAATAAAGTAGTGAAGTGAGAGCCTGTAACTTGTTCATTACAAAGTTTAAAACTATATTAGATCAATCATATGTTAATTATTACATGTTTAATCTTCTAACCTCTGTTTTCGATCTATTACGGATTGCATACACCAATATAGTTAGAAGTTATCATCCACTAAGACAGCAGAAAATCTTTCAATAAACAGAACAAATTTAAAAAAATCTTTTGAGCGTAATACACAACTTTCACTTACCGCTCAACTTTGAATTTATTTTCTTGAATTGAAATTATTTTCAGGCCATATTGGGCTATTATAAAATTTTTGATTTGCATTTTTAACCGAGCTAAAGGTAAAGGCTTACAGTTAACAAATTATAAACACCATTAAAATAATAAAAGTCCAATTTATTATATCACCGGTTGATTATGGATTGTACGATCCGTTGCTAGTGGATTGTATATTTATTAATTATTAAAATGTTATTTTCGATTTCAAAGTTTACTTAAATGTAATTAAGAGATTTGCATTATCTGTCATAGAAAGGTAAAAAGTTGTAAGTGGATACTGTTGGAATATCAAATCTGGAAAATTCATCAAATTATTCACTAACTTAATTTTCTAAAAGGTTACATGATTATTTTTCGGAATAAACGGACGATAGATACTTAATTATTTAAATATAATATGAGATCCAGAGTTATTAAACTACAGTAAATACATTTAAGGTTATAAGCATATCCATGAAATATTTTTGAAGAAAGTTAGTCGACTATACCAGTGGTGGACCCAGGAATTTTCTCAGTCGGGGGGGGGGCATCTCTCTACCAGGTGCTTCCCCCACCACTACCCATCTCCCCCCACTCCTTAGCTGACTTTAGTCGCTCAAAAGTCCTCTTTAAATGATTTTAACATAAGCAAACTCTATTTTTATTTGAAGTAAATTTTATCTAGTTTACAGTGAAGTAATCGTTAATTACTTAAATTAAATAATTTTTAGTTATCACTATTTCAACAAAAAACGTGGCTTCTATGAAAAATCGCAAAACTTTAATTCTCTACTTTCATGCTGAAAATCTAACCATTGTTTATGTAATCTTTTTTGTATTTATTGAGTTCTCCAATCACTCCCTTAAATATTTTCCTCTACTTACGAGACACCCTATAAATGGGTTTAGACTTGAAAATGAGTTCTCTAAGAACAAAAACTCAGAATAATTTCTGATTGCAATGAAATCGGAGACCAAATAATTAGAACTCCACTTATAAAACCATTCCCAACAGCAGCTATTTCAAGAACACAACGACACTCTCTAATGAGAAATGACAAGTTTTATGAATCACACGAATTCTCCAATATGACTATAGTTGCTGGAGGTTGCGATGCATCCAGATCTATTGGAACTGAATAAAAACTGGGCCCGAGAGAAAACCCGTATTTTCCTGTGCTTGAATAAATGTTTGTTCGAAAGAATAAATGAAGTTAATTTTTTTTCACTAAATTTTCCTTCATCATGTATTTCACCTGCGAGACTCAGTTCGGAGTCAATAGGGACAAACTGCGACAGAAGCACAAGCCTTCGCATCACGGCGGCCCAAAAACTACATCACTGTTCTTTGAACAGCTGCTTTTTGGACTTTTTCCGAATTTTTAGTCCACCATCCAGGGGGAGGGTCGCCTCCTTGCAGAATTCACTGGTGCTCATCACGATAATATATTACTTTAGAAAATTCGTCAATGAGGGTGAATTTTCCCTATATTTCACTTTTCATTAAATAGGTGCTTAAAATATTAGTTTTCGAAAGAAGTTAAGGCGGATGATGAATGGAGAATTAGACGCAACCAAGAACTAGCGAACTTATACAAGGAACCGGATATGGCGAAATATATCCGGTTCAGGCTGAGATCGGAGGGACAAATTGTACGGATGGACGAGACCTCAATCCCAAACAAGCTGCTGAGCATGGAATCGGTTTAAGAGAGAAGTGGACAGACCGAAACTGAGATGGAAAACGGAGTAAGTGCTGATGCCAGAACCCAAGGAATCAGGAACTGGTGGAGGCTGCTCAGGAAAAGAAAACATTGAGGAAAACTCTTGAGGCAGCCAAGGATCCGTTAATGGATTGTCGATTTCTTGATGATGATATTGATCGCATTAGAAAATTCGCCTTAGAGGATGAATTTTTCCTACATTTCTCTTTTCTCTGAATACTTTTTTTTTATTGTTTTTTTTTCTGCCATCCAAGGGAGAGCGCGCACCCTGGCAGAATTCGCTGGTGCTGGTCACGATTATTATAGTGGGCAAACTCAATAAACATAATTCTTTTACTGCATATCCTTACCATTGTTCATCCAAACAAAAGTTAATTTATTTTTACTGAGATTTTTAAATGTCCACTAATTTTCGATTTAAAAACAAAATGTTTAATTTCTAATGTTCTCTACACCCTTTTCACTGCCGATATCCCTTCAAATCCCGATACCTTCCTAGCTACATTTGCTGATGATACTGCCATTCTATCCTCCCACTCAGATCCTCAAATAGCATCTCAAAACCTACAATCTCACGTCTCCTTGATTGAGCAGTGGTGCAACAACTGGCGCATCAAAATCAATGAAGCAAAATGCAAACATATTACTTTCACCCTGCGACGCAGATCCTGTCCCACAATCCTTTTCAATTCAATATAACTTCCCTACTCAGATACAGTCCGTTACCTTGGCTTCCTTCTAGACAAAAGACTAACTTGGAACCCACATACGAGACTTAAAAGACAAGAACTTAACCAACGATATGGCCAGCTATATAGACTACTAAGCAGGACATCTCATCTTTCGATTGAAAATAAACTTTTAATATACAAGACAGTACTGAAACCTATCTGGACCAACGGACTTGAACTGTGGGGAACTGATAAACATTCGAATATCAAACGCATCCAATCCTTCCAGTCCAAAGTACTTAGAACAATAGTCAATGCCCCATATTATGTCACAAATAAGACCCTACACCATGACCTTAACATCCCATTTGTCCTCGACATCATCCCATCCAGATTCTAAAACTTTCACCAGAACCTTATCCATCATCCAAACCCTATAGCTCAATCCCTATCCAGCTCCCACCATCCCTACAATCCCCGGCAGTGGCCGCGAGATCTATTGTAAATATGCTTCTGGAGTCCTGGCAATGGCCAGCTTCTCCACTCAAGTCCTGAGCATCTGTGGCTATAGTGCCCTCCTTCAGCCACCACTGGCTTTTAATACTAGTGATGCATCTGGAAAAGTGGCACTGGGATCTCTGGAGTCCTGCTTTGCCTTCCACATGTGGGGAGAAAAGCCAGGCTCGGAGATTCCTGGGCAAATGTATATATTGTATATAGGTATGAATGTGTTTAGAAGTTTTTATTTTATTTTGTTTGTTTATTTATTTTTTTTTCCTATTGATTTACATTTTTTTATAAGTACTATTTATTTACTTTTTATATTTATAGTTACTTCTTTATTACTTGTATATACTGTATGAATAAGAACTTCTAGCCTTAATACTTATAGCCCTCCAACAGTGGCTGATTGTATTATTATTCAATAAAATATAATAAAAAAAAATAATAAAAAAATTTCTAATATTCATGGATGATGTTTAGGATTATTTAATACCTATCTGTTAGTGAAAGAAATAAAATAAAAAATTTCAATAAGCAAAACTTTACAGTAAATTTTGAATAACATAATTGAACTGATTACAAAAATATTATCTGTATATAAATATTGTCATATTTACCGTACTTTTTTTTTCAAACAAATTATCACTACTTTACAGATTGCTGTTTTTTTATTTTTGGTTGTTATCGTAACAGTGCTTGCAATATACGGAGGGCTCAGCCAAGGTGCTATTATGAGGTAATATTAAGTGATAAATTTCCATCATAAATCTTATCTATATATGAAAAATTACAGAATATTATTTTTAAAATATCATTCCAATATTTTAAGGTTTTTATTCCCAAGTTTGTGGGATTTTGTTAATATATTTTCAGGTTTTGTGGAGAACAAAGTTGTGTAAATATATACCTCATGATCGAGATAAAGTGTGGCCTAATTGTATAGGATATTATCCCTTTTATACTCTAGACTTCTACGACTATGAGCATTGAGAAATTATTATTTCACAAGATTTTACCATAAGATTTATTGGCCTGTAAAGTGGCTCAAAAATTAAGCAATTAGCATTAAATTAAAACATTTATACTAAGGAATATTCCATAAAGCAAGTTAGTTCCATTAAGCAAGTACTAAAGATGACGGAATTATAATTGGTTTTTTGAAGTAATTCAACGATAGAATTGTAAAGTAATTAATTACATGATTATTTTTTTATACTTATAATCTTTATTCACATCGCAAAGATATAGTAACTGTGCAATTAAGTGGTTTGTCAAGTAACATAATTGTAATTTTATATCTGCAATTTAAAATTACAGTATAGATCGATAGATGGATATATAGATAGATAGAAAATAACTTTATTCTGGGACATAGTCCCTTGAGAATAACAAAATAGAACGAAATTAAAAGATTACATCTGACCAAAATAAAATCAATTTTTTTATTATTATTATCATTAGGTAAGTCATTTTTCTTTCTTTTTTTTATTCCTCTCTACCTTATCATTTGAATTGGTAAACTCTTGGCAATCCTAATCCCAACCATAGTTAAGATCCATTTCCAAGTCCAAATTTAATAAATAATTATTCACGGGTCCAAATGCAAGCCAAAGCCAGAAATACATGGACTCTCATACCATGCTTGGTCATCATGGTCTTTAAACAGTATGTGTTTTTACCAAGCTGGAAATAAATCCAATACAGGTTTCATAAAATATATTTATGGTAAAAATCTTGAAGAATTAAACCATATGGTTTAAGTTATGGACACTGCAAGGAGTCATTATTTAAAAATGATAATAAGAAGGAAAGGTTAATGAAGATAAACATTTATTGGATAGGTCAGCATTAACACTAAAATTCATATTTGTGTTAATACTTCTGGCAAAGAGAGAACTTCATAACATTTTTTGTACAATTCTAGAACTTTTTCAGCTAAGAATGAATGATGTAAAAAATATTGTTGATTTCTTAGTGTGGACAACGCCATTAGGGAGAGTGATGAATCATAAAATCCTAGGGTATGTTTATAAGCAGGATGTCTCGTAATTGGATTTTAATATTTAAATAAGTAATAGTAGACCTAAAGAGCTATAAAAAAAACACCATATAAACAATTTTCGATTTTCGGCAGAATAGTAGGAAATTTAAGATTTGTGATTTTTTAAGTAAGTCCTGGTTTTTGATGAATAGGAAACTATAACTAAAATATAATTTAATATAATTAAAATAAAATTGATTCACTGTAAACTTGTTTGTCATTGTTTTAAATACGACTTTTGAGGGGATAAACTAAGCTCCATTCTGCTTTTAAAAATCATGAATTACTTACGATTTTTGTTATTTACTCTTCAAATATACTACAGACACCCTAATTTTCATAAACTTTCTTTTTTACTAAGCTTTAAGTCCATACTAATTAAGTTGCGGGTTTATTACGAAATAAGTTGAAATCAACTTCTAAGTTGTGTAAAAAATATTCTGGTGCGCGCATCACACGACTTTCACTTACACCCTCTTCTTAGCAGAAATAAGTGCTTTCAGACAAAGAGGGAGTGAAATTAAAAATTATAGACGCTATATTTATTTACATTTCATTATGTGTATTTTTATTTGCTTAAATCACCATATGTAGACAAATTTTATTTTTTATATCGCTGTATTCTATACATTTAAATTTTCAATAATACTTACGACAGCATTTTGAAAACATATGTATATGTACATGATATGGTCGGAGTCCGTATTATATTAAGCTCATATTACATATGAATACAGTGGCTTAATAATATTATATTATTAATAATATTATTAAGCCACTGTACATATGAACTGTTTCGGGTGATCTCTGGTGAGCTTGGACGCGCTTGTATTCCTTTGGTTCCTCCATTACAATTATTATCCGTTACAATCTCTTATATATCCTTTATTTAATTATCAATTTTTTTCATATTTTATATTTAACTAGTTTATGTATCAAAGATTGATGTGAAATGGTTAATTATTTCAAATAAAAAAAAATTAAAGGTACATTAGAGAAAGCTAATATTGAAAATTAGCCGTTTAAGCCCTGTTAGAGAACATAGATGAGAATAAAACCTAAATTATATTAAAAACTGCTTAATAATACACGGATATACTGAGTTAAATCAAAATTGTTAAAGCCGTTTTTGAGAAAATCGCAAAAATGTGTTAAATCGATTATATGAAGTACCACTTCAGGTTTGCCGATTTGACAAAAATGTTGCTGCAAAAACCTTTAACACGCAATTTCAGTTTCTTACTGCTTTTTGTTTTTGAGCTAGGCTGTTTACACACACACAGGCCATTATGCGGGACTTGGTTATTTGGACTCAGGGGACATCAAAATGTTTATTTCCGTTGAAAACTCAGATCCAAATATTTTCACGATCGCAACACTTACCCTTATTATAAATTACATATATAGGTAAGTGAAAGTAATAATGGACTTTGATACTCTTTCATCTTTAAGTACCCGTGTTTGAGTAGCTCTTATTTCAGTCGTTGCGTGAGTTACAGCGAGGCATATCGTACGCGCCCATGTATTCCTCGTGTATAAAATTTTGATATACATTAATATTACAAAATAAAATATTAAAACATGATACCTTTTCAGTCAGTCCTGATGATTCATTTCCCACCTCTCTAGTTTTGATTTGGATATTTTCTTTCTCGAAATTGATACTGTTCGAGTTTTTCGCCATTTTAGTTACCTGAACTGGTGATGATTGGCAGTCTTCAAGAGTTTTCAGTAGACCTCCAATCTCAAAGATGTTGCATGTGTTTCCTTTCATTATGAAAAACCTGTTTATATAAATAACATTACTGTCGAAGGTTCGAAATCTGTTAAAATATAAATATATATTTATATAACTATGGCAAACTGAAAATTTTTATCAAAGTCCTGCTAGAACGAATCGCTTGATGGGTCAAAGCGGAATTATACTGGAATCATTTGCGGATCCATCAGGGAGGCGCGCGTTCCCCATCCTGGAAGTTGGAAAAAATGTTCCAAAAAGCAGCTATTCAGAGAAAAGAGAAATATAGGGAAAATTCATCCTCATAGAAGATGAATTTTCTAATGTAACTTAAAAAAAAAATATTAACGTGACCAGCATTAGTGAATAATGCCAGGGAGCACGCACTCCCTTGGATGGCGAAAAAAAATTCCTATAACAAAGAACTAAAAAACATATATTTAAAGAAAAGAGAAATTAGGAAAAAATTATCGTCTAGGACGAATTTTCTAATGCGATCAATATCATCATCCCGAGCTCGACAATCCATTACTGGATCTTGGCTCCCTCAAGAGTTTTCCTCCATGTTTTTCTGTCCTAGACTGCACTAGTCTCGTTAGTAGAGATATTTAAAGGAGTGATAGCAGAACTCAATAAATACAAAAAAAAATTATATAAACAATGGTTCGATTTTCAGCATGAAAGTAGAGAATTAAAGTTTTGCGATTTTTCATAGAAGTCACGTTTTTGTTGAATAGGAAGTGATAACAAAAAAATAATAAATTTAAGTAATTAACGATTTCTTCACTGTAAACTAGACAAAATTTACTTTAAATAAAAATTGAGTTTGCTTTTGTTAAATTATTTAAAGATGACTTTTGTGCGGCTAAACTCAGCTAAGGAGTGGGGGGAGATGGGTAGTGGTGGGGGAATGGGTAGGATGGGAGAAGCACTTGGTACAGAGGTGCTCCCCTCTCCCTCTCCCCCTCCCCGTGAGAAATTTCCTGGATCCGCCACTGTCTGGGATAACAATCAGGATTCAGAAGCAGCAGAAGCTGCTTGGATAATGTTTTCTTCTTGAATACTGTTATCCAAAACCAATTTTTAAGAGATAAGTCAAATCTTTTGGTTCTTTTTGTTGACTATAGTCGGGAATTTGACTCCTTCAATCACACCTTAATATGGCACACACTTCTATAGATTTGAGTGGGAAAATAATACGAGTTCTGAGAAAAATGTATGGTAACGCGTATCACAAATAAAACTAATCGCTGGAGGGCTGTCGCAAAATATTAAAATTACTGAAGGTGTGCTACAAGGAAAGACACTGAGTCCTATGCTGTTTAACCTCTTCTTACCGGATTTCCGGCATATTTCCGCAGGCGTAACCTGTCAGATTACCTATTGATGGATGAGTCAACATATTGTTTCTCTTGTTTACAGACGTCATGGCTGTTTTTGACGATTCCTATACCGACCTAATAAAAAAATAATGTTCTAAATGAATATTGCAGAGAGAATAAACTAATCATAAACATTTATAAAACTAAAATTTTGAATTTTACCGGGGGACGACCAAGGAAATATAATGATATATTAGAAGGAAAAATTATTGAAATAGCCAGCACCTACAATTATTTAGGTGTTCATTTTTGTTGGTCTGGTTTGAGTTTACAAACAGTTAAGAGAGCAATCTCAAAGTTGAACTCGACTATAGGCACTGAACTAACCATTTGTTCAAAAGTCAAAACAAACTCATGGAAGGCGAGAGAAAAGTTGAAAAAAATCCATCATTGATACAGCTTTGCTATATTGTGATCAGGTATGGGGTCTCAGATACGTAGACATTTTAGAAAAGGTCAACATAAATTTTTATAAAAAGACATTTTCTCTTTGCGATCCACCCCAGACTTTTCAATACGTTTAGAAACAGGTTCAATTCATATTGGTTTTGATGTTTTGAAGTATTTCTTGAACTGGTTGGTTAGGCTTGTGGAAATGGAGGAATTTAGATATCCTAAAGTATGTTTCGAAAAGCTAAGAACCAAATTTTACCAAACTAATTCTGTTCTTTCGAAATATAATTGGTATGCTCAGCTAAAAGTATTGTTAGATACTATAGAGAAGGGCGATTTTGTTTATGAAACTCACCCAGTCATAATTAGGGCTAATATTAAAAGGATATTAAATATAAACGGCATTTGCAGGAAATTGACAAGAAAGCATTGCATCAGTTTACAGTGAACATTTGAACCTTTTTTTTTTAACAATGTTAAAATCTCCCAGTACCTGTTGATGCCGGATAATTTCAAATATACCTGCGTATTAATGCCTCTCAGGAAAATTCTTGATTAAAATTTCAGTCAACAATCAAATTTTAAAAATCAATCCACAACTTGAATGCAAAATGTGCAATACAATGGAAAAAGAAACACTTTATCATGTATTATTCAAATGTCCAATAAATAATAATTGGGGAGTAAGAACTTACCAGGGTATGGGAAATCTTAATGGGACCGAAATATTCAAGCCGACCAATATAGTAGATTTGAGAAAATTATATTTTTTCATCTCTAATATATGCAATTATAGAGATTTGGTGGGTGCGGTAATCTAAAGTGTAGTCCTCTGAGTATTGTAATAAAAATGTAGATTGGATGTCGGCATGGATTACGATAAATGTTGAATGGATTTATTTGGGTCTTGTTCTCTAGTTTGTTTCTTTGTTTTTATGAATAATGTGGTAATTTAATTTTAGTATGTGATTTGATATTAATATTTAAAGCATAATATTTATTTATTGTTTTTATTTGTTCTATTGTTAATTTTATATTTTATATTGATGTTGATAATTGGTATTGTTTTAACTATCTGACTTTTTAATAAATGAGATTTTTAAGTTCTCTTTTAGGTTATTGTAATATTTATAATGTAGCATAAAAAGAAAAAAAAAATATTGTAACACAATAACGTTAATAATGTTTATAATTTAGAGATAGACTCTACTTGTATAGAGAACAAATAAACATTAAAAAAAGAAAATATGAGGATTGAACATGTTTAATTAGTCGCTTATAAATACAATCAATTTCTATAACAGAGATCTTAATAAAACTAAGTTTTATTATCAATTTAACTGATAAATACTTATTTTTAAACAAATAAAAATAATGTTATTAATTTACAATATTACTCAATTCTTCTTCGGTGCATACTATTTATTTTCAAGTTAATTTATTATTAGCCATATTTACACCAATTTAAAAAAAATTTTTGTCACTTAATGACTACTCATCAAAATGACGACGTTTCGGCTCGTCGAGCCATTTTCAAGTCTAAAAATTTTTTTCATTTACAATCATATATTAACTTTAACATATTTCAAATTATAAAGATACTTATTATGTACCTAAAATACCCATCATGTACCTGTCATTTTTACTTATGCGAATTGCAAGCGTCTACTCATAATAAAATTCCTTATTATTGTCATGTTAACCTTTAATTATTTAACAACATTATTATTACTCAATTCTTTACTATTAAATGATTCAAAATAAGTTAAATCATACAGACGTGGATAATATGAATACTTTTTACGCTAGTTCTATTGAAAAAATCAAAATTTGAAATAAATCAGCTAACATTACTTAAAATAGATCCACATGTAATATTGAGTAACAGCATTATATATGTTCATAATAAATAGTCTTCCCCTACTCCTATAAGAATAACCAGTCACTGAATAGAAATGAGATGGATGACATGTGGGTGACTCAGAAACAAGGTAAATTTAACTTATTTTGAATCATTTGAACTTGAAAATGGCTCGACGAGCCGAAATGTCATCATTTTGATGAGTAGTCATTAAGTGACAAAAAAATTTTTTAAATTGGTGTAAATATGGCTAATAATAAATTAACTTGAAAAAGTTATTAATTTATGTTTATGATAATACATCCCAGGCAATGGGAAAAAGTTAAAGCTTTGTTGTCATTTATTGTAGTCATTTTTGTTCAAAACACGGATACTTTACGGTGACAGGATATCAAAACACCTAATTCTTTTTACACAACTTGAGGTAAATCTCAGCTTATTTCGTAATAAACTCTGAACTTAATTAATATGGACTTAAAGCAAACAAGAAAGTTTTTTTCTAAAAGTAGTACGTCTATAGTATAGTTGGATCGTGATAAGTAAAAATCACGAATAATTAATTTTTTTTTTTCAATCATTACATAGCTTAGTTTATTTGTTCAAAAGTACTCTTTAAATGGATTTTAACAATAAGAAACTCTACTTTGGATTAAATATTTCCCTACTTACGGGAAACTCTGTATATAATTATATTTCAATATAAATTACATTCATATTCTATTTAGACATTCATAAATAAAAGTAATATTCAGATATCAATTATATCTTTACACACCTTCTACTTTATTCTAGCCTAGCTAGTTAGTCAACTTTTCTTAATAGATTTTAGTTTACATATTTTATTCATCAATTTACTATTTAATTTTTTTTTGGGCCTGAAATTATTGGGAGGAAGAAACGACATTCTCGTTCCCTCAACAATTTTATTGAGGGGGAGATTGCCACCCGCAATCTGCGCCTATGAAAAAAGATAAAAACTGATGTCACTTTTAAAGCGTTATCATTGATAATTATACTGATTTACATGGACATTCATACATTCTAATTCAAATATACTTATTAATTGTTTGATAGGATAAATTAAATTGAAATCAATCTTTTTTTTTTATAAATATATTTTCTTTTGGTGTCTTTTATTATTTCAGTTATTAGTTAAAAAGCCATTTGACATGTTGCTACTGAATTATGGACCATTTTCAAGTATGAAAAGAAATTTTCATAATATGGTTATTTAGGAAAATTTTAGTGCCCAACAATTTATAATTACAATTCTTGGTTACAAATTACCTGTTATAATTTCAAATTTTGTCATAATCCAGTAAAGGGTTAAAAATAAAAGGAATAATAGTGTTCAAATGGCCTTTTAATTAACCACTAAAATTAATCAATATTGATGTTAATTGGAAATTGAGGAAACAAAAGCCTTACACGAAACACCTTTTTAATTATAACATAATGCATGTTTAATCAATAATTAGGAAAACAATGAAATTATCTAATACAATGCATAGCAAAAGTCGTAATTATTTAAATGTATTTTTCAGTTTGCTTGGTTTTGTGCCATTTTTTATGTCAGGTTTGAATAAGAAAAAAAAGAAAGAGCGACGTAGAATGTCGTTCATTAAGAAAATAAGGTCTTCAGAAGAAAAATTTGAAATGGTTGATGAAAGTAAAGTCGTTGAAACATCAATCTGTGTAAGAGACTTCACACTAGCAACTGCAAAAGGTAAGGAAAAGAAAAAAATAATTTTCAATATGTTTAATTTAGTATAAAAAATTAGTTAACAAAGAGCAGAATTTTCTCATTCCTATGAAATCATAGTTGTTACCATGTCATCATGTAATAATAAAATCATACATTAGTCTAAACAGAATTAAATGAGCATAAAACTGTCCAATTTAAACATAAGTCAGTACTATTTTTTGTTAGTTGTTTATTTTATTTTTAGAATGACTGACCTACTACTTTGATAGTTGATTGTTGTTATTGATGTAAGGGAAGGCATAATATTTTAATAATTTTGTTTTTCTAATGATTTCTCAAAAAAATACATTTAACAGAATTCATCAAAGAGGATTCTGGGAAGTTTCCATTATAATTTATATTTATGAACCTAAATATTATAGTTATATTAAATATTAACACATTAAATATTAAAATATTGCAGTTGAATTTTTGGTTAAGATTGAGAATTAGTACGAAGAAATTTTGTCAGTGTGAGACTGTGAAAGCAGAAAACATTTTGGTTTTGGATTATTTCAGTATTTTATTTTTACTTAAATTTATGAACAACAAGAAATTTATGAACTTTTCTACTTGATAGTACATCACTTCTTTGTACTTACTCATTTAAAAAATATGTTTAATTTATTTAACATTTAATCAAAATGTTTCATTTTGATAATTTAAATGATTATTTTTTTTACTTTTTCTAAACTTGAAATTTATCTGTTAAAAATGTTCACATTCAGACCAATGATATATAGGACATCGTAAATAAGATAATGCATGAAGAAAATATTAACCAGAGATTATAACTAAATCACATAAAACATAAATGCTAGAGACAAATTGTTTATTAAAATTAGGAATGCATTGGTCACTTATAATAACATAATATAAACATTATATTATTTCTAATAATGGGTTCCAGAACAACGACGGAAGAAAATTTCTTATTCCCGAATCTTTTCATTCTTCCGTAGCAAACCAACACCTTCAAAAGATATTTTCACAATTTCCGGGGATATTTGTGAAATGGATGACCTTGAAAATGGAAGAAGTTATAATGGAAAGAGGAAAAAACAAAAAAAAGACAAAGGTAAATTTTTTGAACAGTAGAATTAAATAAATTATAAAACACCACAACAAAAAAAAAGTGTAATAGCCTTTTAAAGGAGTCATGGCAGTACTTAGGCAGGATCATTTATTTTACCACAAGTTACAGATGTTTGCCTTCAATTATTATAACAAAAGCTCTAATAGTTATTATCTGATATTATTGTCTGTTATATCAGTATTATAATTCAAAACTATTAAAATCTTATGTATTTTATCTAATTTATATGTGGAAATAGTCTCTATTCATTTCATTTGTAATGACCCAAATCCATTGGTTTGAACCCATCGTGGCTTAATATCTAGAGTGAGCATAGTTTAAAAGTTGTCATATATCTATAATTATAATAATATTTTTAAATAATTAATTATGGATGGTTACCTTCTTTGTCGTCCTTATATGACTCAGAATAGTACACACCAGGCTTACACATCTTCACTTAATCACTGAAGAAAACCCGCACATTCGTCAAAGGTGTGGGGGGAGAATGACAGTAGCCTATAGACCTATATTTGTCTTTGAGAGTTGTGCCTTTTTCTTCAGAAAGTTAAATGAAAAAGGGATACTAGCAAGTACATCGACTGCTTTGTGAAATAAGGAAGAAGTCTAGATCAAAGTTTTTTTTTATTATTAAACCTTTTCCCTTCGAAGAAGGAATTTTTAAAAATATCGGAAACGTTTATTTGTATTTTTTATTATAATTTTTTTTGTTTATCCATAACCAGCAGAAATAATTATAAATAAAAAATATATATTAGTTTAAGTAACGGCACTGATACTCAACAAGTTTTAGGCCTAAGCTCCATAACAACCGACCAACCTTCTTTGGTCTTTGTATCACTGTGTCAGTATTGGTTACAATTTTACAGTTCATTAAAAATTCTATTAACTAATTGTAATTTTTTCCAATTGAAGAAATTTAATCCTCTTTCCAAAAGATAATACACAAAATTGATTTTTATGGACATTCTGTTTTAGGAAAAGATATATTAAGTCCCTTGAAATGAGACGATTTATTGTTTATTTAATGCGGTTACATAACACACTATCATCTTCAGATACTATAAAGGTCTAAAGTAAGATCAATTTAATACTTTAAGTTGCCAAAGTTCCTTAGTGGGCCCATAATGTACACTCCTGGTACTAAAATACAAAGAATTTGACAATCATATCAGTTTGTAAATATACAATATAAAAATCATATTTTTAGACTAGTTCAAATAGTGTCTGATCATATCTATTTTTCTGTTTCAGAAAGGGATTACTTTTCTTCATTAGACCAAATTCTGCTATCTCTTCTTAATGTTGGCATGATGAGAAAATGTTGATTTACTTGAAATGAAAAGATGTTCAAGTTTTTTATTCATTTAATAATTATTATTAAATAATAAATAGTTTTTCATTTTCATTAAATAGATATTCAAAAGCAGATACTTTCATAGAGATTTAATTATCCAGTTGTAATAAATCTCTTTTGAGGTAACATTAATGACTATCAAAAACGTGAAGGAGGGGATGGAAACAAGAGCTGGAGAAAGTTCTGTGGATTGCAATACAATAATTGGATGAAGCAGAAATATAAAAATAAAAAAGATTAATAAAATATGGAAGTATTAAATTCCAGGATCATATCAATAGTTTAGATGACTGGCACAACTTATAACTTCTTTTTTTTTCATTTTTTGAGCAATTGTAATAAACAGTGTAATTATTATTAAATAAAAGTTGAAAAAATGTTGTTTAAGTTGTTGGTCTTCTCCCAAGCTAGTAATGTATTCTTTGAATTTTAAAGGAAAGAAGTCTTTTTGAATGAAAGGGAGTAGAATAGCTCACTGGTAGGGTACTGACTATAAATGCTCAAGGTCCCTGGTTCGAGTCTGGCTGATGGCAGATGAATTATTTATTCTGTTTCATTGGCCATGGATTGACCCTCGGCTCAGGAGACTCTCCTGGGTACACACAGCCTCTTGATAAAGTGATGATCAGGCTTCTTCAACTTTTCATTCTATTCGTACAAAATTTTCTAAAGCTGATTAGAAGAATCTCTGTTCAGATATAACATATGCTATTTCCAAAGCCTTCTTTTACTCTAGATGTTTTTCACTTACTAAACCTGAAGGAATTGTACAGCTCCTTTCCTAAATTAAAAATTAGATTCCTTGACTATTATCTCTACTTCATTCCTATTTGTTGTAGGTTCTGATACCTAAAACCCAATTTAATGACAAGCACTGCTACCTAAAAGATATACATCCTATCCCATTAAGATAGAACCACAACTGTGGCTTAAGTAACTTACACATACTACTAATGTGTCAAAAAGCAATCCAAATGATATGAAATAACTTTATTTTAAGTTATAGTATACTTATATTATAGCAAGAAAACAAAAGATATTGAATTGTAAAGAAATATCGGAGGAAACTGATACGAGTCAGCTACCTCCTGACCAAACCAATTTTTGAAACAACCAACAGGTTTCACCTCTGTGAAAATAATGAATTAGATAATTTTCAATGCACAACTTTGTCTTAGGATGAATTAGTTTCCACATCACCATTTAGCAATATTGAATACAAAAGATAGTAAGTGAGGGAGAAAATAATTACTAACTCTTTACTTTGTATTTAATATGAGCTACAAAAATTTAAAAAAAAAAAAAATTATTTCTTAATCAACAGATTAAATATACAAGAGAATGACTATAAATTATAGACAATTGATATATATATGACACTGTAAAAGTCTGAAGTGTGGTCTAACTTGAGATTTATCAAACCTTAACATTTCCCAATAACATTAGTAAAAGACAGAAAATCTAAACTTTTATTACTGTAAAATTAGCTTATCTCAACGCAGCCTAGATAATATTGTGAGAGTTTAAAAACAACATCTAAATTGATTGTGTTTATACAATCGCTGATAATCTAGTAGATAACTGGCTTAGGAAATAGTTGATGGGACTAGGAACCAAGTTAATCAGAAGGAAACTCCTATTAGTTGGTCTTAAAGGTTTTTTAGCCAGAGAACACTATTTTTTATCACTTAACGAGTGAAAGCTACTAAAGCTTACCGAAGAACATGAAAATTGGATGTGAGGAGAATGGAAAAAAATTGTATGGTGAAATGAGTCAAAATTTGAAATGTTTAGTTTCGGAAGACGGTATTTTTGAGAAAATCTGGATTGGAATTTTTGGGATGTATGTTTGTAACCAACAGTAAAACATAGAAGTGACTTCTTTATGGTACGGGGGTGTGTTTCTAGATATGGAGTTGGAGAACTCCTATGAATAGATGGAAAATTGGATGCGAAACAGTACCATACCATCCAATAACATTTGGGTTAAAACTGATCAGACGGAACTTCAGCAAGATTACTATATAAAATATGATATTCTATTATATGCTCTGAAATAAAACTTACCTTCACAATGTCTGCAAGATTAAATCTGTTTACAATTAAGAAGGTAAAATACTTTTAAATGAAAACATTTCTCGTTTTTATAAAAATATGGTTAGTTCGAAAACTTGTTCACATCACTGTTCATCATGAAATTGAGGATATATTAATTAGACTGGTTTCATCTAAAAAACACAACAATGTTCATTATGTCTGTTCTATATGATTTTCGGATCGTGGAAATAGTTTCATTCGTTTCACCAACATCTGGTAGCTATTTTTAATATTTACCAGTATCAGCAAGTCAAAGTCTCTTTTATATCAGTCAAAACTATGATACCTCTACCAAAACTTTGTAGAAATCTTATAATTCATTGGTAAAACTCTCTGGGTTTACCACACTTTGGTCTTTTGCAGTAATATACATTCGTATATTAAATATATTTATATAAAAACATAAGTGAGGATACACAAATGTACATATTACTTACACATATGTATATGTAGGTGTCTGTATCAGCTATTATTACTATTATTTACAACTATATTTACATAATTAAAGTAAATGTATTGTAATTGTATATATTCAACACTTTAACATTCTAAACCTTACTAGTATACAATATTCACAACTATGGCAGTGGCATTGTTTTCCGTTTACTTCTGAATACCTAGTTTGCAATCTTAAGTAAAATATTACTAATATATTGAGTATTTCTTATGAAATCCAATAAATGTGACACATATCTTATATAAAGTAATGAAAACTCATCTTTGGACTATTGAATTACATTATACTTGAAAAAACAAGTAATCTTCCAACTTCCAATTTTCTTCATTGATTAAATTGAGCATTGTTCTGAAAAAAAAATGTTTATAAAATATAATAATTAAATTCTATTTCCAAGGATAGACTTAAAATTTAATATTTATTTTTTAAACTAATTAATATTTTTAGCAAAAGAATTGTGTCCACTGTTAATTCTTTGGAGCACTGGGGGATCCACAGCGGAAGGAATGGCTTTTTGGATTAAGCCCCTCAAAATAGAATTTTTTTTTTGTTCTATTTTTTTTTAAAATTTTTTTTTATCCAAACCTGTCAATTACAACTATCGACAATCAGTAGATGTGCTGGCATAGTCATGAGAAAAATAAAATAAATCAATAGATACAAATAATAATTATAAAATAAAAAGCTTGATAGGCATGAGGAAAAGCAATACCCAGCGGTAGTACTTCCGTTGCTTTTATTTACTAACACATTATTTAAGTAGATTCCTTCATCATCCAGACCTTTTGTGAATGATCTGATCTAAATAAACTAAATAAATAAATAATCAAATTATATACTCTATTTAAATTATAAGACACTTACTTCAGCAGCTACATGTAAACATTAGTCAAGAAAAGATATATAAAAATTTATCTCTAAAAGCATTATTATTCCTGATAACACAGTGCTTATTCTTTTTTATCAGGCCTACAGATAATTTTTTATATATAGCTGCTGCTTTAGAGAAAATGAAAAATGCCTATATTTAGGATGACCATTCTTTACAGTCCAGATATAAACTCTTTGAACATTTATTTTACCAACCTCATATGAACCACTTCTAAAATTAAAACATGCTCTAATAAAAGATTATGTAAAATTTTGAAGACAATTTCAACAAAATCGTCTAAGATATACTATAAAAAAATGAGAATTAACATTAATAAACATTCCGCGGTACAGAACCCTTTTTATAAAACTATTAATTTCTTCTAAAACTTAGTGATTGGCTTCATCTTATAATTACCAACAACTTTTGTATTCACAACTAATATAGAAAATGGTGCGTTTTTAATATGGATATCGGTAAACTTTGTCTATTTAATGAGGTACTAAAAAATCATTAACACTCATTTTCTTTTCACTTGAATTGTATGATAGTTTGATAATAAAATCGAGAAAAATAGTGGCCTACAGAAATATTGGGCCATTTGCCGTGGCCTTTACCCCCAACCTGTCAAAATTATGAGGTTATATAGGCCATATGGCCTAATAAGTTTGTAGGCCACATTTTTTCTTGATTTTGTGATAAAATTGTCTTATGATTCAACTGGAAATCAAACAGGTAATCATTAATTTTTAGTGATCCATTAAATTAATTAATTTAATGATAAATGACGCATTTATAAGAATTTTCCTAGACAAGAAAGTTGTAGGCTAGGATAAGATAAAGCCATTTACAAAGTTTTAGGAGGATTTTACTAATTTGATAAGAAGAGGTCTGTAATGCAGACTAAAAGACAATGTGAGGAAATGCCTTTTTTCCTAATTCAATTTTTTTGTAAAAATCAAAATCAAATGTGTTTGTATATAGCCTTAGGAAGTAAGGTTAATAAGGTAATGTTTCTAAGAGTTCCAAGAGAAGAGCGTTTCTCCTTAACTTAAGAACCTGATTTGGTCTAAATTTCTAGCATTTCTTATGGTTTTAATAAACAATACTGGTTTGAAGATGATTGAATGTAGATTCTAAAACTAATATATAACAATTCGAGTTACATGGCAGTTTTTCGGAATAAATGTTCATTGATACCTAATTATTCAAACATAATATCAGATCTTGAATTATTAAACTTCAGTAAATGTATTTAAGGTTATAAACATGTGCTTTATACATCAATGAAATATTTTTATATTTCACTTCTTCTTTCACACAAGTACAATAAAATAGTTTTTAAACAATGCCATTGCCTTGATTACATGGATTTTAAATACTTTTTCGAATTTAAAAATATTTTAAAAGTTTACATTTAGTTAGTAAATTTAATTTAATTTCCTTGAAAATAAATTATTAACGTTAGATAATATTAGTTTTCAAAAATTATTATTTATCTTTTTTTCGCCATTCTTTGTTACCTTCTACAACTTTCAGTATTAGATATTGCTTTATTTTCTCAAAACTTCTCCACTTTTCAGCGATATATTATATGTATACCTTGTAACTGGTATTTCGGGAGATTCATTTTCAAGCAGTATAAGCATTTTTATTTTTTTCTCCTAATTCAATTATCAAATTATTTCAAAAATTATATTTAGCATTTTTTCGTAACTCTGTATAATGTGAGATGATTAATTTTTTTAAATAAACCATATTAAAGGTTTAGCTTTAGAGGAAGACATATATGAACATTGCACAATTAAGCCCTGTTAAGTGACATCAATGGGAATAAGACCTGATTGGTATTAAAGACCACTTAGTTATACAATGGTACACCTAGTTTAATGAAAATCGTTAGAGCCATTTTTGAGAAAATTGTAAAAATGTGTTTCAGCGTTGATATAAAGTGGCACTTCCGGTTAGCCGATTTTAAGGAAAAAGTTGCTGTCACATCTAAGACATATACCTATCTTAAATACGTAATATTAATTTAATGCGACTTTTCTTTTTTGAACTAGACTGCTAACATACATACACAGAGAGCATTTTGTGGGACTTGGTTATTTGGACTCAGGGTACCTCAAAACGTGTATTTCTGTTCCAACTCAGATTCAAAAATTTTACGATCGCAATACTTTCGCTTAATATATATAACATATACAGGTAAATGAAAGTAAAAATTATATTCCTTGATCCGCTCTACAATACAACCGTTTATGACCATATGGCCATGGATATGGACGAACATCAAAGATTGTAAACAATAGTTTTCATTAGTTAAATGATTACTTGGAGGATTTTCATTCACATTTTTTTGCATGAAATAAAAGTATTTGTAATGCCGAAGAGCAAGTTAGAGCGAAAATAAATTATTACTAAATAAATAATCGTAAGTTTCCATCAGGTACTACGAATATCCATTGCGATTTCTTGTCGCATGTCATACAAAAGCAAGTTAAAAAAACCAAACAAATCGGTTTATGTCTTCAATTCAAATATATATTTTTATTAATCCTTTGGGGTGAGATATAATAATAAAATATCTCACTAAAATGTATACTAAGATTGCTTTTAATATTGCAATAAATGGATCCTGCTACTGTGATGAGCCATATTTATAAACCTATTGCAGTAAAACGCATTACGTTAGACGTAATGATTGAAAAACTTGAAGTCGAACAATTTAATGAAGCTTAAAAAGTATTCGTACGCGAAAAAGAAACATAAAAATGCAGTTATGGAAATCTAACTAGGTCTGATCACCTCCTCGCTCGGAATTAAACAGTGGAGCTTCTAAGCTAGACTCGTCTCCCTTGACCTGTATTTATAATAACCCGGAGATTTCTTGAACTTTCGCTGTGTCCAGATTATGTAATGAAAGGAATGGAATGATGTTAGTGTTCGAAAAATCGAGTATAATACTTGTTCATGGGAGAGAGTACTTTGATATTCGTTTCTGCATTCTTCGGGATTATTAAACCGGTTCAAACTGCATTAAACTTTTGATGAAATGTAAATAAAACATTGCATTGTTGACGAAACAACAATACCTACTATATTCCACTATAATATTAAATATCGAATTATCCATATTATGTCCATTTTTATATTAAATAATTTAGCAACTAAGAAAACAAATGTTAATAGCTCAAAGTTATGAAACATTGGCTCCACTGATCAAATACAAAAATGACCATGATGTGTTTCTTTAGGACATGAAGAATTTGAGACATTATTAGGATTAGTACATGGCACTAGCGGATCCAGGGTTTAATTTTGGGGGGGGAGGGTTCAGCCCGAAAGATTATTTTTTCATATACATATACATACGATAATTAATTAGAAAAAGAAAGAAATTAACTACCTTTATGAAATGGTGTTTAAGTGGTTCTTGAAATCCTATTAAACGTAATTACACGAACAAGTATACTTTAAGAAATAGTTTTTAATATTTTTTTCTGTATATATTACAATTTTGTGGGAGGGCTTCAGCCCGAAAGTCCCTCCCTCCCCCCGTAGATCTGCCTGTGCCTACCGTATTATAAATAGATTTTTTATAATTATAATGGTTGAAATGATTTGTTATCTGTAAGCTTTAAGCTTTAGCTCATTTTAAAATGCACTTCAAACATTTTATAATAGCCCAGCATTGCCAGAAAATAATTTCTATTCCAAGTAGAGCTGTAAGTGAAAGTTGTGTGTTGTGCGCACCAGATTTTTTTTAATTTCTTAGAATTATTTTTACTTTCACTTACCTGTACATGTAATATGTAGTAAGTGTAAGTATTGCAACCGTGAAAAGTTTTGAATCTGAGTTTTCAACGGAAATACACGTATTGAGGTTCCCTGAGTCAAAATAACCAAATCCCGAAAAATGGTCTCTGTATATCTGAACAATCTAGCTCGAAACCGAAAAGTCGTACGAAACTCATATTACATATTTAAGTTAGACATATGCCTTAGATGTCCTGGTAACTTTTTAAGGGTTAGTATTACGGTAGTGAAAATTTTTAAATCTGAGTTTTCAACAGAAATACAGGTTTTGGTTACCCTGAGTCCAAATAACCAAGTCCCGAAAAATGGTCCGTGTGTCAGTGTGTGTGTATGTTAGCAGTCTAGCTCAAAAACGAAAAGTCGTACGAAACTGATATTACGTATTTAATATAGGTATATAACTTAGATTTGATAGCAACTTTGTCCATAGCAGCTAACCGGAAGTAAAACTTCATATCAACGCTGAAAAACATTTTTACAATTTTCTCAAAAACGGCTCTAACGATTTTGATTAAACTCGGTGTACCATTATATAATTAAGTGATATTTAATATCATTTAGGTATTATCCCCATTGATGTCACTTTACAGGGCTTAAATGCCCAATGCTCATATGCGTCTTCCTCTAAAATACCTCAATGTGTTTTTTTTAAATAAACAATTATCTATCATTATTAAGAGTTACGAAAAAATGCTAAATATAACTTTTGAAAGACTTTGATAATTAAATAAAGAAGAAAAAAATAAAAAGACTCATCCAGGTCGAATATGAATTTCTAAAAATACTAGTCAGAAGTATACCTATAATTTATCGTTGGAAAGCGGGGAATTTTTGGAAAAACAATATCTAATATAGAAAGTTGTTGAAGGTAAGCTAGGGTTGCAACAAAATTATAAATAATAATCGATAATATTTAACGTAAATCACATGGTTTCAAGGAAATAGAATAACTAAATGTAACCTTTTAAAATATTTTTATGTTTGAAAAAAATATTTAAAATCCCCCTCATCAATGTAATGACATTGTTTAAAAAACTATTTTATTGTACTTGTGTGAAAGAATAATTGAAATATCAAATCATTTCATGGATGTATAAAACATAGTATGTTTATAACCTTAAATACATTTACTGTAGTGTAATAATTCTAGATCTGATATTATATTTAAATAATTAGGTATCAATGTACATTTATTCCGAAAAACTGCCATGTAACTCGAATTGTTATATATTAGTTTTAGAATCTACAGTCAACCATCTTCACACCAGTATTGTTTATTATAACCATAAGAAATGCTAGAAATTTAGACCAAATCAGGTTCTTAAGTTAAGGAGAAATGCTCTTCGCTTTTTAACTCTTGGAAACATTACCTTATTAACCTTACTTCCCAGGGATATATACAAACACATTTGATTTTGATTTTTATTTTTACAAAAAATTGTGAAAGAAGAAGTAAAATATAAAAATATTTCATAGATACGTTTATAACTTTAAATATATTTCCTATAGTTTAATAACTCTAGATCTGGTATTACATTTAAATATTTAGGTATATATCGTCCGTTTATTCCGAAAAATCATCATGTAACCTTTTAGAAAATTAAATTTGTGAATAGTTTGATGAAATTTCCTTTTGTGATATTCCAACACTATCCACTTACAATTAGTGTGACAACTTTTGACCTGTCTATGACAGACACCTCTTAATTCCGTATTAGTAAACTTTGCATAAATAGGAATTTTGTTATTTTAATGGTATTTATGATTTGTTTGCTGTATTTTTTTAACTCGGTTAAAAATGCAATTCAAAATTTTTATAATAGTCCAACATGTCTAGAACTAATTAATTTTTATTCAAAGTTGAGCGGTAAGTGAAAGTTGTGTGTTGTGCGAACCAGATTTTTTTAATTTAGGGTGATTATGACACATTGCCACTGTAGTACAAGGATGTTCCTTTGCTATAACATCAAACCCTACAGATTGTTTTTTTATCAGACAATAAATAATACATGAACGAAATAAGAAATAATATCTGTTAGGTAAATTTTATTTTGTGAAACTTACTTTATTTTACGTTGTAGAATTAGTATTGGTCGTTGTTTCGAGCGTCTCATTCAGCTTGGGTGTCAAATACTCTCCACAATCTGTAATAAGGAAATTCATGTGGAGTTTACAAACTTTGCTAATATTTACTTTCTTAACTTTAAAAATATTAAATTAAAAATATGTATATATTGGTTTTTGGTATCCTATATCTTACAATCAAAATTTACGAGGTATTTATATGAATTCTTTGAAGGACAACAACAACAAGTCCATGAAACCATTCTTGAATAATCTTGATAACAAACTTCTTAAAATAATTTCCTTCCAAAAAAAATCTCCTTCTTCCTAACTCACCTACCTACTGGCCCACAGATCCAAACCGCAATCCCGATATCCTTGATTTTTTCATCCACAGTGGCTTAGGTCCTCACAATCATTCCCTTACCCATCTCGACGAACTTCCCTCAGATCAGAGTCCGTTATTACACCAATTATCTCAAGCTCCTATAATGTAAAATAACGTTTTGTAGTATAAAAATACTGCTTTGTTCACTTACCTACTACAGTTTCATTGAGCACTCGTAGATTCACAAGCTCTGTAACATTGGATATCTTTCCTTCCATGTACTGGAATGTAGAATTGAATACCAACATTGCAGATTCGATGGGCCCAGCTTCATCTCTGAACACGGCAGCTATTTCTTCTTCATAATCCCGCCTCACGCATGTATCGTTCTCTACGGAAAAAACACAAACACCTCAATTACCAGAATTTCAATATCTTATTTCTAAAAACAAATTTTTATCTGCTGTTGAATACATCTATCAATAATTATTACAAATTAATTAAAAATTAAAGGCTTGATTCGAATTACGCAGTGTGTCCTCTAGACAAGCTGCCAGTCAACTATAAATATCATAAACATCAGTAATTGATTTTTATTTTGTTAGATGTGAAATTTAAATTGAGGAAATATTTTTAAAATTTCCCCCCAAAAAAATCGTTGTTTATTATATTATACTGTTGTTCAAAGGTCTGACCCAGTTCTAATATCTTGGCGTAACCACCTGTCAGGTAAAAGCGTAAGAACTGAAAATTATGTATTTCTTTTGAGTAATGGCTGTATTTTACGATTCGTTCGCTTATTTATTTATGAAGTAACCGCGATTTGGGTTTATCGAGTTGTAAAAGACATCTTTGCTGTTCTTCGACTAGAGAATATTTCTGAAATGCAATAATTAATTTGCACTTCCGTCTAATATGACTAAACTACAATTTTGATTGTAATTTTTTTAATCATAAGAGATTTGTTGCTCATTTATTATAAGACCTTATTTTGTATTCTGCTGTTTGTTTTTTCCGGCTTTTTTAAAAATATATTTCTTTGGATTATTATATTCTTTAATCTTTTTAACTATTCAGCGATTATTTTGTTTCATAATCTTTTAATTTCTCATTTGTATTGTATATAATTGTAATACTTTGTAAATATTCTCACTGGTTTGATTTTGTATATAAAGTTTATTTAGTTAAAGTTTTGTTGTTCTAGATACTTTTAAATGTAACAAGTTTTCTGGTCAGATCTTATTTTTTTTCTGTAATATCCTGTTATTCCTAAGATACTTCGACCCAGAATAAAGTTATTTTCTATTCTAATTCTTCGGTAAATATGTCCCCATTCATAAATATATTTTATGAAGTAAAAGAACAGATTAAATAGTTTATATTCAGGATATCATTTCTATCTGAAGGATAATACTTAGAATGATGTAAAGTATTCCAATTAATAGATGTTTTAGCTCAGCATTATTATATCACGAGTATTTTGACAATGTTGAACTAAAACCGTTTCTAAATTTTTATTTAATGAGTTAGGTTAATACATATAAATTATAAGACAAAACAATAAATGTGTTTTGCTCTGAGGACGGCGACGATGTCCAGATACATTAAGGTTCTTAGATGCTTTATGGAGTAATAAAAACGTTTAAAAAAAACTAATAAAAATGTATCAATACAAAGATAAATCTTTCTTACAAAAATATATTATTAAGTAAACAAATAACTCAAATTGTACAGTACGATTATTTGTTATTTTCAATGTCGGTGCCATGCCACTCAAACTTTTTTATTTCAACTATTAAGGGGATTTATGCTCCATCCTCCAAAGATCTCAAGTTGATCCGAATACGTCAGACATTTTAAATAATACAAATGCCATTATGAAAACAAAACCGTAAGCTAACGTGGTGGTAATCTAAGGCAGCTTAGGGGACAATTATAATAAAATATGTGAAATAAAATGCTCGTTTTATAAGGTCTTAATGCGGCGATGATTGTTAATTTATCAAGACATATTTCATTATGAAATTTTAAGGATTAAATTAAGTATAAAAATTTAAAAACAGTAGATTTGGCAATGAAATGAAAAAATGATGAATTATTGTACTGTGAAAACATATATATTTAAAACTGATGAATTTGTACGCAGAATATATCTTTCAATATCAAACTTAGAAATAATAATATTTTTTTAATTATTCCCAATTTGGTAGAATATTTTATAAACTATTTCGCTGGTTGATGAAAGCAATAAATAATGACGTTCTAGCGCCAGAACCTCTTTTATTTAAAAAAGAGAGTGTATTCAACATGATTATGTAAAAACTATGGATAGCTAAAATATTGAATTGTCGTTTTCATCATTAAAATCCTGCGATTATAACACAAAAAACATTAAATTATTACACAATAGTTTATTATTTTCAAACAAAGATAGTCTATACCAACAAAGGTTTTTCGGCCACCATCTTGGAAGGAAAAGGCGGATAGTAATGTCTAGATAGGAGGGTCATCCTCGAATGACTTCTAACTTTGAATTTCTAATTCCAAATTTGAGAAAAATAGGTCCAGAGTAGTATCGGAGAAAAGCCGCGGACTAATTTTTTTTATTTGATTATCGAATTATATAATAGAATAGAATAAAAAATTGAACTTTATTCTGTGACTATGTCCCCTTAGAATAACAATGATGAATTAATACAAAGAAAATACAAATCTGGCCAAAAAACTACATTAGAAAAATTCTAACATTATATAAATTATTTAAAAATAGTATGTAATCACTAAAAAATAAACACAAAAAAATTAAATGAATATAAAATCTTCTCAAAATTGCTTATTATTGTGATTAAAAAAAAAGAAAAGAAATTACATGTATATGTATAATACAAAATTTATAAACAATTTGCTAACTAATAAAAAAATAACTTAATACAAAATGTAATAATATCTACAGTGATTTATATAATAATATGCAAACACTAAGAAAAATTAAGATAAAATTCAGGATTACTTGTAGTGTAATGGAAAAAAAAGAATTATATATACAAACATATTCATATTGGTACACAGAGAAACAAAAAGTATAACCTGGATAAATAAAACAATAATATAATAAGATAACAAAAGTAATAACAGAAAGGCATCGGTTTAGATGGTGAAATATAAGTAAGCTAAATTAATAAACTAGCACTATAAAATAATTTGTTATCAGCTAAACAAAAAATATTCTCGAGCGTGATTACAGTTGAAATGGAAAATAGAAAAAAAAAAATATGAAAATACATAAAAAATATAATACGTATCATGAAACGTAAAACCTCATATTTTGAGGGGAGTTGACTTTTTTGGATGATTACAATGGCTCATTACTGAAAATAATGAACCAACAATATTTAAAAACCACGATATCTTTACTAACAGTCCTCTGATTTCGTGAAACTTCTTCTTTTTTAGGAAATTTAAATACCTTTGAAACATCTAATTATAAAAATCACAAATAAGTGTATACTTCTTGAGCTATTAAGAAATCTAATTTTACCATTTCTCGTAACTTTTTTTTCAGCTTCTTTACGTTGACGTACGTTATATAGAAAAATTTAAATGGCATCTAGAAGATGACTTTAACCAATTTTCATTAAAATTGGTACATTTGTTTAGGCACTACAGTCAATAACGGGTGACCTATACTCTACCTTTTATTTCAAATTTGAAAAAAAATCGGTCCAGTATTCTCGGAAAAAAGCCGCGGATGACCAAAATTTTGTTTATTCAATTTTCGAATTATACGTAACGTGAAACGTAAAACTCAAATTTTGAGAGAGGGGAGAGGTTAAATTTCTGATTGTTTTGAACGATTATGTATAGTCATTATTGAAAATAATAAACTAAAATTAGACTTTTAAAGTGCCTAAACTAATAATAAACCTCTTAAGAGATAAACTTTAATTAATAAATCAACTATTATTATTAAAATAAGGTGGACACCAAAATTGGCCTTTCTTAAAATTTGCCTGGGACGCAACTGTGTCTAATTCATAGTAATATCGTATTTTTCATTCATTATTCACATTGATTGCGCCAAAAATCTTATGAAATATCTTTCTTTTGAAAATTAATAGTGTAGAGCTGATGCATGTTATCTGGCAGCACTGCTGAGCTGTTGTAATCAAGGCAGATTGGGTGAGGTTACTCAGATGGCAGTAGTCATTTGTTCCTGGTAATGTGATGTTTATGTAGAGGAATAAAAGTGTGTTATGTGTTCTTTGGTGTAAAGTTTCTAAGAAAGGCTCATTTGTTTCCTGAAGTGATTTCCTGAAATCACATAGTGGCATCCTTTGTGTTGGAAATGAAGATTAATGAATGCTGAAGAGTTTAAAACTGACAAATAGTTAACAAAGCCTCATTTGTTTCTTGAAGTGATTTCCTAATTTTAAATAATAGCATCTCTTGTGTGTGGGAAATTAAGGATAATGAGTGCTGAAGAGTTGAAAACTCCCCAATTAGAAAGAACTCAGTGGAAAAATTGATTCACAACTTTAGTTACTTCATTAGAAAAGAAAATAGCTGAAAATCATCCCGAGTTCAAAAAGGAATTTATAAAACTCGAAGCAAGAGCTAAAAATCTATCAGAGTTTAAAAAAAAGATAAGAAATTTGATACTCGTTGATGAATATATTGATAAAAAACGAGGAGGATAAATTTGATAGATCCGTAAGTTATCGGGACAAGTGGATACGCATAAAAACTAAATTTGATGCTTTTGATGAGCATTCAAATAAAACTTGGCATGATGATGATATTTCAGCAACTATCAGTTCTTCAAGAGGCAAATTACAAAAAGAAAAGGAAGAAATAGTTTCATATAACCTTTTTGGGGATGTTGATACAAAAGTTGAACACGATGTCAAACTTGAACATTTAACAGTTAAATTTTATGGTGGAGTAAAGTTGGATAAAATAAACATTTACAATGATATCCCTAGATCAAATTATGAATGCCTAGATACATTAAAAAGAAATAATATACCATGGAATGATGGCGATGGTGGGAGAGTCAAGAAAGAAGTTAATGCATGCTATATGGCAGCACTGTTGAGCTATTTTAAACAAAGCAGGATGGCTTGATTGAGGTTACGCACAGGGAAGTAGTCCTTTGTTCCTCATAGTGTCATGTTTATGTTGAAGAATAAAAGTGTTTGGTGTAAAAGTTTATCAACAAAACCTCATTGGATTCCTGAATCTATTTTCTGACATCACAAATAGTTTTCTTTCACTGGCCTTCGTCAAAATCAATGTTTCACATTTATAAGTCAGAATCTGCCGAATGAAAACTCTTCACAGAAGAAGTTGAATTTATTATAGTAGTGAATAGCTTTTCATATAATTAAGGACGCCAAAATAACATCTGTTTGCGAATATAGTGAGATAATTTATCCTTAGATAAGTTGCTAGGGTTAATATTGATATGCCATACTGAACATTTATAAAGTACAGAACGATGCTGGGAATTATTCTTTTCCCTTTCTATATGTTTTAATTGTCTTAAATCCCAAAATAAAAAGTTGATATAAATATTTTCCATTTTCCTCTAATACTCAAATTTTATCCATACAACATACATTCATAAAACAGCACGTGAGAAAGCCAATTATGCAACAGTTAAAATAAATTATATCACGGTTTCTAAATAAAACTAAAAAAATAGATAATTACTTCAAGTGACTAAATATTTTTTTTGTCCTCTATTACATCACCATTTCTGGCATGCGGACCATATTTCTTAAGTTACTATCATCACACAATTACACTTATGGTTTTAAATGTGACGTACGGACAAGAATCTAAGACATATTTTATAAAATATATTTTCGATTTGGCATTTCCTATAAATATGGGATACGTTTATGTGGAAAATTTTATGCATTTTATGAATATATATATATTTAATAACAAGATCCTCTTTTAATGCAGAATGAAAATGACATATAAAAATGTATTTAAATACATAAAACTTAGCTTTTTTTCATTCATACTGCTCATTCTATACTCAGAAAATTACAATAATTTTCCAAGTACTCCGGAGAAACGGGATAATTGATTTTTTTTGTTTTAAATAAGTTATTTATTTCCTATATGTTCTTTTTAACAAACATAAATCACTGCACATATATCTATAGAAACGTATAGATTAATAAACAAAAATTTAAATTGACTATTCGAAAAAGTTCTGACGTATTACAAAAGTTGGTACGTGAGAAGTTTAAGAAAGGATCGAATAGGACGAAACTATAAAACACGATGTAGTATGCCCACAACGACATGGACCATGCAAAATAGTTTTAATAAACGGCTCTTTTAAGGAATTACTATAAATAGATAATAGATGAAAAATATATTCAACTTCTATCTCTAACCATGCCCTGTCAGGTTATTGATTTTAAAGAATTAACAAACATTTTTCAACAATATTTTTGTTTTATTTTCGCATTGTATTTTTTGGTCGGGGACATTGTTTGAAATTTCTATTATATATCTAAAATTATTGAATTATATTTTATGGAGATATTTCATACGAAACGTGGATATCAAACTGTATTTAATAATATTTCTTCATAAATATATTCAAATGTTTACAATTAATTTTAGAATTATATTTAATTAATAGTCTTTATATAATCAACTTATAAATATGAGGTTCTCTAAGACCGTTGATATACAAGACATGGAAAAGTTTTGAAAAGTTATACTTCTTGAAAAAGGTTGGACTATAACAAGAAATATGCCCAAAAAACAAAATAACTCAACGCCAATGTTCTACTATTAAACAATTAATAGATAAATAAATTACAATTTTTTTCAGCTTTATGTGAATAAATCCACGTTTGTCTAATCTAAGTAATTAACAAGACAGTAATGGCATGAGAAAGAATTTGCGATCAAATTTATTTATATGTATTCTCTGATTATAGTAACGTGGAAGTCAGTAGATAAAAACCCATGTTGCTTGCGTAATTAGTCAGAACTATTTGACCTGACCTAGTAACTTACATGGAGTATGGAGGACAAATTAAGTTACCTTAATTTAAAGTTTAGTTAATACTGAAAATGTCACTGTGGTGTTTGTCCTAGGTAATAAAGTATGTCTCACTATATGTATCAGCATGCAGTTGTTAAATTGCTGAAGTTTTGTTGCCGTCGATACCGATATATTTCCTAGAGCCGAAGTTCCCTTAAGGAGGAATGGGCACTCTTTGGATGCCTACGAAGCTACTTTTTAAAATTTTGTAACAGAACCTTTGTGGACTCCGTGACGACCAGAAAAAGGTCAAATATGCACAAAAATCCTCAGATCCGACTAAACGAAGTACTAATAACCAACTGTACGGAAACAAGACAACTAGTGAGCCCCATAAATAACGTGCTTTCCACCAAAATTCCAACTCCTCGTAATACTTTTATAATACTTTGGATGCTGTAGAAGGAATTCCATTCTCCATGTATCATATGGATATTGATCCCCAATGCCCCGCTTGCAATCTTCCGGAGACAGTTAAGAATGTGGTCGCAGCTTGCACTGCTTTAGACGGATTAAGAGTCACGTTAATGAGAACCACAGGGATTTATATCCTCACCGGGGAGAAGATTCCTCGGTTGGTGAGTGAGGAAAACTTCCTATGGTTCAAATACTTCATAAATGGCTGGATGACGGTAGTGGGTCCAGCTCAATTCATCCTAGAGGCCCGCAGATGGAGAAGAGGACCAGTGAAAGGAATATTTCCGGATTGTGGAAGCCAGGCTTAATAACTTGAATAACGGAAAGTAAAAGCAAGAGCCAGGAGTCGTGCAGAGCCGTAAATTTTGTACACTTTCATCATCAGTAGTGTGATACTATGCAATGTTATAATGCTTGACATCACAATACTGCATACAACCATATTGCTCAAGTGGCATGGCTGGTGGAAATAAATCAACAAAGATACAATAGAGCTCCATGCAGATAACTGCAAAGAAATATCTCATTCTAGGCAGAGATGGAGAAGTTTGGTTAACAAGGTCTAACGCAAAAAAAAAATTGCTTCATGTTGTTGCTTGGGTGTCTATGCTTCTTCTTTCTTACTCAAGAATTGAAACATTCAAATCCTTCTCAACACGGCCTTAAAATCCTTTCGTTTATACAGATAAATGATAAGGTTTAAAATTAATCAGTATTGATATTTAGAAGTAGCTAAGAAAAAGCTCATGAGTTATGCCGATCTTTATTCATCTTTTTTATCTATCATAAGTGTGCATTAAGTATTAAATAAATTAAATTAAAATTTACTTGTGGTGGATGTGTCCAACAATCCTTCTTTCGTTGAGTTGTTGACCTCTGTCGTGTTTAGTAAACTAGTGCTGTTGTGTGTAACTTCGCTGGTGGTTTCGTATTTGGATTTCGTGGCGTCATCCTCCGTTACATTGCTCAGCACCGAGCTCTGGTTCCTGACTGTGGGCGCTGGCAATTCGTCACCATAGGTCCGCAGGATTGGGTACGGGTCCGGCTTCCAAACTGCAACTTTTGTGGGGCTTCTCCTGAAAGTATATATTAATATACAGTAAAGTAATTAATTATATATAAATATATAATATATATATATATATATATATATATAAAATAATTATTCATATTGTTTATAAAAGCAAAAATAAAGAAAATCAGGAATCAATTATAGGTAAAATAAATAAAATAACAGATGCATCGAAATAATATCTAGTATATATAATATACATACAGTGGGTGTCGGAAGTAACGAGCCAAACTGTAGTGAAGTGTTGAACAGAGGAATAATTATAAAACTCATACGTTCTTATCGGTTTTTCGTCTGTTTAAAGTTTATGGGCTAAATACAAATAAACAATATTCAATACATGTAATATCATTTCGGTTATTGGAGATTTAATAAAGTTTTGAAAACACCATCATTGTCTTCTTAAAACTTTTGGCTTCGTCTTTGATGATATTAACAATCAGTTGGGCGGCATAGTTCATTTCTTTCTTTCTTCCTGCATAGTGTTGCCCAAATGCAAGATCAAGACAAGTCTTTAGTCGTGCAAAAAAGCGCTCTCGCTCTAACTCCACTGGCTTTAGCAGCAGTGACGCGATTGAGAGAGTAGCGCAGGGATCTTTTGAAGTCCCGTTTTTCCTTCTATATTTGGAGGGAGAAGCCTGACTTGTGGTTCCCTGCCTGATTGTATATATTGTATATAGGTATGACAGAGTTTTTACATTTTTAATTTATTTATCTTTAGGTTGTTTTATTTTTTAGTGTACATAGTTTTTGATTATTATTTTACTTTTGTTTATTATAGTGATATATCATATATCACTATAATTATTGTCCACGTGACAGATTGTTATATTTCTAAATAAATAAAAGAAGTCGTTCAAGAGTTTTTCAGTTACCTACAAGCTTATTGCTTTTTATCAAACTCGGTGCTTTAGATCTTTGAAAAACGCTACAGAATAGGTATATTTAGATATTTTATTGACATAAATATGTTTATGTTATATATTATATATAATACATATAATATATGTTTATATTATATATTATTATGTATTTTTTTGTATTTATAATTATATTAATAGATATTTTTATTTTTTATAATTATCACTATGGTAAAGCCCAACCAAATTAATAAAATTAAATTGATGATACATTAAGGCATTAAAAAATAGGGGGCAGAAGTTTTTATTTTCATGTATTCAATACAAAAATATTTTTACTAAGTTACAATGTTCGTGACGAAAGCGATACTTTATGGATTTTCTCCAGTATTGTTCAACAAGAAGGTAGAAATTCAAATCATTTCTAGCTTTCGTTTTTATGACACAAATTACCACGGTGAATGTGTTGTTTGTTCTTTCAATGAGCTAAGGGTGTATTATTAGAAAGCAAATATTCAGAGGGAAAGTTGGACAAAAGGGACTTAAATATTTTGTAGGAAGAGAAAAATGAGAGGGAAAAGTGATACTTTAAAATATTAAGTGTTATAGAGAGTTCTAGTTGTTGGTGAGAAGAAAGGAAAATCCAAATATCTATAAGACGTTTGACGGAAATTCATCCGAAAAGTACAATTATCGCTGAACAAACAATATGGAATACTTATATATTGCCATTTCTTTTTCTTTTTTTTTTTTTTTTATTTTATCAAGTGTCCTGAAAATAATTTATATATTATTATGTATATTTTTTTGTATTTATAATTATATTAATAGATATTTTTATTTTTTTAATTAGTATTAAGTAATATTACTTATTGCCCCAGGCTGATAATTATACTTTTTAATTATAAAAAAAATATTTTTTTTTTTAGGATTCAATGATATTAATTTTTTTACTTTCCTACCTATACTAGGTAAGGAAAGTATTGCAATCGGGTCAAATTTCCGACATACGGTTTTCGACGGATCTATACGTTTCAGAGCCTTCTGAGTCCGAAAAACACATTTTTAGCCATTGGTCTGTCTGTCTGTCTGTCTGTGCTAAGATTTTCTCGGGAACTACTGAACCGATTTTGTTGCTTCTTTTTTTATTTTGTAGGGTTTTGACTACTGATGGCTGTGACAGATATTCGGTGCTCCATGCGCAATAGCTTGCGCGCAATAAATAAAAAACATGTTTTTCTATAGACTGTAACGCGAAAACGGCTCTAAAGATTTTGATGAAACTTTCCTATAATGTTCTAATCATTGTTTATTCAATTTTCGTATATAGACTAAATTCCCCAAAAAATTCAGGAAAAAAAGTTATAAAGAAAAGAAAAATATTATAGGGCCTAACTCCTTAAGTATATATTATACGGTCAAATTTATGATGAAACTTTTAAAAGGTAATTAAATTATCAACAAAACAAAAGGAAAATCATCGGAATGATACAGCTTATTCTATTTTTTACGCATTTTTTTAACTTATTACTTTCCTACCTATAGTAGGTAAGGAAAGTATTGCAATCGGGTCAAATTTCCGACATGTGGTTTTCGACGGATCTATAGAGCCTTCTGAGTCCGAATCCGTTTAGCTTGTCGTTTGAAATTCCCTACAAAGCCATATAAAAATCGTTCATTTTGGACAACTATTAACGAAGTTACAGCTATTCAATTCCCAATGTAAGATTACGGTTTCATATCCTGGTGTCAGAAAGGTGTGAATGAGAGAATAAAGATGACTAAGTGAAAGTAAAAAAATCTGTTGCCCGTATCACACAACCTTCACTATTTCCTATACTTTCAACAGAAATTATTGTTTGTCAATACTAAGCTATGCCAAAAAGTTTTTGATCAGCAATATTAGGAAGTATTGAAATGTTTATACTGATTTATCTTAAGCCGGTTTACATTGCTTTAGTTTATCAAATAAATCGTACTCAAATCTCATGTTTCATAAATTTTCAGGAAAATGTATCTAGTTCAATTCTTTTTTGTTTCTTCATGAACATCTTTACATATATAAAAACTTTTTGAAATAGGTAGGAAAGTCGTGTGAGTGGACACACCAGATTTTTTTTATATGATTAGCTATGAAAGTGTAATTTAAATTCACTTTACTCTCCATCCATTGCCAGTGCATTCACTGGCACCATGTACTCGATCATCGTTTTGTAGATACTGGAGAATTTCGTTGAACGAGTTTAAATACAACTGGTTTTCAGATTGTTGGATCAGATCAGCTTTTTTTAATTTCGTGAAAAGAGAAAGTTTCTTTTAGGACCTCTAAATAGACATTCTCCGTAACAATGGATAACAACAATAGAATCAATAACCTTTTCTATTAAAATTCACTATGCAGTTTATGTTCTTTATCCACCGGCGAAGAAGGAAAGTATAAGAATCAAGGATAAAGAAAAGACCTGTGATTTTTTACGCCAATAGTTTCTCAGGCTTGTAAATTTTTATATTTCAGCGAAAAATATTTTTGAAATATTTTTGTGTTGATAACATTGAGATATAACGGAGAGAGAAGAGGCTATTTTTTAAATGTGATATATGGTTTTGAAAATAAAATGATTAACTACTGTGGAGTAATTTATTTATAATTATATTAAGTAAATACGTAGATAATATATCTCTGTTTTAGGTAATACAATTTTTATTACTACCGTACTTTAAAATATATACACCTAAATATTATCAATTTCCCTCTATGAAAATTCCAAGGAAGGATAGTTTATTAAGTGATACTTGCGCCATGCCTATTTTCATTAAGCACTCTGCTGCATGTTGCATTTTTCCAGTACAATCATACAATTGGAATGTTAGTTTGATGAAACAACTAAATTAGAAAACAATATATAAAAAACAACTAAGTTATGTACTTTAGACAACAAGATAGAAGTGAAAACATCAAGAAGGCGAGATTAATAATATGAAATATACATCATAAATATAACTCATTATAAAGAAATTAAACGATGAACAATTCCCTCGCTTACTGTACGCAGATCCGATTTTTAATTTCTGAGATATTTTAATCCATATCTTCAATAAAACTCTTTATCATTTGATTTCCTACACTATTTTTTTCCTTTTTGCTTCTCTGATATTTCGCACAGTGGGACGAGTTAGGGAAAATTTACGACATCTATTTGAATCTGTCTAAATCCTTTCAATCTTTTTTTTGACTCAAATCTATAACTTTTATTGATCTTAGTGTTATTCGTGGGGTTTCCGAGAATATTTTCAGTTGGAACTATATACATTTTTCACTGATTTTATTGAATAGTTCAACTGGAAAAAAAAAAAATTGATTTAGCCAATGTCGCGAGTTTTCCCTTACTCGTCCTTCTGTGCAGCACCGCGTTAAGATACAATTTTGAATAATAAGCCATAATAGATATGATGAAATGCTGAACAGTTCCCTGGCTTACAGTGTGCAGGTCCGATTTTTAATTTCTGAGATATTTCAATCCATATCTTCAATAAAACTCGTTATCATTTGGTTGTCGACACTGTTTTTTTCCTTTCGCGTTATAGTTGTTGGTGGGAAAAATAGACACGGCTACACCTAACATAAAATTTTGAATAATAGATCATTATAAAGAGGATCGAATTATGAACATTTCACTCGCTAACGATATGCAGGTTCGATTATTAGTTTTTGAGATATTTTAATTCATATGCGAAAACACTTCAATTTGTCGGCTCAATCTAATTGACATTCCATAAAAAAGTACAAAACGCGCCTAAACAAGTTTCCAATTCAAAAAGAAACAAAATAATATGAACTGATCACAATAAAGAAAATTACTATTAAAAGAAATACGGTATAATGCAAAATATATAGTAAAATAAAACATAAAAGAATGATAAAAAATAAAACAAGAATTAATTAAACTTAATTAAATTAATTAGTTAATAATTAAACAAAAATCATCGAACTTAAAAATCGGTCCAGCGGTTAGCTTGAAAACTCTTTACATGGCTAATAGCAGTAAAAATAAACATAACCATCCTAATTGATTCGCTATAGTATAGTTAAAATAACATTAAGATATATGCAGATAAAAACTTAAGGGAAGTTGTGATTCTTGTTGGTTATTATAAATGTTTACTGCAAAATTATTCGAGTAATAGTTAACTAATAAGTTACTTTAAGGATACAAGGTAGGATCTCTGACTAATAAATTAACTTTTTACAAAGTCCTCATTACACCACTATGGACATATGGGATCGAACTATGGGGAATAGCAAAGAAATCAAATATAAAAATCATTCAGTCATTCCAGTCAAAAGGCCTTTCGGAAAATTGTAGACGCACCCTTTTACGTTTCAAATCTCACGTTACACACTGACCTTAACACTCCTTTCATCACGGCAACTGCCACTGACCGCTTTAATAATTTTCATGACAGACTGACTCTAAATTCCAATCCACTTACTCAAGCTCTATCTACTGCCACAAATCCATATAATCCGCCCAGAAGACTGCTGAGGCGGTGGCCAAGAGACTTATTACATTGAGCTACTTGCTGCATTACCTTTTTTGTGTGTGTATTTGTTATTATGTTATTTTACTACGTTTTTTTTTTGTTGTTGTTGTTTTGTTTTTTTTGTCTTGTTATTCTTCTCCTTGATATCATATTTCCTGAATACTAAGGTAGATGGCAAATTTATTGTGAGCCACAAATATGTACAACTAATAAATACAAAGAAATAAAGGATACATATTTCATCGGGAAATTTTTATTTTTTGTAAATCGGAGTAAACAAAAATTATTACATTTTTTCATGAGCAGTATTATATAATTTCATTCATAAAAAAGGGAATTACGTAAAAGAAAAGCCATCATTGGCTATAGTCCTTCTACAATCAATACAGTAACAGCTTTAGCTGTAATGTAAAAATAAAATTTGTAACTCTTAGTGCTCTTTTAAATTACCAGATAATTATGTTTTATATGACCATTAGTAATTTGATCACAAGTTTTTAGTGCCGCAAACCACTTTATAAGGGTAACCAACAACAGTAGCCTTCATCGTTGGTTAGCGTTGTTCTTTTGAATAAGGTTCGGATATTTGCTTACAAAATCCGGTGTGGTATAGATGAACGGTATGTTGGGATAAAGTTACGTAAGGACGATAAGGTTACGTAGCTGAATGCAATAACATAAACTTGCAACGTTAGCGTAGGCAATCTCCTATTGAACAAGGTTAGCGACATACCTGGTCTGCCTCCAGCAACCTGCTCAAGGGCGTGTCGATCGTATTGCCCAGTATTTCCTTTTCCGTCCTTTAGTTTTGCTTTATACAAATAAGTCATGGATGAATCCGGATCTATTAACATCTACAAATTTGGATTTACTTTGGAAGCAGCAATACCAAACAAATATGACAATGAAATATACTTCATCGAAATGTACCTTGGGAAAATGTTTAATACTTATAAAAATATGTGGTGGATGGGATACTGAATGAATGAATTAACTAAGCTCCGTCTTAATCTTTAAAATAAACACAAATAACAGCAATATTCATGGAGATTGCAGATATTTACAATGATGGATTCAAGACATGCAAAAGTATAAGACGTGATTAAATATTCAGGGATTAAGTAGAGCAAAGATGAGCTATTTTTCTTATCTTTTTTTTTACAGTGGGTAAGGTACAATATTGAGCTGGCCATATATAAGAAACTTATATTATTATGTTAGTGGTAGTGCTAACACTAAATAATGAACTCATAATATCTCTTAATTAGCAAAATAACTGTACTAATTCAAAAATACAGAAATAAATGGATTAATAGAAATCCTATTTTAAAATATGGTGCGATGAGCACATCAACAAACATTCACTTAACACCCTCTTCTTAGCGGAAATAAGTATTTTCAAACAAAGTGAATTAAAAGTAAAAATTATAGATGCTACGAAACATTATTTAAACAATTAACCACCATATGTGTTGTATTAAGCTCATGTTACTTATCGAAACCTATTCTAACCTCAAAGCTCGAGCGGTCTCATATTTCTTTGGTTCCTCTACTCTATACTCTGTTATGATCACTTATTTCTCCTTTAGTTAACAATAAAATTCTTTCATATTTTATATTGAACTATTTTTTATACCAGGTTACAATGTGAAATGGTTAATTATTTCAAATAAGAAAATTAAAGGTACTTCAGGGGAAGAAATTTTGAAAATTAGATATTTAAGCCCTGTTAAAGAACATCAATGAGAATAAGACCTACATTCTATTAAAACTTCTTAATTTTACACTAATGTAATGAATATGAATTAATATCGTTTGAGCCATTTTTGAGAAAATTGAAAAAAAAATCGATTTTATAAAGTGGTTCTTCCGGTAAGCGGGATTTGACAAAAATGTTGCAGTAACACCCAAGCATATTGAAATTGTGACATTAACTATGCAATTTCAGTTTTGTATTGATTTTCTTTTTTGAGTAAGTCTGTTGCGGGACTTGATTATTTCGACCTGGAGTCCTCAAAACCTGTGTTTCTGTCGAAAACTCGGATTCGAAAATTTTCACGATCGCAATACTTTCCCTTACTATATATTTCATATGTAAGTAAATGAAAGTTAAAAAAGGTATTTGAAGAATAAGATTATTAGGCCTACATTTGTAGATACTGATAGCATCGCACGCTTAAATTATTGTATATTACTTTATTTTATCGATGATTCCTTTTTATTATTTCCATTTTGGAATATTGTTGGCAAACACTGTTATTTCGAAAGTATGTCACTGTTTGCTTTTGAATCTGTCCCTAAACTTCTGTCCAAATTTTGATATAAATCATGTATGTCAACCACTAGCGGATCCAGGATTTAATTTTGGGGGAGGCTTCAGCCCGAAAGATTTTTTTTTTCATATATGTATAACGATAATTAATTTGAAAAAAAATAAAGAAATTAATTACCTATATGAAATGGTGTTTAAGTGGTTCTTGAAGCTCTATTAAATATAATTACACAAACAAGAATACTTTAAGAGATAATTTTTAATATTTTTTTCTGTAAAACATGGTTATATTTTACCATTTGGGGGGGGGGAGCTTCAGCCTGAAAGCCCCCCTTCCGTAGATCCGCCTGTGATGTCAACCTTTTGAAATTTATATTTTATTTCGTCTTTTAAATCTATTTATTCCATTTGTAACTGTTCTGAAACTATTTCCATTTTTATATTATAGGAATGAAAACAACAAGAATACTATGTGGTTTATCGATGAAAGGCTCATATTGCTAAGTAGTATGTGAGAGGGACTTTTGCACCTTTCTTTTTGATATTTCACTACAGTCTGTCATGAAAAAAGTATGACTGATTGCAGACGGGAATATTTTTAATCTGATGACTCAAGTATTCGACTATGCGGACAAAGTCGTGATAATCGGAAGGTCACAACCTACGGTCTCTAAGGACAGACTGCAAAGGCGTTAGATCGGATCAGGTAGATTCGATTAAAAATAAATAAAGAAAACACAAAAACTCATGTTACTAAGAGGAAAAAAGCGAATAAGCCAACAGCCACACTACGTTCGTATGCTTTTGACTCGCTGGGACTTATACTTTTGAAGTAGTTCACCGCTTTCAATACCTCGGCATAGTCATTAATGATAGGCAAAATGAATGAGAAGAAATTGTGACTGAAAACCATATAAATTTTCGCTTGCCTAACTACTGAAAAGTAAAATTGTTAGCCGTAGAACAAAGATTGTCCTCTACAAAAGATTCGGTCTTTAGCGACTTACGCCTGTGAGGCTTGGACACTAAATTAGAATTATTCACAGTTAGTAGATAGATTTGAAAGGCGTATCCTCAGACGTATCATAAGAATAGTACAGCAAAATGTAATGCGAAGAACAAATAATGCAGTTTTATGAACTCTATGGTGACTTGAACATCTCCTCTTTTGGCAGTGTAGAGACTGAAATTGCTTGGACTCTTGTTTAGATTAGAATGGATTAAGGAAGGATGGTAAGAAGAGTATGAGAACCGCCCGGATGAAGTAAGGTCTGGAGGTAGCCCAAATGCTAGATGGAAAGACAATGTCCTGGGAGATCTCACGAAACTAAGAATAAGTGTATCACGTGCTCAAGACCGAAACATAAAACATGGATATTGAGGATCGCTTTAAGCTTCTGTCGTGTCAATAAACGAGGATGAAGAGAAATTCTGGCCAAATTCTCGGTTTCCTGAAGAAGTTTCTTATTAATAAATAATTTAATGCGTACAAGGTGACAAATTGTTGCCGAAAAAAAAAAAAAACGGTTGTTCTGGTATAAGTTTGTTCCAAAAGCACTAATTATATCAGATATTTTATAAATAAGAAAAACTGGCTCTTTCTCTCCCAATGAAGTATCATCGTTTAAGCCATTTAAACGTGGAGTTATGTAGGCGAGAAAAGGCATTCTTTCTTTATTTGCGAATTAAGGATATAAGGATATTTTTTCATTTCTATAACCGTTTGAACTTAATATTTTAAATAGTGTATTTGTTTTTATCATAACACCTTGACTAGGCAACCATACTTCTTTTTCGAGAATTATTTCCTTATTAAAAGATTTACTTTCCAAATATTAAAAAAAAATAAAAAGCTTTAAATTGGCGGTGATTTAACGCACAACATTTGAGAACATTAATACATAAATATTAATACAGCATATTACCATCATTTCCAAACATGTAGCTAACATGAATAGAGTACAATGAGGCTACAGCATACCATTTTACATAATTGTATCACTAATAGTAGTTGCGTAAGGAGTTGTGTGTTAGCAGTCAGGGCGAAGAAAGAAAAGAGAAGGAGGCTTTCGGGTTGAAGTCATCTCCAAAATAAAAACTTTTTTTTTTTTCATTGGTCCAATTTTACTTCTGTTTGTGATCTGACCCAAATACCTAAATAAATACGAATGTACTTCAGCAACTAAATATAAGTACGTGTCAAGCAAAAATAATCAAAGTTATCCAAGAAAGCATTAGTAGTATTTTATCTTAAATAAAAAAAAGAAACTGTTGTATAATAAGGTATAAGTAATAGTGTCTGCTTAATTCAAAGTCTCATTATTTCAATTTATCTATCAGGTTATTCTATATTTTTCTTGTAATAATTGAAAATTTTAAATCATTATAACAATGTATCCTTTTGATTTTTTTCTATTCATTTATTAAATCGTTCTTGTAGCGCCTGAAATATGAAATAGGTTGATAATGCTGGTGCAAGAGTAATATTTAATTTGTTAATCTTGATATAAATGAAAACATTGAGTGATTATTTAATTTAATTAAAGTCAGTGGTAACGGGCTCAATTATTGCAATACTAGCCATCCAAAACACATTCCTAGCAATTATACTGGCGAGAGTAAAAAGAAATTTTGGTGGATATTAAGGAAAAAGGAAATAATGTTCTTCTGGGTCCTTTACATTGCGGAATCAACAGAAATGAACAAGCAGATATAGCAGCTAAAAGATAGATAGATAGAAAAAGCTTTATTTTGGAACGAAGTCTCTTTAGAATAGCAAAATGCACAAAAAGAAAATACTACTTCTGGCATAAAAATTTTAAACAATAAATCAAATTTTAAAAAGTAAAGAAAACCTGAAGTGAACAAGCTGCAATATAAAAAACAAATAAAACTATGTACAAAACACTTAAAACTATATTCAACAGCATAAATATACACTTCAAGAAACGAAAAAGGGCAAAATAAATTAAATTCTTCTCATAAATATACTAAGTTTCTACTTAGAAAAATGAAATCAGCATCTGTCAATTTAAACCTAATCGTGTAAATTTCGGATAATATGTAAATGCATTATAAGAAGAACAAGATTATCTGTTATGGAAGATATGTGTAAGAATTTAGTTGTATATAAGAAAAATATGATTAATAATTAAAAAAAAGAAAAAAAAAAGATGTATTGGGTGGCATAGAAAGTAGGAAATCCATGCATTATCCCTAGCAAAGAACAGTATTATCATATGATGATAATTTATATGATATATATATATATATATATATATATATATATATATATATATATATATATATATAATGTCAATAGTTAACAGGTATTTGACTGTTATTGGAATAAGAGGTTTTTGAATGTGGAAACGGAGGGAGCATGACGAATTTTGATAGGGAGGGCGAAAATGCGAGAAACATAAGTCCCTTTAGAAGATTTCTTACAATATATAAAGAAGGAAATGTGGAGAATAAACAAATGGAAACACAAAGAATCTAAATTAAAAACAAAAAAAGGCACTGTTCCAAATGGAAAACTTCTAACCGTCTCTACAGGAAAGAAGAAAGAGTTGTCTGCTGCCTATGGATTGGGCATTGAAAGTTTTCACATGCCTGCCTACTAAGAGGACTTATAACCTCCAGCCTGTGCGATTTGTAATCTTTAAAGAACAGTTTAAAATAATATTTAAAATTGCACTACATTTGGAACTGTAAGAAACAAAATTGATAAAGCACCAAGTATGAAAGAAAACTTGAATGACTACGAAAAAAGTGGTTAAAAAACTTTGATTTTAAAAAAATAGTAAATGATAATAATAGTAAGCGAAACAGAATAAAAGTTGTTACCGATGATCTTGCAGAGATCTTGCAGAGATAAAAAATTTAGTTAAATTAGACATTTTGAATACGAATTAATTATTTTCGATCGATTTACTAATTTTGTAAATATATACATGTAGTAATTATTTTTTAAATAGCTTGGTGTGAATAGAAACCACAGCCGCATTAGTCTAATAAATAATAAACAAACAGTTATAAGAATTCGTAACAAATATCATAACTGTGATAAATTGTCGTGTTGCATATCAAGGTGATCGAGACCATTATCCTCATGCCATAGGAAGTAATGCTAAGAATTTACGATTCGCGTGTTTTTGAATCTAATAAAAACGAAAAGGAATATTTCCTTTAATTAAAATTGACAACTCATTTCGGTAATAAGTGTATCATTCGAAAACAGGAAAACATACGAAAGGAAATGAAAAACTATATTTTTTAATCATTTTCAATATGACTGAAATTTATATTTTCGATCTTATTTCTGTTCCTTCAGAACTAGAATATTTTTCTATAGTCCTTTTGAATAAAAGTTTTTAGAACTTTTATCTCAAAAACTTTCAATTAATTTTTATTAAATGCTTTAAAATCAAAAGTATATCTGAAAATGTTAATTGCTCAGTACATTTTCAAACAAAGAAAATATAATAACCTGGTGATTTATTTAAGAGAAATAATACGTAAATAAATACTGTTTATTTCTCATTTATCGTAACTTTTTAATGATCATTAATAATTAAAAGCTAAATTTATAAAAAAAAAAACAGGACTTTGTTTTGAAGTATTTATAGAAGGGTTCCTTCCAAACTGTTTAAACTGAACATATATAAAAAAAAATGAAGTTCTAATCGAAACTCAAGTATATTCGTTCAACTACCCTTTTTTATTTTATTTTTATATTTATATAAAATATTTCAATCTTTAAGGCCTTGACCGCAATTTCGTTGTTGATCCATTATTTGTTATATACGTTCGATATCAATCTGCCAGAAAATCAGTGAGACATAAAAACTGTAACAGGCGTGTCTACGGGTAAAACTTAATTTCTTATAAATATGATGTTTTTATTCTCTGTTTCAAGAGTTAAATGTTTAAGAAGACATTTTATTTAAAAGAAAATAATAATAATTTAGTGACGAAATCAGAACTTACAGTATTTCTAGTTTCGCAGTTCTTGTCGAGTTTTCACACCACACCGACGACGTATATACTGCAATAACTAACAAAGGTACCAATATCTGAAAGCAATAAATGAATTAAAACAATTTAAATTGAAAATTAATATAAATAAATAGTCAACCACTGCGGTCTGAATATTGTTTGACTGTAAACATAAAATGTTTTGATCAAATAATTAAAATTCAATCAAAGACTGTTTTGTTCATAAATAGAAACAATTAATTTTTTTTAGAATAATTATGTGTTCTTACATTTATGAAAACTCTTTGAAATAAAGGGAAGAGTGGTAATCTCAAAAACTTCTGGTATAAAGTTTAGAATTTATATTAAATATCCAGAGAAACTTATCACTCAGTCTCTATAATTTTGAGTCTGAACTTGCAATCTATTTACGAATCCACAATGATTTTTGGTTGAAATGATTGTCGATAAAAAGGTAAAAAATTTTTAGAGTTGTTGCTTGGTTTAGCACTGATATTAAAAAGTGATAATGAGTAGTGTCTAATTTGATCAATAATAGTTACTCAATATCATTTCTGAAGATTTTTTAACATTTATTTTAGTAGTTCTGGATGTTTTAGGACCTGTGGTAACTTATCCATTCCAGAAAGAGTCTTTGGTGATGACATGGGAGTTGTAAGAAAAATTAACACTTTGTTGAGAACGATTGAAATATGGAATAGTTACCGAAAATTAAATATGACGAAGAAATTATCGGTCCAACACTAAAAGAAGCTGATAGTTGTTTGTGACAGTAAACTAAACCATTACAAATATCGAAAGCGAACAGTTTTTATTTGAAACGTTTTTCTATCTCTAATAATTTCCATCAGATCCCCATTGAGGTATGTGGGGTACTTTATCGAGAATGCCTATTAATTAAAAAGAGATTTAGAGAAATAGGCCCAAGTACAGCATGCATAAAAAAAAAATAGGCATCTTCTTTTTTAAATTCGATTAAAAACGTTTAATCAATCACTTTTCTTAAATACTTAATCGAAATATTGAACGTTCGATTTTGTGATTGCCGGGTGACGGCCTTGCGTACTCCAATGAGAATACGGAGGGCGAATTATACCACAGTTCACCAACCTTATCTTGCTGGATCGTAAATATTGAAATTTATGAAGTTGTCCCGCAATGGTATTAATAACAACTTACACAAACTGGATTCTGAAATTTGTAAAAAAAAATTAGAAATATTCCATAAGGTGCTGGATTGTCAATACTAATTTATTATTGAGTGAAGTACTCAGCCGAAACAATTTTTCTTACTTAAGTTTATAACTGTTTAACAGAAAAGTATAGTTCTTTCATATATATATATATATATATAATTTTTAGAACTTATGAAATTAACTTCATATATCAGCAACCAACAAAAACTGTTGGTTTGTTTGAATAATTCCCATAGTTAACAAAATCTGATATTGATCAGTGTACTAATGAAAACATAAGAGGAAATATATATATTCACTGCATTTCTTTACTGTATTTAAAATAAACTAAAACATGTAGTAGGAATTCACTGTTGCATGTATCCTTGCCAAAAGTAGTCCTTTTTCGTCTTGCTGGAAATCAGGAATTGAGTAATGTAAAATGAAATTTCCTAATCTCCATAACCTTTTCCTCTTGCCTTTCTGGAGATATGCTTATTTTTCACACCTGGACAAGAAGATATTGCACAAAATTATGGCTATATCATCGAATTTAACGAAAACTTAACGCAGCTGTGGCGTATGGACAAAAAATTACATTTGAGAATTAATATATTTATTTATCAACGAAAATAAAATTGTAATTTTCAACGAGCAAATTTTGTTGACAGCTTCAAAGCGCCCACAGAATAAAATCATCTCAGCCAACCTCTTGGCCGCCGCATACGTAATCCTCGTGGGTGGGCTTCAGGAGTCCCTTGTGTGTTTAAAAATTTCTATCAGTGGATTCATGTTCAGACTCAGTCTTTGATAAAAGCTATTGTAATTTTTTTTATCAGTGTCTAAAACTGTTTGGATGTTTAAATCCTTGCGTATTATTACATTTGCGATATACAACGGGGTGACATAAATAATCATAAATACTTCCTTAGTTCTTACCTATTCCAAACGATCAACACCCGATACCCTTCCTATGTTTACAGTCATCGAAGAAAAGAAGCCATTCTACAGTTCAAACCCATGGTCCACTCCCAGAAAACAAGATTCCGTGTTTTCGACCTTTATACCCCTTCCCATAGAACTAAGATATTTGAATATTCCTTTATTGCCCGATTCACTATTTTCTGGAATTCCTTGTCATCTGTCTCTTCCTTATCCTCATTCAACAAATATCAGCTTAACCAATTCCTTCTCACATCCCAAAATGACGATGTAAAATAAAATTTTATTCAAATTTTGATTGAGGTGAATGGATGATGAAATTGTTTGAGTATTAACTTTAAGAATCAACTCATAGTGCTTATAACATTTTGTTTTTTATTTCCCGCGATTTCTATTTTTCTTTTCATTTCAATAATGTTAATTTTTATTGTTTTTTTTTTTTTAATGGTTATACATTCTGTGTTTTATATATAATCACTGAAGATAATGTATATACTCTTTAATTTTGATCAATGTAATTTTTGGCCAGATGTAGTTTTTGTTTTTTGTTCATAATTGTTATTTTTAAGGGACCTTGTTCCAGAATAAGGTTTATTTTCTATTCTATATAAACTGTAGAGGTACACCAGTCCGCCTAACATCGGACCAACCGTTATTTCATAAATTATACAACTGTTGATTTAATCGTACTACTTGTTACTCAAATTGCATAATTGTATTTTACATGTATCATCTGTATCTGATTGTATGCTCTGGACTTCAGATTGTATTAATTTTTATCAATATAAAATAAATCGAACGAAACCACAGTTAGGACAAATTTTTAGTTTATTTAAAAATCTATATTATTCATCGTGCCTTATTGTCAATTTATATTATTACATAATTATAATCATTCTTATTGGCAATTTGTAACCATAATAAGGAAGGAATAATTCTGAGAATAAGAAGTGTGGTGTCGTCGTTATGCTCCTCTTTGTATATGTAAAAAAAAAAAAAAAAAAGATTACTCGGTCACCACTAATAACTTTTTTTATATAATAAAGAGATAATATATAAAGATTTTTCAGACTTTTAAATAAAATTAAATATTCTGGTTCTATGGCCTGTTGATTTTTACATCAAATTATTATACAAGTTTTGGGTTTGGTGTAAATTTTTTAAAATTTCAATAGCTAACTCCTCTTAATGGTGTGTTAGAAATTTTCTTTCCGTAATATACACATTCATAATTTATTATTATTTTGCTAACTCCTTACTGTCTATCGAGTATATCATAAAAATATAGCTGGTGTAAAATTATATTACTGGTATTTCTCCCAAAGAATACAGCCTAAAATCGAAAAAACTCAATATATTGTACTAACTATTGAAATAATTAGTAGTTCGTAATTATTACAATGTGTAATAGTACCATATAATTATTTACTAAAAATAATGTTAACAGTGTGAATAATAAGCACATATATAGAATTTTATATTTGGAATTGTGTTACTGGTGACGGAAAATGGATAAAACAATCTAATTTTGTTATTTTGAGGAACACTTTTGATAACACTTTGTACTTATTCCATTTTTTTATTCGACAACGTTTCGGGCGATTTCGTCAAGAATCAACATATTTGTTAAACTCTAATTTCGCCGATAAACTCTTACATAGATAGATAGAAGAATCAACTTTATTCTGGGACTACGTCCCTTGAGAATAACAATATTGTACATAAAATTAAACATTACATCTGGCCAAAATGTATATTACAATAAACAAAAACAAACAAACAAACAAAAAAAACAACTAAAAAATAAGGGATAAAAGAAGTGTTTACATAACTGTACAGATATCGGAAGCCATAATATGAGAAATAATGTCCTAATACTGCAAAATAGTTGCTATACACAATACGCTATGAAATTATAAATGAGCGACAGATAATAATAAAGATGTTATAGTAATAGTAGTATGTTCGTAGAACATAATAGTATAATCGAAATACAATAATAGTGTAATCGTACATACACAATATATACACCCAATAATACAATAATAGTGAGAATACAATAATAGTACAATAGTATATATACAATATACATATATTAATATATATATACATATACATACATACACATATACATACATACAATGCAACAATAGTATAATAATACAATATAGGCTACCCAGCGTCTGATTGAATTGTAAGGAGGAATTGGAAAAGGAGGGTTTTAAATGTGGATAAGGATGGTGCATGGCGGATTTTAAGTGGGATGGAATTCCAAAATGTGGTGGATCGGACAATAAAGGAGTGTTGAAATGAGGCCGATTTGTGGAAAGGGGTATAAAGGTCGGAAGGACGAGATCTTGTGGAGAGGGAGTGGATAGATGACTTGAATTGAAGGAGATTGAATGCGTAGGAAGGACGATGATTATAGATTATTTGGTAAAGGAATGTACCTAGGAAGTACTGTCTTCTGAAGGAGGGGAAGAGCCACCCTGACTCGGCGTAGTAGTGGGAAACATGAGAACGTCTCGGGGTCCCATTGACAAATCGTACTAAGCCATTCATTATTCTTTTCAGTCTGACTCCAAGTTCCGATGAGAGGCCACCGTACACTACACAGCCGTAGTCAATGTGGGGGAAGATGAGGGCGGATACTAGGAGTCTACGTGTGGATATGGGTAGGAGATGGCGGAAGCGATGGAAGAGTTTCAGGATGGAAATTGAACGTCGGGATATGAGGGAAATATGGTGATTCCAGGAGAGGGTTTGATCTATGATAACACCTAAGTTTTTAACTGAAGTGTTGAAGGTGATGGGTTGGTCATTCAGGTACAGGAGAGGAATGTTGGTATTTGATCTGAGAAGGGGTTTGGAACCGAGGACAATGGCTTGGGTTTTAGCAACGTTTAACCTTAATCCATTTTCATTTGCCCAGGCACAAATCCGATTTAGGTCTTCTTGTATTTTGGCAAACGCATCATGCCATTCAGAGGGAGCGAAGGAGAGGTAAATTTGGGAATCATCGGCATAAAGGTGATGTGAACAGTGAAGGATTGATTTATGAAGGTCGTTAATATATGAACTAAAAAGGAGAGGAGATATGCTGGAGCCCTGTGCCACTCCTGAGGACAGAGTTAGATAGGATGATAAAGGTTGGTTCGGGATAGAGACTGCTTGGGTACGTTGAGAGAGGAATGATTGAAACCAAAGGATAGAGCTGTTGGAAAAGGATAACGATTTCAATTTGGAGAAAAGGATGGAATGGTTAATGGTATCAAAGGCTTTGGAAAAGTCCAGGAGGATAAGGACCGTTAGTTTTTTATCATCTATGGCTGACTGAACATCACTAACGATTTTGATTAGGGCGGATTGTGTGGAGTAGCCTGGTCGAAAACCAGACTGGTAAGGGTCAAGTTGATTGGATTGTTCTAGGAAGTTGGAAATTTGGGATTGGACTATTCGTTCTAGAGGTTTTGCAAGGTTAGACAGAATTGAAATTGGACGGTAATCTTCAGGGGAAGAAGGGTTAGGATTTTTAAGTAAAGGACGGACAATGGCTTTTTTCCATGAGGAAGGGAATATTGCGTTCTGAAGGGAGAAATTGTAGATGAAAAGTAGAGCGGGAAGGATTTCAGGTAGGCATAATTTGATTAATTTGACGGGAATACCATCTGGACCAATGGAATTGGAATGAGATTTCATGACGGCGGATATGAGGTCTGTAGGAGAAATATCTGAAAAATAAAAGTTGTCGTCGTTAAATGATATTCCAGGAGTAAAGAAGGAAAAGGTTGATGGAGGAATGCAGGAGGAAGCTGATATAAAATATGAATTTAAATCATCAGGTTTGACTGGAAAGGCTGCTGAGGAAGGTGATCTGGAAGAGTCACAGAGGGAGAGTTTACGAAGGAGTTGCCATTTGGTTTTGGAATCAGGAGCTGCTGAAAGGGCTTCGTGGAAATAGGAGGATTTGGCTCTTCGGATATTGGTTTGTGTCAGGTTACGGAGCACCCTAAACGCTTGGTAGTCGTCAGCGAGTCTAGTGCGTCTAAAGCGTCTGCGGGCTGCATCGCGTCTCTTCTGAAGATCTTTAATTTGCTGACACATCCAGGGAGCAGGGGGGCGACGAAAGGTAGAGGTTTTGATGGGAGCATGGGAATCAAGGATATTACGGAGGTTGGAAGTTAAAATATCAACCATAGCGTCAATACATGAACAGGAATATATTCCATTCCAATCAAGGGTTTCCAGGTAGGGTAAGATTTTTTCACGAGTGAGGACATCAATATTACGGAAAGTTATGGTTCTAGGTAGGATCGGAGGAGTATGGATATTATATGAAATTTGAATTAGGTCATGAGAGGATAAAAAGGAGACCGGTACTTGTGAGGAGGAAAGGAGGTTCTGTGCGGAGTCGATAATGTAATGGTCCAACCAGGTATCGGACCTGGGGGTGTGATGAGTGGGCGAAAAAGGAACAATGAAAAGATGAAGAGAGAAAAAAAGGTTTTCGAGGTATGATTTATCGCTGGAATCGGAAAGGAAATTAGTGTTTAGGTCTCCGGAGATGATTATTTTGGTATAAAGAGGAACAAAGTTGAAGAGGGATGATTCAAATGATGGATCAAAGGGAACAAGAGGAGGTCTATACACTACGACATAAAGGATAGGAGATGTATCAAAGGAAATTTCAGCGATTAGGAACTCTACATGTGGGTGATCGGATGGTGGAGAGCAGTGGAGTATTCGGGTCTTCATGCATTCGTGAACATACAACGCTACACCTCCGCCAGTCCGGCTCGTCCGGTCGTGGCGGATTAGTGTGTAGTTAGGAAGGGAAACAGATGAGGAAGGGATGTAAGGCTTGAGCCAGGTTTCGGAAATTGCAATGATATGGTAACAATTATGGGTAAAGTATTCAAGGAATTCATCATAGTGGGCAGGGAGGGATTGGGAGTTGACGTGACAGGTATTAAGGATGCTAGACATGATTAGGCTTGAGGAAAATAAAGTCAGAATTTGGTGAGCAGACGCTGGATCGGATATGATACATTAGATGAAATAATGTAAAAATAAAAATATAAGAAAAAAAACCATTAAAAAGAAAAAAAATTTTGAATGCAATAATCAATAGAAATAAATTAATCAAAAATTTCCGGTAGTAACATAACATACATTTCAGATTTTCAGTGTAAGTCCTGTGAACTAAGCCAAATTGTTTATCGATGTTGAGGAGTAAACAGGGATCGAAGAGTCAGCCGAAGACGTCTAGGTCTTGACTCTGGTCGATAAAGACAACCTGATGACCGTCATCCTTTCGACACCGCAGTCTGCCGCCGGAGAACCATATATATTTTATTTTCCCTGCTGATTTCTTCTGCCGAGCGAGCCAGTAGAGGTACCTGTTCGTCGGGGTCATTTCCTCGCTGAGATAAATACGGTGGCAGTCATTTTCCTGCCAACCGATTTCCCGCGTCGAGAAGTCCCTTTTTACTTTTCGCTTCTGCACCAGGTCGTCTCTCACTGACTGCCTGACGAATTTCGCGATTATAGGCGGTGGTCGAGGGTCATCTTTTCTTGCTCTTCGGCGCAGCATAGTATCTATATCTTCGACATTGATTTTAATTCCCAGACCGGCCCCAATACTTGTAACCAGGGCTGCGGGAGTCTCACCTGCTCGAACCGGGATGCCCCGTATCTCGAGCGATCTACTAAGCAAGCCCTGTTCGGCTTTATTCAGCCTGACCTCCAGTTCACCGACTTTAGATTTGAGGGCTTTATTTTCTGAAATTATTTCTTCAAGCTTTTTAGATTGTCCCTCTAAGTGGTTTTCAATTTTAGATAGCCTAGTGTTTACTTCGAAGCTCAGATCTCCGTACTTGTCTAGCGCTACTTTAATATTTTTTAATTCCTGGTTGAAAAAAATATCTAGCCGCTTTACTGCTGCCAGAATTTCTGATGGTGTAGGCTCAGTATTGTGACTTTGATCTGGGTTTTCACCACCTGGTGGAATCTTTTTAGGCTGATCGCAACTAGCGCATATCCATCCTTTTTTTGAGGATTTTTGAGCTTCAAACTCTTTATCAGTGAGTTTACCGCACCTGCTGTGAAATAAAAGTTTGCATTTAACACAACATAAAATATTTTTCTCTTCTCGGCTGATGGTGCTGCTGCATAGCGGGCATTGTGCCATATTGTTATTTAGTAAATAGATCGTACTTACAATAACAAGCCGGGTTGTTATGATGCGTAATAGCAACAGCTGCGCTTAATCCTCTAGAGCTCAGTTGTTTACCACTGTCCCGTAGCTCGCAATAGTATAAAAACTTCGATACTTTTACTTTTCGATGAGTAGAGAGGAAATATGAAATGTCTATAATTTCTTTTAATAAAAAATATTAAAAAGAAAAAAAAAACGGCAGAAATCAAAGCAATTTTAACAAAATAGAATACTTAATAACACAGAGATATGTTGACTGGTTGCTGTCTCTGGCCAGACATATTGTGAATATTCTGATGTGTTTATAAATGCTAATAATGGTTCCACAATTTTCCTGTATTCAATTATATGTTCTATTTTCTCTTCCATGTCATCATTCATAGTTTCACGTAAAAATATTTCTATTACATTTTCTTGTTTATATATTGTTCAATCTAATTTTATGATTTCTAGGAACGCATATAAACAAATCAGAAGATTTACAATATGTAAGAGAATTGACCAAATTGGTGCTAAAAAATATGTCATTCTTGACTTTAAAATAGGCCTAATTACTCGAAACGTCGAATAAAAAAAAAATTAAATAAAGTTTTTGTAAAGTCCAAATGATTATAATAAAATTATATTGAATAATATAATTATAATATTACATTGGATAAAATAATAAAAAAATTAGATTGAATAATATATACCCTTGAAAATTTAATAGTAATATTTTTATGTGAAACTATGGATTAAACATTTAACCGCACTGTATTTTTTACTAAATTATTTTAAAAAATCACTAATATAAAAAATTTGAATCATTGAGAACTGACATGTTAAAGATAACGTTTACACAGATTATAAAAAATATTGTTGTTTAGGGTGATATTGCTAAGATGAAGTCAAACTATACCAACCTTCTCCATGGCTGATTGTCGCCGGACGACTCTGGAACAGGCACTGCGCTAAGCTCGCAACCCCACTACCATCCATTCTTGTCACATACTTGAACTTTCACTGCTGCCGGACCATTTACAGCGGTGCAGCATCTCCTCTGAGAAAGTCCACAAGATTTATCGGTACAGCTCAGCGCTTTTCAATGATCAGTCAATGATTAACTTGCCGCTATGATTGGTTCTCAATGCTACCAATTACCTGGAGTGATTTGATATTGACGGATCTGCAAATTGAGTAACGAAGATAAACGGTCCCAACTCTAGAATATTTTAGCTCTTTCAGGACGGAATTTGACTAACCCTTCATGTTGAGCAAATATATTGACCGTATTCTAACAGCTAAATATTAGAATAAATAGTGATTATAAGAAATCCAGAATAGTAAAATAATCATATTCATCATAACAGAAATATAATTGCATATTTACTTGAACTAGGGATAGGGTATTGAAGGCCTAATATCGATATCATAAAAAATTATGGTTTGAAATATCGATAATTTTTCATCGATTTTATAAACATTTTTTAAATAAGAATACCAATATAAATATTGATTCTCAAGCACATAGGCGCATCAAAAAAACTTAATATTTTCCTATTTGTGGGTTAATGGTTGACTGTTGTGAATAATGAAGAAAAGAGTGGTTGGGGTGATCAGTCAGAAATAACTCTATTCCACTCTCTTCCAGCCAGCTTTTGGAAGAGCCCTGATGATGGCCTGAGCTTCAGGTCGAAAGGTCGGCAAATGTTAAAATAAATATTATTATTTATTTTTGCCTTCTTATTTCTGACTCATCACCCCAACCTCCCTTCTCTTCTTAATATTTTATTTTTTAAATTAATTAATGGAAATACAAATTCTTCCACTTTCCTAAGTAAAATTTGTTCTCTAGTTCCTATCTATCTTCATCATCCTAAGGTTTTTTCATTCAAACAATTATGCCGTCCATTCACACATGTCGGATTCAGCGAAATGCTAATTTATTTGCATCCTATATAGATTTCTTTGACGGTTCGTTGCCTTGGTTTGAGAAGGTTTTAACTAACAAATTTGGACAAATTGAGTTTACAGAGATGCGTCCCAGGCGCGCTATTGAACTCTACTTAGGAATAGCCACTAATAATCAATTTTTATCGAAATATCGATATTTTTCTCTACATTCTTTATGGAATAGGCAAGATGAGTATAATTTTCATTTATAACGATCAGATTCATATATAATTCCTAGCGCTTTCCGTAAACGATTGTTTTAATCTTTAATTTAACTAAAAAAACAAGAACTGATCTGACGATACAAAACAATTGTCACATCTTTTTGACTACAGACCTCCTCTAAACTTAAAATAAGCTCCTCAACTTTAAAAAAACTCCTATCAACTCAAAATAAGCGACTAATCTTAATAAGCAAAACTTTGAGGTTCCGTAAAACACGTCCACATAAACGAAATACAAACTGCACTGTCCAAAATACTTCGAAAAATCTTTAATGCATCCTGGTATGTTTCAAATCACACCATATACAGCGACATGAACATTCCAGAAGTAAAAAATCTACATAAATAATAAATACACCAAATTCCACAGTTCAATCTATTAATCACCCATATCCACTTACCCACCCTCTTTCTTCATCTCTGTTACTAGGGGAGCCTCAAAGAAGATTAAAAAAGCAGTGGCCTGCTCATAAAATGAACAAATTTTCAGAAAATAGCAGAAAAAACGAACGACAGCACATTTGCTAGATCTGTTCAAACGCAGTTACAAATATAATATGAAATAAAATAAATTATTTTATTTATTTATTAAATGAAATTTACAACTGTATAAACAATACAACTAGTAAAAATGCACACATTAGAATTAATGACATGAACAGACTTGAAGAGATACTGCCCAGTGGTAGCACTCCCTATTTAATTCTAGGTGAGAAGATGACGAGGCCATCTTCTTTTCAGGCGCCTAGGGGGATTGTCACGAATCGAGGAAGGATTGGTATCTGGCTCGGACTAAATCAGCGGCATATGGAACATTAAGGTCTTTGTGAATGGTTTTATTTGTGACAAAATATGGGGCATTAAGTATTGTACGAAGGATTTTGGATTGTAAGGATAGGATAGGAAAGGAATTCGATGGTTTGGTAGAACCCCAAAGCTCAACTATAGTTCTTATTATGGTTAAGTAGATGAGTCTTTTGTAATTAACTGAAAGTTTAGAGCGTTAGTCTAGTAAGTGTTGGAGTAGTCGGAAACGTTGAACAGTTTCTTGTCGTTTCAGTCTAGTATACGGATTCCAAGGGAGACGTTTATCCAAGTGGAAATAATTTTAAATTAAAATATCGAAGTTGCGATATCGATAGGAGATAATATCGAAGCAGATACTATCTATGGTAAAAAATCGAGATTTCGATAATATCGACATCCCTAACTTGAACACATTGGTAAATTTTTCATAGTATTGATTAGAGGGTTGAAGCTTTTTTAAAAAGTACCATTTTAACAGTTTCTATGAAAATTTTCGTGAAGAAAGTTATTAAAATATGAGTTCTAAGGAACTTTTGTATGATAAAGTTTCAGATTTATCGTAAAAGTTTAATTTTTATTTATTCAAGTTCGTAAAAAAAGGTCCTTTAAATGAAAAATAAACAGTAATTGGGCTTAGATTAGAGTTATTATCTGTCATAAATGAATTAGACATGATTCTGCTGTGCCGTTTGATTGAATAGCTATGAATGAATGAAAGGCAATTTTAGATTGACTTTTGAATTAAATCGACAGAACTTTTTAATAAAAGATTTTTTTTTAAACGAAAGTTCTGTAAAATCTTTACTGGAAAAGTAGCAAGTGAAAAACTTCTGGTTCCAAAAGAACTTGAAAACTGTCGACAGTAAAAAATTCAGAGATACCCAGTATTTTTAAATATTTTTTTTTCGTTTGATATTGATAACGGGTATTAATATCGATGAATATTTAAATTTGGTGTAGTTGTCGGGTGTTCTCCTCCTCTAATCAAAACTCGGATATTGACATGCAGAAAATACATGAGACGGAACTTTATTGTCAGTAGCCCTAAATGTAGTGGAACGTACCCGACTACTACGTCGTTAAGTTTAAACATCCATAGACGTAAATTTCAGAAACAATTCACCTAGGTGTTAACGACAATGGTTTTAAAAGTATTTTTTACTTTCACTTACATGAAATATATAGTAAAGAAAAGTATTGCGATCGTGAAAATTTTCAAATTTCAGTTTTCAATGGAAATACACATTTTGATGTTCCCTGAGTCCAAATAACCGAGTCCCGCAATATGGTCTGTGTGTGTGTTAACAATCTAGCCCAATAACGAAAATTCATACGAAAGTGGAATTGCATATTTAAGGTTTTTATATACTGGGGATGTTACAGCAATTTTTTCGTCGAAATCGGCTAATAGAAAGTGTCACTTAATACAATGGACTAAACATATTTTTACGATTTCCTCGAAAACGGCCCTAACGATTTTGATTAAATTCATCACGGCAGTGTAAAATTAAGCAGTTTTAAACAAAATGTAATTTTTATTCTGATTTATGTTCTCTAACAGAGCTTAAATGGCTTATTTTCAAGATTAGCTTTCCCTATAAGATTACCTTTAATTTTTTTATTTGAAACAATTGACCATTTCACATTAATATCTAATATAAAATATAGTTAAATATAAAATATGAAAAAATTTGATTATTAACTAAAAGAGAAATAAGAGATCGTAACGGAGAATAATTATGATTGAGGAAGCAAAGGAATACAAGCGCACCCGAGCTTTGCCGAAAGATTTGAACACGCTTTCATAAGTAATATGAGCTTAATATAATAACGACTCCGACAATATTGTATAAATATACATATGTGGCTTTTATAAATGCTATTGTTGGTATTATTTAATATTTAATTGTATAGATTACAGAAATATAAATATTAAAATTTGTATAAACGAGTTTATAAGGGTACTTATACAAATAAAAATACCCACAATGAAATATAAATCAATATAGCGTTGTTAATTTTTACTTTCAATTCCCCTTTGTCTGAAAATACTAATTTCTGGTATGAAAAGGGTATTAAGTAAAAGTTGTGTGATGCGCGCACCGCGCCAGATATTTTTTGTTACATTAGTTAAACATCCCATATACTACGATTCATGTGATATGGAATTAACATGAATTAAGGATACTTAAAGTATAGTATTTAAAATTTTGAAATACATATTTCAATACTCTTAGGACTATGTCTAGGCGTATAGGACTATCTAGCTATATCAGGCGTTCCCTTGAAAACTCTTTACATAACAACAACGCTCAATCTGAAAATATTACCTTTATTTAGTCTTCACCATAATCGGTAATAAAACTTTATTAACTAATAATTACAACGATAAAGGTATTGTAGGTCGTGGATTTCACTGAATAAATTATTATAATATTTTAGTAATCTATAGCTCCCAACATCTTCTTTGGACAAATGATATAGTTATACAGCGCTTTTCAGTAAACAAATAGTTATATTGAAAAAATGATTTTAATATAGGTTATATTTAAACACTTTTATTTTCTTACCACCTCGATTGTAGTTATTGGATTCCTTTATAATGCTATCCTTCGTGTTGGGAACAAAAGAATACTGTAACACCATTTTGAATCGCGTCTCGAGAATTAAAGGTTCTCCATGAAAATATTAAACCATTGACTGCAACAGATGTTGGAAAGTCTAGACATGACATAAAGCAGGGTGAGTGAGAAGCTTAATCCCATCCAGCTTAGATACTTCGGGTAAAAAAAGTGTTTTAAACCTAGATTTGCGCGTGGGCTGGAGTTGTATTAGTATTATTATATAATAATAATATAAAGCATCGAATTGCCGAATTCCTAAAGACGAAAAAGTATATATGCTTCCTCGAAGTGCATAGCCTTGATACGGAAGGTTCAGCAAGATTCGTAGATATTCGTAGCGTTTAGTGAGAAAAGAAAACAGGCTCTGATAGTTGATCCTGCAATTAGATTTGAAGCAAATTTTCGGTTCAAGAACTTGGGTTAGTTTGGGGAAGTAGAGGAGTGATTCCACCTTCAACTGCAAATTTCTTTAAGAAGTTGGATGTGGAAAGGTGTCATCTGCAGTACGGTAGAAGCCATAATTCTGGACTAACTAAGAATTCTGCACCATCACTTGTATTAATTCTGGCCACTCTGTTATGAGCACTAAGGACCAGAAGTGGAAGATGTGTCTTTTCTTCTAAAAAATCGTGACATGCACTGTGTGTACACTCCTTCTGACTCTAGTTGATAGACTTATTAAAAGACGTAAAATTTCGAAAAAAACTTATTAAAAATTTAACTTCTCAAATTTATTTTTTACATTTTAAATGTATTTTTTCTTAGTTTTAAATTAAATAAAATAATTATTAACTTTATCCCTAAGTGCTTTAATTTTAATTAGAAATTACAAAAAACCAAAGGACACTTCTAGCAAAATACGTCAAATAAATGTTTTTCAAGAAAATTCGAGTAAATTCTGAAACACAAATGTTTTATTTCAATAAAAAAAAAAACCCTAAACTTCTGGACATCATTTCACTGGATGATTTTATTTTATTATTTTCACTAAACATTTAAATATTTCAAGGATTTTCGCTAATTTTAATGTTGATCTGGGTCCTGTGAAAGTTGTCACATTTTTGTTTTTTTCGAAAAAATAAGACCGAAAAAATCTAAAATATGTTACATTTTTTTTTATTTTCGATTTTTTTTTAACAAAAATTCTTATTTAAGGATTTATCAAGGTGGGAAAAATGAATATAAAGTTTCTTTACCCTTGAAAAATAATTTTACCCATTTTTCTTCATCAGTCAGTACAAATTGTTCAAATACTGTAGTGACGATACAGAATAAACATACCTGTAGTGTGAGAGCAATATTGCACTAATTGGTACCGACCAAAGTAGCAAAATAGTATTAATTTAGCTTTCAAATGGTGACAGTATCATTGAATTTTCGAAAAATACTGAGAGGTTAGGAACGGTGTAGTTGGTAACAAACGTTAGGAAAACAAATCCTCCAATAAAGTCAATTACAAAATTCATATTTTATTATTTCAATAAATTTAATTTTTAAGGGTTTTTAAGTGCGCTAGAAAGGAATCTGACTTACTAAATCATAATATTCTGTGAATTAAGGAATTCCTGGCAATGGCCAAGTTCTACACTCACGACATGAGTGTATGTGGCTAAAGCGCTCTCCCTCAATCTCCACTGGGGTAATGCTTTTCTCTCTACAGTTGGAGAGACAAGTTTGGCTTGGAATTCCGTCGCCTGATTGTAAATAGTGTATATAGGTATGTATGTTTTTTTTATTTATTTAATTTTTATTTATTGTATATATATTATTTTTATATATGTATATCATAACATTCTGTGAATTAAGGAATTCCTGGCAATGGCCAAATTCTACACTCACGACATGAGTGTATGTGGCTAAAGCGCTCTCCCTCAATCTCCACTGGGGTAATGCTTTTCTCTCTACAGTTGGAGAGACAAGTTTGGCTTGGAATTCCCTCGCCTGATTGTAAATAGTGTATATAGGTATGTATGTTTTTTTTTATTTATTTATTTTTTTGTTTATTGTACGTAGAGCGTGAATGTGATCTCTGAAGTCTATTGTAAATGTTCTTTGAGACAAATTGTAATATATCTCAATAAAGAAGCTCTTAAAAAATATATATATATATATCTTCGTAGGGTTACAATCTCGGAAATGGATCAAAAAGTACCTAAAAATCCAGATAGTTAAGGAATGGCAGTAAAAAAATTATTCAAAGAAAAATGAAGAAAAAAAAGGAAGTATCTGTTTTTTATTTAAATAGTTATTGAGGAAGATTGATATATATCATATTTTCTAATAATACTTATTTTCTTCATCCAGCAAGACTGTACATTGTAGACATATTTAAGCGTCTCGTCATGATTAGAGAATATTCACTGCAATCTGAAAATTAATATCAATAAGTACAATTGGTTTAATATTATATTTCATGTTTATTATTAAATAAAAATGATATTCTAATATTAATTATTTAAATAAATTAATATTAGAATATCATTTTTATTCTACTTCTTTTTTCAACCTTTTTCTAAAAACAAAAGTTGAACACTTAACTGGCTTGTATTGAGCACATTTCTAAGCCAATCCTTGTCCCTATATAATTCCATTCTAATAGAGTTCATTAATTCCACAGTCTAAAGCAAATATTTCAAATTGACAAATTATTAGGTTAGTCCACACTAAGTGGTCCAAAATAATTTGGTTGCTTAACCATTTTTAAATATTTTTATTGTTGATTCCTATATGTCACTAGAGAAAAAAAAATTAGAGATTTCTTTTCTTCTACCATTTATAAATGACAGCCAATTTTCTATGACTGCATAGGGTAACTTCAGTAAATAAAACCATTTCAGGTTTCTTTGATAGTGAAAAAAATATAAGACTTATAAGACAAAGATCAAACACCAAATAAAGGTAATGATTTAAGCTAAAAAAAAGGTAATAAATGAATAAAGGTAATAAAGTAGTTTATTTCATTGAATTAATCAAAATATGAAATTATATTCATTTATCCTCAAATATGCAAAATAAAATTTGACTAATTGCATCAAAGTGTGCTAATTAATATAGATATTTGATCAGCAGTTAAAAAAATAACACAAACAAAATATGCAATTGCATAAAAATTTGGGTCTTGATCATAACACTACATACATTTTTATCAAATGACAAATTTGTTGTTTTAATAATGATATTGTAATATTTTGTATTAAAAGATTGTATTTATTTTTTATTTTTTTTTTAGAGTGTTTTATCAATAATCTAACATAGTCACCAAACAGTGTAGAAACATGACTGGCAGAACCTAATCATTTAGTTTTAATGAAAAAGGCGACTTTACTTTCCATTATATATTTTGAAGACTGCATGATTCTAATTGTATTTCTTATTTGTGAGTAAAAATATATAAAATGTTTCTAACTATAGTTGTGTTCCTCAGTCTTAGGTTTTTCTCATTAAGTTTGGAAGCCTACATTCATTATTGGTAAATTCATAATTATCTACTTTATTTGGAATTCTTATTGAATTTATTATTCTATCATTAGAAACATAACAGTGCTTTCTATGATACTAACTTGTAATGACTAGAAATATACTGCCTCTTGGAAAAACTGCGATATAGATTGAAAGTAGAATTCATTGCTGAACACCCTATTGTTTAATAAGAAAGAGCTTGATAGGCTCTTGAGTCATATATGAGTCCACCATCACTATGGGATGGTCCCTTCTTGACTCATATATGAGTCCACCATTGTTAAAAGGATTAATGTAGTTCATTTTCAACATACCTCATTTTCAATTAAAAGTCTGATATAATATATTTAATAAAATTATTTATTATTTTTACTTTTGAACTAATATTTTTAAACAATATATAATGTTAAAGAATATCTGGAAAGTGATCATTTTGGATGAATTAGTAAGGTTCATTAAATTTGGGGATCATTGTAACATTAAAATAGCTTATTATATTCTACTTTTTGAAGTTGATTTCAAGAAAGATAGTTGAAAGTAAACTTATTACAGTTAAACAAAACAGCAAATCAATGTTCAAAGGACTACTTAAATGGGAAAGAAAATCATTAAGCTAAGAATAGTAAACACTTAAACTTATCAGAGTATACCAAAGGCACAGATTACTATTTCACCTATAACTGACATAATAAAAGAAATAGGATATTAAATACTTTTGGTCTGAACTTATCTACTTACCGACTATAGTTTCATTGAGCATTTTTAACCCATTAAGTTCTGTGGTATTGAATATCCTTCCCATAATATAGCTACTATAAGTGGTATTGAAGACAATGAAAGCATCACTAATGGGTCCGGTATTTCCTTTGAAAATAGCTGCAACATCTTCAATATAATCTCTCCTGGTGCATGTTATGTCTGAATTAAAAAATAAATAAATAAAAATAAGAGAACAACGTAATTACAAACAAATATTTTAAAAATTTATGGAAGTGCTATAGACTACCAATTTTATTATCTAGTTTAAAAACTAGTCATTCAATAAATCCAACAATTAGTTGATGTACTGTTATAAAAAAAATTAATTAATAATTCATATAACAAACCTCAAGAAAGAATTAGGCAACTGAAAAAATAACTTTGTTAAGATTCAATGCATCCTATTTACAAATGATATCTACACATTAGGACACTGATTTTAGTACAGTTAGTTGAGCGGAAGTAATGTAACTCAATAAATGCAAAAACTGGTCCTTTTGTCAACCTTTGATTGCTAACTTATAATTGCTCCCCATTCTTAACCAGAATGAGTATCTTGAAATTCATTTTGTGAGATTGTTATAAAATTATTCTTAGCTGGCCCCAAGTTGTAACTGAACCTTCACTGTTCTGAACATAGCTCTGTGGAACCTTTATCTAATGTGCTCAACCATCCAAACCTCCATGAGAATGGTGTAGATTCCTCCCACTACTATTATATCAGTTTAAAAATAAGTAAAAAAAAAGTTTAATAATATTTTTAGACAAGATAATTTATCCATCTGGTATATAATAACATATCAAATGGTTTCTTACTAAAAATATTGGTGACTAGAGGAGTAAATAAAAGATATAATTAGAAAATCAAAAGGCTTATAAAATCTTCACCAAATCATGGTTAAAAAAATCTGGAAAATAAAAATAAAAACACAAATTCATAAATGTTTTACGGATTGGAAATGAGGTTGCTTCCTCTAATCTCCTTTAGTTTCAAATTTTGTAAGATCAGGTGTAGATAATATTTTTATTTTTTTTTTTTTTGGCTTCATTCTTTCAATCTTTTCAATACCTCCAAAATACTCTTACCATGACTCATGATGATATTAAAACAAAAGTAACATACATTTGCTGCAGAGAGTAAAGAATATTATACAAAGGATGTTTCTTGAAGGATATCTGTTTAAAATATTAAAACAATGTTTGGTATAAAACTATTGCTGAATAAAATATAAATGAACCTATTTCAAAAAGCTTGTTTCCTTAGTTCGAAGGTAAGCTCCAGCTAAACAGAAGGAGTAAAAACAATCACTCAATTATGAGGTAAGGTATCTTTTGTTAACTCATGTGTAATGATTTCTGATTACTATTATTTTGTTATTGATTATTTCTAGTCATAATGAGAACGAAGTAGAAATAGAGAACAAAGTATATATTACTTTGGATGTTTTCATTTCAAAATAATAAGAGTAAAGTCTAATCAAAATGACCTTGTTGTAGCGAATTTTGGAGGAGGGGAATACGAAAATGGGAAATATATTATTTAACAAAACATAACATATAATATTAATATTAATTGAAAATTTTAAAAATAATAAATATTACTTGGAGGTGTACTTGGCATAATGAAATCTGAGATATTCAGATTGGAATCATGAGTAATTTCAGTAACTATAACCCCTTGGTTTGTATAATTGTTGATGGCGGTCTGGTTTGATTCCAGTATCATAATACCTCTAAGATATTCATCTTCTGTGATATTCAAGAGAGAAGACATGTTTGAATCTAAAATATATGTTGAGTTCAACCTGAAATATTAATAACTATGTTATAGTGTAATATTTAAATAGTTTAATACATAATTATAGTTTTAGAAAGTTTATAGGATTACTGTCAGGAGTGATTTGTGCCTTAATAAAGATTATTTTATAAAATGCCTTATTGGTCATTTTTATAATTGCTTTGATATTTTAAAAAATCCTGAGGCTATGAAAAGAAGAGCAGAATAAATTGACCAAAGTTGGAAAACATGCAGCCTCGAGGCCACATGAGGTCTCTACGAGCTAGCTACCTGCTGTCTCTGTAAGTTTTGCAAATTGTAGGGTTAGAATTAATTACTATTGATGAGTATCAATCATCTTTCAATATTTCAATATGTAAGTGTGTCACTGGCGGATCTGTGGATTCTGTACAAAAACAATCAAGCTAAAAGTGGATTCCAGAGGATTTTTTTTCTATTTATGGAGCTTCTGGGCTGAAGCTATCTCCTTCCCCTTTTAGTTAGATTAGATCTTCTAAAACATTAGGAAGGATCTTTTATACTTAAATTGGACAGCTAGCATATAATTTTATTGCATACCTCAGCTAGCCATTTAAGGCTAGTGGCCTGAATCAGTTTTGCTGCGATAACAAAAATAAAAAATAAATTATCACAAAAATAAATGACTGTGTCTAAGCACCCTCTGAAGGAGCTGAATTTCTCTTTGTGCCTAACTTGCGGCCTCACATCTTCTTTTAAGGAGGATTCTCATTCATGACATTCTCAAAAATGTCAGCAGCATTCTCTCTTAATGGAAGCATAAACTGCTTTTTCCTCCAAGAGGACTTCATGTTAAGAGAATCCTATATATACTGCAGAGGCCCCCCTCATATTTGTCATTTGAAGGTGAACTTATAAAGTGAACTAGCTGTATCTTTAAATCCATCTTCAACCTAAATTATTTTCATTAATGCATTCTATTTCTTTTCAGTAAAAATTCAGTAAAATAAGTCGAGTTTTTAACCAGGAACCATGAGCATTAAAAGATCAACACCCTCCACTGAGCTTACTCACTCCCATACTTGTATCTCTTAAGATGTTAAATAATTGCAATGTCAAAATTTATATATATTTTTTTATTTACTCTGATGTTAAATTTTTAGTAAATAATATTGGTTTGTAAACTAGATATATTTAATCACAGAAGAAATTGTATTGTTATATTTAAATTAATAAAATAAAAATGGTTTATTAATCTATATATACAAACGAGCTGATGTACCTGTCGTTGACGGATGTATAGTTAAAATATGAGAATCTTTTTTTGAGGTGGATTTTGTATTATGGGGGGGATCCAAATTTAATTTCATGAAATTAGGTGGGTGTGGGTTGTTTTGAATCAACCTCAACCTGAACAGCTCTATTCCTGAAAGGATCTTTCAACCTAACTTTCCTTTTAAGGTTGGCAGCTTTGGAAATTGAGCTTAAATTTTTTTTAGGCCTTTTTATCATTCCGTAAAAAATATTTTAAAACCAAATTTAAAAAATCCTACACAATTTGTCTACAGGAAAAAAAACAGAATTTGGTCTGCAGAAATTATTTTAAAACCTACAAAATTTGGGTCAATAAAAAGTGGCTGGAACCTATTCTTCATTGCAATAGTTCAATATCGAAAGACAAAGTGCGAAAGTCGGGGATCTCAGTTTTTGCCAGCTAGGTTTTGAACCGGGATCTCCAGTCATCTAGACAAACGTTCTAAGCTTTCAATCAATTACAAACGACTCATATATATGACAATAATAAGACCTATTTGGATTTACGGAATTGAGCTTTGGGGCTCCACTAAACCATTGAATTCCTCTTGTATCCAACCTTACAATCCAAAATCCTTCGTAAAATCCTTAACGCTCCTTACTTTGTCACATAAAAAGATATAAAGACCTTAAGGTTCCATATGTTTCCGATTTGGCCCAATCCATATATCTATCCTTCCATAACTAACTGCAGAACCATCCGAACCCTCTCGTTTCAAACTTGCTTCCTCCTCGATCCCTGATAACCCTCCGAGGCATCTGAAAAGAAGATGGCCTCGGAACCTTCTAATATAGAACTTTAATTTGAGTTCTACCAATGGGTAGTTTCTCTTCATGTTGTACATGTAATGTTACCAATGTCATATTTACTTGTTGTATTTTTCATGTGATACAGTTGTAAATTTTATTAAAATAAAAAAAAAAGTTCTAATTTTACATGGATGTAGGTGACTCAATGTCCAATGTTATTTTTGTTATTTTGCCAGCGATAAACTCAGCTATGGCTAGTGGTAGACTTTTGAAATTTTTATATTTTATTCAGTTTTTTTTTACTTAAAACAGGCTTTGAATAAAAACAAAATATTGAGTAGAACCAATGTTATGAATTCTTGAGGAATTTGTCTAGAGATCCCAGTTCAGAACCCAACGGGCAAAAACCGAGATCCCCGACTTCCGCACTTTGTCTTTCGATATTGAACTATTGCAATGAAGAATAGGTTCCAGCCACTTTTTATTGAACCAAATTTTGTAGGTTTTAAAATATTTTCTGCAGACCAAAGTCTGGATTTTTTAAATTTGATTTTAAAATATTTTCTACGGAATGATAAAAAGGCCTAAAAAAAATTTAAGCTCAATTTCCAAAGCTGCCAACCTTAAAAGGAAAGTTAGGTTGAAAGATCCTTTCAGGAATAGAGCTGTTCAGGTTGAGGTTGATTCAAAACAACGCTCCCTCACCCAATTTCATGAAATTAAATTTGGATCCCCCCCCCCATTCTACAAAATCCACCTCAAAAAAAGATTCTCAAATTTTAACTATACACCCGTCAACGACAGGTACATCAGCTCGTTTGTATATATATATTAATAAACCATTTTTATTTTATTAATTTAAATATAACAATACAATTTCTTCTGTGATTAAATATATCAAGTTTACAAACCAATATTATTAATTAAAAATTTAACATCAGAGTAAATAAAAAAATATATATACATTTTGACATTGCAATTATTTAACATCTTAAGAAATACAAGTATGTTATAAAGTTCTTGGAAACTAATAAAATGGAACTTCTTTAAAAAGCGCACATAACTGTTTGAATCCCTGCTAATAACTACAAAATTCTTGTATTTGAGTTATGAGACTGCTTCAAGAAATAAGAGATTTGATTTTGTTACTGATAAAATCATTGAATCATTTAGATAATCATTGATTTGATTTTGTTATGATTATCTAAATCATAAAAAGTTAAAAAAACAAACATTTATAGCATTACAATAATAATTCATGAAACTTTAATGATTTTTCTCGGAGAAAATCAATAATATTTTGGTAAGTTAAATACTTGAAAAAATAAATTACGTAAAATAAAAAATTGAAATAAATTGGAGAGTTAATAGAGACTTATAGAAGTATGTGTATGGCTGAATCCATGTATCGCTATTTGACATTTTTTAGAAATTGAAACCAAATTTATAAACTATTCATTGAAAAAATTAATTTTTTTTATTAAAGCAGAAAATAAATAAAGTTTATTGCTGACTAACAAACTTACGGGAATTCTATACTTGCTGTCCCACTACTTCTTACTAAAAGAACCACTATGGTGGAAAGAAGAAGAATTAAAACCTGAAATAAAAAAACAGAGAATTATTTTACTGTCTTAAACTCTCATAATTGCTTTTAAGTTAAAATAGTTTTAATAATAACTTCCATGATAACAATCTTGTAACTCTGGAAAAGTGGTAGGATTATTGATTAATAAAAGCTTTAGTATAATGTTAAGAATTCATTGCAAATAGCAAATATAATGGTAATTCCTTCCATTTTAATAATTTCAGGGTGCAGTGGCAACATTTAAACATTTTTTTAATCTATTTTATTTTTTTTATGAAATTATGCTGAAATGATAAACTAAAGGAGAAAATTTTAGAAATATTTTTGAAGGTTTAAAACAAATTTCTGCATATAAGAATAGTAATATAGATGTACAATAAATATTGGAAAGCTAAAAATTTATGAAAAATTAATATATAACATATAAGGTCATAGAAGGAGATGGTCAGTGATATTGAACTAATGTTTTTTAATTGCTGGAGTTAATAATATCTTATTTTATGTTAGAAATTAGATGAAGTTTTCTAAGAGTATATGTGAAAAATGTGATAAACCAAAAAAAAAAAAAGGTTGATAAACCAAAAAAATATAAATCATAGATTTTTTATAATTTTTTATTGATTGTCTTACTTGCATATTTATAATTAAAATAACATTCTTAATGTTTATTAACATTTTAAAAATTAATTTCTAGTGAAAATAGTATGCTGTATGGTTGTTGTCTGATTTACTACACCAGATTTTCATGCTAATCAAATTATAATATAGCAATACATAAACAATGTAAGTAATTATATATATTTGTTAAAATATGATAAAGTTAGTAAATGATAAAATTTAGCTAATTTTTCATAAATACGTTATGGTATAATAAATGGACAGTGATTTAATATAATTTATTATATACTACTGTTAATTACAGTTAAAAAAATTACAGATACTTAAAAAGTATAGTATGTCGCTATATAAAAAATGATGAGTGTTTGCCAATTGAAAAGTAGTTTGCATGACATTAAAAGTATAACAAAAAAAAAACTGTTATGTAAGGTATATAGATTTTCACTCTATATTCACCGAAATTTTTCATCAGTCAGAAAAAACTAATTCACAAGAAGAAATATAAGAATACTAGTGACGTTAAACAAATTATATGAAAAGAAGGCCCTTACTTTTCTAAATAGTCATAAATACTTATATATATGTTACCCTTCCACAATAAGTAGATTAAAAATCTTTGGAAAATATTAAATGTTTAGAAATATGAAGCCAAACTTCTTACAATAATTTGGTTGTACTTTACTGATGCTGAAAATATCATTGAATTTGTTAAATAATTTACAGTAAGGTTTAATATTTTTTATGTTCTAATAAAGTAAAATGTGACTAGTAATGATATGTTTTCATATCTATTCTTAATACTAATAATTTTGCTGGTTTTGCACAATTAATGTGTTTATCATAAAATCTCTCACCCAAATCATGGTCTGAAGCTGTTCTCTATCAATTACTTAAAGATCTACTGTGGTCCCCGCCAAGGATCTTAATATAGCTCAATGATCAGTACAAAATTCTGGCCATCAATTAAAAAATCAATACAAGAGCATAGGTCTTTGTGTCAATAAACTGCCTTGATCAAATATTGCACAATAACGTTATGTCTTTTAAAACATAAAAGTCTTCTTACGATTATGTATTGTATTAAAATAATTAATAGAATATGCACTTTAAAATTATATCAAAAATGCATTTTATAACAATAGTCAATGGCTCATTAAATAAATATAATTTAGTGTGAATATGGAATTCTTAGAATACATACAACTTGTAGAAACTGTTCTTTATGATTTGATCATAAGCACTTTTATTCATGGGTTCGGAATTGAGCGATTAAATTAGGTAAGGTTCTAAGTGAAGTAATAACTATCGCAAAATGAATACAGAAATTCATCACAATGTATTATTAAAGATAATTACAATTAATCTACTTAAATAAGTCATAAACATGACAACTGTTCCATCATTACAAAAGTATATAGCACTTTCTGTTCAGTTCTAAAGAAGGTACTGCTTAAATCATTCCTTAGTGAAATATATAAAATACTCCTAGTTTATATCTGATTACAAAAACTCCTCAATCAAAGTCATTTGGGTACTTTTCAATTATAAGAAGGAATATTTTATCATAAAAAATTTCTTAGATATGGCAATTCACTATAGGGTTATAAAAGACGTGAAGTGTTTTTTTAGTCCTAGGAATATCTATTAAAGTATATTATAGTTATGTGAGCCAGGTATTTTTAAAGTACTATACTTTAACGCATATTAATTATAATTTATTTTGCCATAGAAGATATTTGTGTAAATCGTATTAGTGCTTCATCATTTTAGATAATACATTTCTGAAAATTAAATATTTTTTGTTAATGAAAAGTGTATTTTAATTTTTATTGTATTAAATGTATTTTTAATTTATTGTAATTAATCCCAGGTCTCAAGAAAATAAGATATTAAAGATTTGTAATAATTTAGTGACATTATTCTTGCTAAAAACACAGGCAACTGAATATGAAATCAACTAATTTGTTAACACAGAGGTGAACATCAACTTACTCGTTAAAAGAAACTCAACTTAATTAACATGCACTTAAAGTTGATCAAATAAGTTTTAAGTAAGTTTTTACAAGAGTGGGGGTAGGTATAAGTAATCCATTTGTTGCCTGATAAAAAAATCGTGAATAATCTATGATTTTATGAAAATCTAACTTAGCACAGTTTAGCCACTTAATTCAATGTTTAAAATTATGTCTTTTTCTATGTTTTTGGAACCTTGGTTTTTAAAAATAATAACCATTTTGAGATTACGCCATTGCTTAATAAATATCTTTTAATGTTTACATTGTTTTTAAATTATGGCATTAATTATTAATTATGGCACTAATTATTAATTATGAGGATTTGGAAACTGTTCTTGACGAAATTTTATTGTTGATCCCTTTCTAAAATCTCTTTAAAAGAGAACAACTCAAAACAATGGGTAAATCCATTATTTTTATAAATCATTTTTAAATGTTATTATTTAAAAAAAATGTGTTTAACTGGCAAAATTGGATTTTGTGTAAAATCTTAAAGCCAGAAAAAAACTGTTTTAAAACAACAGTAAAAGATCATTATAATAGATTAATTCAGGTCGGAATTCACATTTCGAATTTTAGATAAAGGGCAATTTTAAAATTTTTTCGAAAAATCGAAGTATGAATTTAGAGAACCCAAACTTCATACCGTTGTTTTCATAGTAAAGAAGAAACTATTGCTAGCTATCAAAACAAATTTTCGTTTAAAAAAATGTATTACTAAAGTAGATAAAAAGTTAATGAGTTAATTTAATTTTTTTGGGTTAACAAATTATTTTTAATGTCTTCTGGAACCTCAAGATATAAGTAGAAAAACAAGAAGTTTTGAGTTGTTTTATTGACATTAAAAGGCTTTAAATGAGTGCTATTAGAAAGTTATTTGTCGAAAAAAGTATTTTATATCTTCTCTGCTGACTCTCAGTTGATAGACATATTAAAGGGTGTTAAATTGACAAACAAACTTGTTCAAAAATTTTTACTTTTCAAATAAAACGAACTAACAGGAAATGATTTATTTTTCCTTAGTTTTAAATTGAATAAAATAATTATTAAATTTATCTCCAAGCGTTTTAATTTCAATTAGAACAAATCATTCATTAACCTAAGTATTTTCAATAATATTAATATTGATAAAATCGTAAGACCGGAAAAATCTAAAGTAAAAGCGAATATAAAGTTTGTTTGTTCTTGATAAATAATTTACCCATTTTCCTTCATTGGTCGATGTAAATTTTTCAAATATTATACATAATATAATATAATAATATATCACAAAATATTAAACATCAAATCTGGCACATAATTGTAGTATGAGAACAATATTACACCAATTTGTACCGACCTATGCAGCAAAATAGTATTAATTCGGCTTTCTAACTGAAGTTTTGAAAAATCCTGAAGAGTTACGAATGGTTTAGTGAATGGTCGGAAAACAAATTATCCAACAAATTCGATTTCAAAAGTTCATATTTTTTTTAATTCAATAAAAATTCGTTTTAAAAGGTTTTAAATTATGTTAGAAAGGAATATGACTTACTAAATCATAAAAAATTTTACTTGGTACTAAATTTTACTTCTTTTATAAAAAAGAAAAATCGATTGGTACATAATTACACAGAAATCCGTACAGAGTAAAGTCAGAAAAAAAATGTTGAAATTATATAAAATATTTTTTTACAGTTTCTTAGGAGTTTGAGGACATCAAAATATTATAATATTAAATTTGTTAATTAGAATAATATTTCACAACCTTTAATGCTTTAGAAATAAGTTTATTATTTCCCAAGCTAACATATTTACATTATAGTGTAAACATAAGCTAGTATACAGCGAGTAAGAAAGAGAGGAGTAAGACAAAGCACTTCAAGAGGGATAAGAGTAGGACAGTTTTGAGTCGAGTGCTACACTTATGAGGTCGTCAGTCGAACAGTATGTAATGACCCTGCTATTCAGATTTTTATCAGGAAAAGTCAACGATACTTGATCAGCACCAGAAAAGTCTTGAATCATCGATCAAGAATGCTTACGATGATCTACCATGACTCGCCAGTCCAAAAGGAGCAAATTCCTTATTCCGTTGATGGATTTACGATGCTCATCACTGAGAGCGCTGGGTTAAGGAACTTGCTCTCTGTTACATCAATGAGTTTAGGACCATTATCATGGATTTTTGATACTTATCAATAATCTCAGCGCTGAGTTTAGGAACTTAACCACCAATAAATTAATGAATATTTTTTATCATTCACCAAACACCTCGTACCTCAGATACACATTTTATTATATATGTCTCCCTCTCTTCTTTTTTTTTTTTTTTTTAACAGTGTTAAGTAAGCCAGTTGCCTAAGTTGTTTCTTTCCTTATATACTTGTAAATTAAAACTGTCATTTTTCTTTTCTTTTTTAAATAAGTTTAAGTAACAGAGTAATAAAAGTTATTATTTTTTTGTTCTATGGTAAATCATTCTATTTTCTTTATAAATAATGTTTTGAATACTTTTACCTTCTTTAAAGTGTATTCATATACTTATAATTTTTTTTAGTATAATAATTACATTTGTTTCAGTATTATTTAAGTTTTTATATTTATTTGTATGCCTAAGTGATAGATTTATTTTGTACTATACAACGTCTGTAATATTAATATACCCAGTTAAAAAAAGAACCGGCACACATACAGATCAGAAGATTTCCAAAAATAAGTAGAGCTTCATTGGGGCTCAATGGTAAGAACCCCTGTACAGGAATAAACTATAAATATATATATTTTAATTTGGACGTGCTCCATATCCATAATCTCTCATTTTAACAATTTTTCACGGTTTTTATTTTCATATATATATATATATATATATATATATATATATATATATAGTTGGAGAGATTTGAGTCACTAAATGGTGAAACCTTGACACTCTGGCGCCACACCTTATGGTAACATGGAAGTAAAAATAATGATATATATATTATGACTATTTTTTTGAAATTATGGTAATAATATGGAAAACAAAATAATGTCATTAGTACAGTCATTTTTGTATTTGTTCTTCAGCCAAGAGAAACTACATAATTAGGTTTTCTAAAAAATAAAATCCTCAAAACTATTTTTTCTTATTTGAAGGTTATTTTTTTTTTTTTTTTTTTGATAATATTATAATGCAGAAAAATTGTAATTGAGTCATAAAACAATGTCAGTTAGAAATTTCATGACACAATTCCTGCTAAAATACCACTAACAAATTAGTTTTTCAGGAATTTATGACAATGAATCCATAAACATAATTTGACTCAAATATCTCATTATACTTGATAAAATGTGTCTTTTGGTTTATCCTTAATATGAAAGAACAATTTAGATTATCTGTTACATAATATAATGACAGTATGTGTTATAAGTGTTCAGGATTTTGAATTAATTTTTCGGACAAAGTATAGTTAAATTAAAAAGATTTTTTTTTCTTCTAGAAATTGAGGGTTTATTTATACTAATCTTTATCTTTTTAGAGATAGGATCTCTTAAATGGATCCAAAAGTATTTGAAAACTCCTGCCATAAAGACATAGCAGTAAAAATATTAGTTAAAGAAAAATGATAAAGGAAAATAGATAAAAAAATTAGAAAATATGTTTTTTATTTAAATAGTTATGGAGAATGATTGAAATATATAGCCTGTTCTAAGCCTGTTCTTCATCCAACAAGACTGTGCTTTGTTGACATATTTAATCGCCTGCTTTTGGTCAAAGAATATTCACTGCAATCTAAAAATGAACATTAATAAGCACATATAGTTTAATATTATATTTTATATTTACTATTAAATAAAAATAATTTTCTAAAAGTTGATGGCTATAAAAATTATTTTAAAATAAATAATTAATCCTTTTCATTTCATTTCTTTAGTGTTACTACTAAGGTGAAATGGGCTTGGTTCAATAGTTTTGAGTCTCTCAGTCTTATCCAATGTGCCGCGCGCTCTGTGGCAAATTCTGTATCTCAAATCTTGTATGCTTCGTGTTTGAAAATTACTACTATGTTACTGTTCTTATACAACAGAAAAATTACCTACTGCTTCTTAGAAAGGTTGCGAGATAGTTCGAAAGTAGAATTTGTCATAGACCATCCCATCATTTAATGAGAAAGAGCTCGTCAGGCTCCTGACTCATATATGAGTCTACCATCACCGGGGTCCAGTTCCTTCTCTGCTTATATATGAGTACGCTGTTGTTAAAAGGTTACAACTTCAATAATACAATTCAACTTCAACATTATACATTTTCAATTGAAAGTCTGATACAATTTTTTTTTTTTCTGCAGGCATTACAGCTCTTGTAGACCTTTCGCAGCCTTAACAAGTCTGGTATATCGATCTCTGCCTGTCTTGTGCTACTTCTTTCCAGTTATTTGCAAACAGCTATATTGCAATAATCTTTATTGATTCTATTTCATATTTGCTTTTTGGTCTTCCACATGGTCTTTTACCTTCTATTGAGGCACTCATTGTTACGTAGAGACTTCCAAATTGATTGTTACAAGCTACATGGCCTGCCCATCTTAAGCTCCATGCCTTCATATCATGGGATATTGATTGACTAGTTTCTGTAAGCAGTACTTTATTGGTGTTTCTTCTCCATGTGTTAGTACTCTAATCCCAAGTTGCTACGGTCATCGTAAGGAAGATTTTTCTCTCAAATCTTTCACATTTTTTATCAAATCCGATATAATATATTTACTAAAATTTATATTATTTTTATTTTAAAAAAATCACATTTTTAAACAATCTCTGATGTGAAAGGAGCACTGAAAACTGATAATTTAAGGTGAATTAGTAAGTCACATAAAATTTGAGAGTCAATGTTATATTAAAATAATTTATTACCTTCTGCCTTGTATAATTGCTTTCAAGACTTCTTCTTACAGTACAACAACATAGCAAATCAATGTTCATAGGACTACTTAAATGAGAAACAAAATCATTAAGCTAAGAAATGTTTGATACCATTTAATTGCTTTGTTTAAGTGCTTTTTAACTTTAAACTTTCCAGAGTATACTAAAGGAAGAGATTACTATCCCACCTATAACTTACTTAATAAAACAAATAGGAGATTAAATATTTTTGATTTCAACTTATCTACTTACTGACTACAGTTTCATTGAGGATTTTTAACTCATTAAGTTCTGTAGTATTGAATATCCTTCCCATAGCAAAGCTACTGTAAGTGGTATTGAAGACAACGAAAGCATCACTAATGGGTCCGGTATTTTCTTTGAAAACTGCTGCAACATCATCTGTATAATCTCTCCTGGTGCATGTTATGTCTGAATTTTAAAAAAATAAATAAATCAAAATAAGAGAACTATAAAATAGTAAGGATAAATAAATATTTAAAAAATTGATGTAAGTACTATAGACTATTTAACTTTTCTAGTTTAAAAACTAGTTATTCAATATATCCAGCAATCAGTTTATGTTATGTAAGAAAAAAATCGTAATTCATATAACAAACCTTAAGAAAAAATTAGGAAACTGAAAGAATTATTTTTTTTTAAGATTCAAAACTTATTTATGATGATTACGATCTATAATAACCAGAATTATGAAAATATCTTGTAGAATGGAAAAATTGTTTTAGACATGGTAATTTATACATTTAGAATAGATTAACAACAAAAACACAAATTTATAGAGCTATTAACAATTGAGAGTGGGGTAGCTTCGTCTAATCTTTTTTGGTTTTGAATTTTGTTAGCTTGAGTATAAATAATCAAAATATTGTTACCATGATTCATATGATAATGATATTAAATAAAAAATTGCCCAATAGTAAGAGGCATTTGCCACAGAGAGTGAATTCCTGTTCACAATACTTAACTATAAAAATATTAATGAACAAAATATAAATGAAGCTATTTTACAAAATTATTCTCTTAGTTTGAACAGAAGCTCCAGCTAGACAAAAGGAGTAAAAACTATTATCCAATGATTAACTAAGGTAATTTTTTTAACTTGTGTAGAAAATGTTTCTGGCTACACCTCTCACAGGTCAATGCTCAATATGGTCATATTAAAAAAAAAATTTAAGATACTAAATTAAAATTATTTGGTTTGAAGAATAACTTCCCATTTCAGAGAAAAATTGCTTTGTGATGATATTTTTTTTTTTTAGTTAGAATAATAATAGAAACATAGTAAGAAAATAGAAACATTGTGCAGGATATATTACTTCAGATATTTTTATTTAAAGATAATTAATTTGTAAGAGTATATGTTAAAGTCTAATCTGAATGACTTCATTGTAAGGATATTTGGAGGATGTGAATAAGAAAATTGGAAGTATAATATTTACAAAACATACCATATAATATATTAATACTAATTGAAAATTTAGATAATAAACATTACTTGGCAGTGGACTTGGCACAGTGAAATCTGAGACATTCAGATTGGAATCATGATCATTAATTTCAGGCAAATAAAGCCCCTCATTTGCATAGGTGTCGATGATGTTCTGGTTAAATTCCATTAACACAGTTCCTCTTAAATAATCATATTCAGTTGAATTCATGGGAGAAGACATGTTTGATTCTGAAATATGAGTTGAGTTCATCCTGAAATATTATTTATTATGTTATAGTCTAATACTCAAATCAAGTATATTATTTACATAATCATAGTTTTAGAAAATTTGTATTTTTGCTAGTAGTGGTTTTTAATTTGATAAAAATTGTTTTATAAAATGACTAATTAATGTTCTTTTAAATAGGTTTGTTATTTCCATGGATATGAAATCCTCTTAAAATTCTTTGAAGAATTTTCCTCTCAAAGACTAGGAGTTCTTGTTCATTTTTTTATTTGTACTTATCTATATATGTAACATGGTGTATAGTAAGGGTAAGTATTGCGATCGTGAAAAATTCCAAATCTGAGTTTTCAACGGAAATACACGTTTTGAGATCCCCTGAGTCCAAATAATCTAGTCCCACAAGATGGTATGTGTGTGTGTATGTGAGATGTTACCTGAGATGTTACAGCAACTTTTTCCTAAAAATTGGCAAACCGGAAGTGGTACTTTATATTACCGATTTTTCAAAATGTCTTCCTCTAAAGTACCTTTATATTTTTTATTTGAAATAATTAACGATTTCAGGATTTTTCCAAAAGATTCATTCTCCTCACTATCATTAGTATTGATTGGTTCACTATACACAGTCATAAAAAGAAATGGAAAGTGAGGCAAATGTATAAATTAAACTTATTCAATGGTCGGGTAAAACATTTTAATTAATTCTTCCAAATAAAGTTACACTGTTGTTTTCACTTTGACTTTCTATAAGAAAATACCTATCTACTCCAAGGTTGGTAAGTGAAAGTTGTGTGAAGCGCACACAGCACTAGATTTTTTATTTGTTGCCTATGTTTCCTAATACATTCAACAAGACTGGGAACATTAATGTCTAATAAAGTAAATACAAGTGCAAACAGACTATTTGTTGAATAGAAATTGTTTGAAGTAATTTAATAAAAAAAACTGCCTTTCTTGTTTTAACTTGAATTCTCACTGTTTCTTCAAACCTTCAGTAACACTTCCGGGTTTAAGGTGAATCGTATACCATCATGAATTCGACATCAATAATATCGATTTGACATTCATAAAATCATTTTGTCAAATTTCCTGCAAACATTAACTCAACTAGAATCTAAAAATTTTTCACTTAATAAACAAATCAAAATTATAGGAGAAATGTATAACATTGTAAATTTCAACTCGATTAAAAAATAAAGGTTTCCTATGTGATTGACTTATAATTATGTAAGTACATATGTTATTTTTAATTAAAACTAAATATCTGAAATCAATTGGTCTTATATATATCATATATACTTAACCTTCATACCTTTAATCTCTTTAAGTTCCTCTACATTACTTTATTCCATGTATGTGCCAGTAAATTAACCAATTTATGGGAAATTTAAACAAATATATTTAATTATTTGTCAGTTAATTATTGTGACCTTTTTGTATTTGTTTTGTGAATTATCTTTAAATTTTATAATATTTATATTATTCCTTATTTATTTTTTTTTTCAAGATTTAGATTAATTGTAATTTATTATTGTATTAGATTATGTATTGTTGTCATTCGTCGATTGTAATATGGATTTTAATTTTGAGTGTTGCATTTTAATTTTTTTTTTTGCCTGAATATTTTAATTCAGAAACTTAACATTAGATTTATAAGATTTCTATGTATTAATATTATAAATTAAACAAAATAGATGTTTTTTAGGTTTTAGTTTTTAGGTTAAACTAGACAACTTTACATGTTTTGGGTTTTTTCTGCACAATATTGCACAATTTGAATTTTTTGCAGCCCGTTTTTCGGATTTTTACAGCACGAAGATTCGTTCTCTAGCTGTCAGTATTCTTCTCTTCACTTAAACCTCAGGTGCATTATATTGAGTCCCCAGTGACTCCAAATATAAGAACTGGACCACTTTATCAAAGTAAAAGGAACCAATATTTATTGTCTCGCCAAGTTGGGGGCTTCATCTGTGGCCATGTAGTTAGTTTTGCCTTCATTCATCTGTAACCCAAGTGCTCTGGCAACCTCCATCAGAGCTGAAAATCCCTCTCTGATAAACTGCACGGCGTCCAGAACATCTGCATAGCCTAATGCCTAGACTATCTGATTGTAAACACTTCTGTTAGTTAGCAGATCAGAATCCCTTATTGTCTTCTGAAGTGCCAATTTTACCAGGAGGTATGCTAACACATTAACTCCACTAAGTCCTTTTCTTGAGAAGAAAAGAACTAAGTCCTGTTCTCATCAATCTGCACAGTACACTTCACCTCCCTCATGGTCACTTTTACCAATAATGAATAAATAACAAAATAATGGAAATTATTTTGTCTCGGTTTTCTCAAAACATTAAATAACTTTTTGGAAAATTAAAAAAACAAGGTTATTTCTATTTGATATTTAATTTTATCTGTTTGTTACATTAAAAAAACTAAAACAAATATAATTGTTATAATTATAAAAGTGATTGGCAGAATGACTTTAGGTGTCAAATTGTGATTAATAATAATAATAATACTTTATTTATTCTGGGACGAGTCCCTTTAGAATGATACAGAAAGATATGAATATGACCCATAAAATTCAAAATACCAGTCTGACAATTATCCTGGCCCTTCTTCTGTTTAACTAAAATAAATAACTTCGAAAAAGTAATCCTTATGTAAATAATTTCAAAGATTATAATTAGAAAGATTTTCTGGTTTTCTTATTGCACTTTGTAGTAGATTTTCTTCATGGTTAATGGAAAAAAAACTTTTTATTATAACTCTTCCAAAGTCATTCAGTTACTATATATTATACTTGTATTACATCAATTGTGGTTATCCAATTGCGACTACAAATCACATAAACAGACAAAGTCTTGGTTGCACTGATTGATTGATTGATCTTAATTGTTAGAAGTCAGTTCCAATTGTTCTCCAAAGCCATTTAATATTAGAAAATACTATGATGACCCTGTTATTACCTAAACAAATCCTCATTTTCGCGTTATGAGGTTGTCATTAGGAACAAGTTGTAAGGAACAAGCATTAATAATGAAATATGATCATCTTAATCATAAAAGATCAAAGAAACTAAATAAAATGGTGTGCCAATAAGTTTTGGAACTTGAGTACATTGGAGCTTTAATAAATAATTTAAAAAATTTGAGCATTAAAAGGGAAATTAAAAAAAAAAAATAGTGATTGAGTACTATCTTTATAAATACTGATATTATTTACTGAAAAATTTAAATTTATTTTATCATAGCAGAAAATAAATAACCAAGTATATTAATGACTACTAATACTTACGGTGATTCTATACTTGCTGTCCCACTACTTCTTACTAAAAGAACCACTATGGTGGAAAGAAGAATTAGAATCTGAAATAAAATAAAACTGAATTATTTTGGTCATTTTATTGTTTGTTTCAGATCTAAACCCGCTTGTAAGTTGGTATAGGTTTAATAATAACTTTCATCATGGAAACACACTTTTGGAAAAACGGAAGGACTACTAATGAATTAAAGCTTTCATATTAACAATTTACTGCAAATAGCAAATATGGTGATATTTAATTCTATTTGAATTATTGCTTGGTGCTGTGTCAACTTTTAAACATTTTTTTTAAAGGAATAATGCTGACATACTAAATAGAATATTAATGTATGTTGGAATGTAGATTAAAGGTAACAAACAGTGTAGTTATTAAGAGAAAAATTATTTAAAAAATTCTTTTAATCTATTTGTTATCTTATTTTTATTTTGAAGGCTATTATTTTAGTTTTGGTTGTTCTAAATGAACAACAAAAGTATTAATAAAAATGTATATATATATATATATATATAATTAGCTAAATTTTATTATTTACTTACGATATCTTACTTTTTAAAACAAAACAAAAACCTTTGTCCCTCTCCTTTTTGGGATTTGCCTTTTTGGGAAACTACAGAGCAGCCATTCGTTTTTCCCTGAACTAGTAGAACTAGATTAACTTGCCTTTTAATTGTTCAACATTAATTTATTAAACAGTTTTTACTCACTTCCAGTAAAGGTTTACATTACAATATGTATTATTATTTACATTTTTACTTTCACTTACCTCCATATGGAATATGTAGTTATGTTAAGTATTTCAATGCTTTACAAACCCAAAGGACAGAATTAAAACAAAATTAAATGTTGTGAATGTAACGAAAGATATTGTAAATAAAAATATAAATACTTTGGTATTGGTAGGATATTCTATTAAAATATAAGAAAGAATTGATAACTAAAAATAATAAAATACAATGACATATTGAAACATTACATGAACCTTTAAGAAGAAGAGTAAAGAAGTAGTTAATTGATATGAATGGGAAAGGTAAACATTAGATCTGTACAATAAATTTGATAGAAATATAACTAAAAATGTTAATAGAAATATGAATAGGAATGTTAATAGAATAGAGATAGAAATAGGAATGTTAATAGAAACAGCAAAAAATTATAATAAGAATTCGATATTCAATATTAATCACAGACCATATAACACATAACTTAATAAAATCAGGATAGTATGGATTGATTACCTTTCTAAATGATAATTATAACCAAGAAACAGATAAAATATTAACTATTATTATTGACATTAATAATAATCGTACATTTTTGACCAGAAATTTTTAAAAGATAATAATATTATTAAAATGACAATTAGAATGCAATATTTTACTACATTTGCCATTAGTATGCAGCTAGTTAGAGAAAGTATTGCAATCATGCTAAATTATGCTTCCAAGTTTTCAACAAAGTTCATGTTTGAAGATCTCCAGAAGGCCATCGATTTTAAAAATTTAAATAAACTAAGGGATTTTGATGGAACTTATTATAATAAAATACAATTAAATGGTTAGTGTATATATCAGTCAGATCTTTGGAATAGTCATTGTTAGGAGTTATTCAAAGTCAATAACTATAAATTACATAAGAACTTGATTTTAACTGAAGAGGAAAATTGAATAAATATTTCTACATGTTGAAAAAAACTTACTAGAAATAAGAGAAATAATATAAGTCTCTGATATACCATTGGAAAGCTAAAATTTATGAAAAATCTATCCAGTGGGGAAATAAACTCTTTCATAGAAACTAAATGGAGATTCCTCATAAAATATAAAAAATAAATGATATTTGAAAAATGGAAAAGTGATTTATGTGACATCGCAAGTATAAAAAATGAATCATTATTGATTAGAATTATGAAGGCAGCCATTTAAAATTCCAATCTTCTTTCAATAATTTGGTTTTATTTTACTGACACTGAAAAAACCATTTAGTTTATTGTTAGATACTATATTTGAAGGTTGAATATTTTTAGTAGTTCTAATGAAATAAAGTGTATCTTGATGATGATGTGGTTATATATCTGTTGGTAACACTAATTAGTTTGATAGTATTGCATAATTAATATGTTTATGATAAAAGTTCTCACCCAACTCATGGTCTGAAGCAGTTTTAACTGTCAGTCACTTAAAGATCTACTGGGGTCCCCACCATACATCAAGGACCTTAATATAGCTCAGTGATCAGTATAAAATTCTGATCATGAATCAGAAAATCAATTTGCAGAGCATAGGTCTCTGTGTCAATAGACTATCTTGATCAACTATTGCACAACAATCATCTGCTCTTAAAAAAAATAATGTTTTCTTACTATCATGTATTTGTTTAGAATATGCACTTTAAAATTATATCAAAAATGCACTCTGTAGCAATAGCCAGCGGCACATTAAATAAATTTGGTTCTGTGTGAATATGGAATTCTCAGAACATGTACAACTTGTGGATACTGATCTTGATGAGTTGATCATAATAGCCCTGGAGCCAGGACCCAAAAATCGACTCATGCAGGCAAAGGTTTGATTGTAAATTATGAAAGTGTATGATATTCTGAGTAAAAAGGACCTTGTCTGCCGTACCAGAGCCGCTGGTATCAAAAGTAGCGGCTGATTTAAAGAATATTAGTCTGGCGATTTGAGGATCGTAACGGGAAATCCGTTGCGAAAAGTTTTTATTTTTTTAACTTGTATATATGAATTCAGAGATGTAAAAAACAAAATTTATAACGCTGGGCAAAGAAAAGCTTTTTACAATTCACTCATAACTCCTAAACGATGCATCAAATCGAAAAATGTGTTTTTTTTAATAAATTATGAAACGTTAAATTTTGCGTCGAATGAGTACATAAACGTTATTGTTTGTTTACGTAGTAAGGTATAAAACCACGATCAACCAACGCTGATTTTTATCAAATTTGTCAAAAGTGAGATAAATTACTATTATTGGCTCTGTAACTTTGAAATGAGTTAGCTAAACCCACAGAACCGAAGTTGTAGAGCATCAAATTTTGCATTCAGCGATTACTGACACTTTTAATGTAGGTCATTTACTCCAAACGAAATCGGTAATCTCCTGATTGTTTGAAATTGGAAATGAAGGTAAATGTGATTTTAATATTTCAACAGTATGGTTATCAATTCTACTGAGTTATTTTTTGTTTAAAGTTTGTTACATGGAGTATTAGCCTGTTTTCAACCTCCCAGCAGCGTAGGATTTTGATAAAAGATGTGTCGAAAGATACCGAATTTCATAAAGGATAAACTAATCCCGATTCGAGATATATAATTGGACTACAATAAAAACGTCAGGACTCAGTGGAAGTAAAATTTGAAGCTCCACAAATTTGATTCAATGGGGTTTTCCTTTTAATTTGTCTCACTATTTCATAAATTTGGTAAAAATCAGCGTTGGTTGCCCGTGGTTTCATACTTTAGCACGTAACCAAATTATAAAGTTTATGTCCTTATTCGACGAATAATTTAACGTTCATTAATTTATTAAAGACTACATTTTTCGCTTTGATGCATCGTTCAGGATTTATGAGTGAAAAAACAAAAAAATATCGAAAACAATCTGACTTTTTTGGCTGTAAAAACTTTTACCGTGGTGGCCAGCGTTTGCAATTATGTTTTTACATGTCTAAGCCCATATATACAAATTAAAAAAATAAAAACATTTCTCACATTTTTCGCAATGGATTTCCCGTTCCAATTCTCAAATTAGCAGCCTAATATTCTTTAAATCAGCCGCCATTTTTGATACAAGCGGCTCTGGAACGGCAGTCAAGGTTCTTTATATTCAGAATAACATACACTTTCGTAATTTACAATCGAACCTTCGCCTGCAACGAGGTCGATTTTGGGGCTCTGGCTCCAGGGCTGTAAGCACTGTTATTTGTGGATTCAGGATTGAGTGAATAAATGAATCTTATAAGCCAGGAATAGGAAGTTCCTTAAATACTATAAAATATTTGAGTAATCTTCTGATAGAAAATAAACTAACTACTTACTGGACTAGGACTGTCCTGGGTACTTTTAAAATTAGAAACTATTGCAACGTAAGTCAATCCTTGATGAAGTACAAAAATGGTTCTGGTCTATACCTTACTACAAAAAGTCCTCTGCCGAAGTCATTTGAGTATTTTTTATTGTTCGTTTTTTATTATTGTGAGGAATATTTTTTCATTAAAAATTTCTTAGGTATTGCAATTCATTATCAGGTTATAAAAGATGGTGATTTAAGTGGTGATTTTTAGATTTTTTCACTTCAATTTTGAATTAGGTATATTATTAAGTTATGTGAGGAAGGTGTTTTAAAAGTTCGATTGCGGTTTTTAAAGTAGATTGCGCAATCTTGATTACTTATTATAATACTGATGTTTTTAGATTTCTTCTACATTATGTTCTGGAAGGAGCAGTTTTTGAAAACATTGTCAGGTTATAAGAAAGCGTTATCACTTATTTTTTTATATTAACTTTTTTTAATTATTAATTTTAATGTGATGTAATGTAATTTCTAAAAAAGCAATATTTTCTTATTAATGAAAACTGTACTTTATTTTTTTAATTTATTGTAATAAATTCAATGTAACAAGAAATTGAAGGTTTGTAATAATTTATTGTAGTTATTATTGCTGAAAACAAAGGTACTCTAAGGTGACAGAAAATCAAATCACGTCATTTTTTTTTTTTTGTGATTTGAGAAGAAAAAACCTCAATTTAATTGATATGCACTTAATTCTTACTAAAAAGTAAGTTTTTACAAGAGTGGAATATCTATTATCATATTGTAAAGAGATATAACAAACAACACTAATAATTCTAAACGAGAAAATGTAATAAAAAATATAACTTGATAAAGATAATTCAGTTTAGCCACTTAAAAGACCCCTTTAAATATTCTTGCTTTCTATTAAACAAAAAACGTGATTTATTTTAAAAAACACGAAACTTTATTCTGATTTTCTACGGAAAATTGGGCTAAGGTTTATATAAACTTTTTTGTAGCCCTTAGCGTATACTATCACCTCTTTAAATGTTTCCCTTAGCTTAAGATACATACTTACTGTATATCGACGGTATTAATTGAATATTAACCTTGCAAAAATATTAATTAGTGAAAATTAAAATATATCTTTTATACTTCTGTACATTTTATATAAATAAAATTCTATGTTACATTAATTTAAAATATGTATATATCATTTTTGGATTGTTTAACAGGTAGCTCAAGTTTGACCCATTTTCATAGTATTGATAAAGAACCATAGCAGTATGCCGATGAGGGCGGTGGATCTGAACTTAAAGATTTCCACCAAAAGGTCTCAGCCAACCGTCTCAAGACATTCAAGCTATCAGTAGAAAATGGATCAAACTTGGATGAAGTCTCAGTGAAAATTGAACATTAATTAATTAAAACATAAACATGTGACATTTTTAATTTCAATTACAGTGACTGTGTTAATTATTTGAAATTGCTCTTTTTAATTACAGTAATTTTAATTGAAGCTTTCAATAACAATTACCCTTGACACAAAGTTATTACAATTGCAATTACTTTTAATTCAATTATATTTTTTTAGTTTAATTTTTTCAATTATAAAATTGTAGTTAGTAATTGCGCACTTTGTGCCATCAATATTTTTGAGAGAGCACATTTTGACTGTGTTTTGAATTTTTGAGAGAGGCGCATTACAACGAGGTTATGAACATTCGGAGTGAAATATTTGGAATTACGGGAAAAGGAGCAGACCATAGCAAGTTTAATAGGTACTGGTTTATGATTTTTCTAATTCTACTCTCGCACGGACTTTTTTTAAGAAGAGGACAGCAATAAAACGTTTTGGAAGAGAAAACTCATGCACCGTCAACAATGGAGGGATGGGTACTCCTGATAATTGCGATTGGACTGGGTCATATAGTAGATGTAATTGATTTTAATTATAATTATCTGTAATTGTAATTACATTTGTTAAATTCCGAATCGTTTTATGGAAAATCTATAAATAATTTGTTATTTATTTATTATTTATTATTGGAATAAAAGTAAAATTACATTAATTATTATTTTTTCCGTATTCAAATAAAATTACACCATGGGCGCCCATCCCTCCAAGGTCGATGGCGCATACATCTTCCATCTTCTCCCACTCCTCTCAAGATATTTGATTGCCTTTCTCATCTCAAAAACAATGCAAACAGAAGTAGAATTTAAAAATTCGTAGATTATATACAATTACACATCCTGTTGTCAGTCCCATGTTTTCCACTCTTCTTTTGACTTGAAACTTTTCATTTCGATAATTCTCGAAAAAACTCCACCGAAATGTGCCCCCCCCTCTTCCCCGCAACAATTCCAAACCCTCCTCAAAACTTTTTGTGGTGCAACTAGCACCATGAAATTCCCTTACGGGAACCCCAACTTACACCATAATCATGTAACGATTTGTTTTGATATTTTCTTGAAGAACTTCACGTGAGCGACTGAAAACGTATTTTCTCTAATAAAAAAAAATATTTGTTAGTTTGACAATTAATGTTCGTAGTACAATCAGATTCATTTTCTTGACACATAACTAAAAAGTAAATTGTAATTATACTATTAATGTTTGTTAATTTAAGAACTTTGAAGAAATAATTAATAATTTTATTTCAATTAATACAAATATCACTAGACAATTATAATAAATAAAGCTATGTCTATCCTATATTTATGAAAGCACAAATCATATTCTTGTTATTCCAAAAGTAACCGTGAATATATTTATTAAATTAATAAATGAAATTCAATTAGTGAAAAAATAGATCATGACGTATGATTAACTCTAGTTTTAAGCATTAAAAAATCTCAAAACATAAAATTTAATTAATACGACAATGATGACTTGATAATATAAGTATATTAAATCAACCAACAATTTTTAAATTTTTTTAAAAATTAAAATAAAAGTCTAAAATTAAACAACATTAATATAGTCATAAACCATTTTGCTATCATAATTTATAGTTCTTTATTTAACTACAGAATAATACCTAACATTTATAAATTAGCTTAAAATTATCATTTAAGTAATAAAACTTCAGTCACACAGTTTCATTTCAACTTTGCCTATGAATGCTGGACCATAAAGTTAGCTTATTCCTGACTCATTGGCTTTCGGGTCTAAAGGATCAATGTATAAAAATGCAGTTTTCTTCTCTTTGTTTTGTTTCAAAGATGATAGGTTATCTTTGAAATCAAATTTACCATTAAAATCAATTTCTTGAGGAAATAATACATCTGATGATCCCGAGGTACTTGATTCTGAAAAAAACAACAACGTTAAAATAAATGCTAAAAACGCACATTAATTTCAATTGAAAAAATATTACATATCTTCTTATTTAATATCAACAATAAATATTATAATAATATCCAATCAGACGGAGAATGATTTTTCTGGGGCAGAGGTTGATAACCTTTTTCCTCTTATCTGACCTGGCCGTTGCAGATATTAGTGACCAGTTGCATAAATTCTTGACCATAACTGGCTACCCGACTGACCAATAATCACGAGTGATCAGAAGAGGTTTGCCAACCTAGGCAAGAATGTTTTAAAGTGTTTGGCCAAAAATTACTTATTTTATTTCCGATTAGTTTTAGTGTACATTATAAACTAAACCAGATATAACAAATGTAACCCTTATAATGGATGGCGGAATATATATATATATATATATATATATATATATATATATATTGTATTTCTGTATTGACAAATGGTTATATGCCAATTATTATATTAAATAATTTTATTTACCGAATATCCATGATCCTACACAACTTTGTGCATGGTTTTATATATTGGACCATTTTACGTACTTTATTGCTTAATATTATATTGCTTCTTGACTACAGACGGTGTGTAAAATTTGCATTATTGTAAGCAGGGGTGCAGATCCCCTCCAAGTTCGATGGTACAAGAAGCATGATCCTACCCTTCCCCCAAGATATTTTATTGTTCACCTTTTCTTAAAAACAGAGCAAGTCTAAGCTTATTCTACCTTAATAGAATTTGAAAAATCGTAGATCATATACAATTAAACTTGCTGGGGTATGTTACAGGTTTTTCCCTTTGTCTCTTATTTAAAATTTGCACACCTCAAAAATTCCAAAAGTCGTCAAAATATGCCACCTTCATAAATTTTGATGGCGCAACTTGCGCCATGAACTCTCCTTCTAGGCACCCCTGTGTCTGAAAGCATAACAACCTGTTGTAAATCGAATTTTTCGGGATGCTTCATGTACATTGCCATGTGATGGGCGTGACATGTACTGTCGTTAATTCGATTTGATGAAACCTTCTGCGGTTGTAAGTGTTAATATCGAGGAATTGGAACATCTTGGTATCAACATCATTTTATTCTATTAATAGACTAGACAGAGATGTGCCAATATAATTCCGTTTACTTCTTTTACTCATGCGTAAGTTTTTTCTTGACTTTACTATGCTTCAAAAAAAAAAAAAAAAATACAATCTCGCAGATTTTATCCCTAAACGGCAAATCATACACTTGAAATATTTAATTATGTTACCAATAGAGATGTGATGCAAGCTGTACTGACCATTCAAGCCAAACTTTTTACTTTCCTACCTATACTAGGTAAGGAAAGTATTGCAATCGGGTCAAATTTCCGACATGCGGTTTTCGACGGATCTATTCGTTTCAGAGCCTCCTGAGTCCTTTGAAAGGTAATGGAATTCCCTACAAAGGAATATAAAAATCGTTCATTTTGGACAATTATTAACGAAGTTACAGCTATTCAATCTCCAATGTAAGATTACGGTTTCATATCCTGGTGTCAAAAAGGGGTGAATGAGAGAATAAAGATGACTAAGTGAAAGTAAGAAAATCTGTTGCCCGCATCACACAACCTTCACTATTTTCTATACTTTCAACAGAAATTATTGTTTGTCAATACTAAGCTATGCCAAAAAGTTTTTGGTTTACAAATAAAATAGTTTATCTTACAAATAGTTTATCAAATGAAACGTACTCAAATCTTATGTTTGATCAATTTTCAGGAAAATATATCTAGTTCAATTCTTTTTTGTTTCTTCATGAACATATGTAAAGATATAAAAACTTTTTGAAATAGGTAGGAAAGTCGTGTGAGTGGACACTCCAGATTTTCTCCATTGTTATTATGTTTTATAATGTATTGTTTAATATTATAAATAACAAATTACCAATTGCTGAAGGGGATTCAGGAGCTGTGATGGAATATACGTAAGCAACTCCACTCCTGGGCTCTGCTTGCAACGTTCCCACTTCACTAAGCATCTTAGAATACCTTAAATAAACATATGATTTTGTTTAATTATTATCCTTTCTTACAAGATGTCCTATTTCAATAAGAATTAAAAAAAAAATATTTACACTACGTGAAGGCTGCCTTCTGGCGGTGGTCTTCCGTAACATATAGCGGCGGCTCCGATGAATAATATTATTACCTGCAATTAAACTGTGGTGAGAACACATGATTGTAATTAAAAATTTGGCTCTACGTCCCTAGATTGAGTCACTCAATATATATTCATATAAACTTACGTGAGGGAAGGAGGAGAGGTCGGGATGGTTAAGCGGACTTAGGCATTTGCAATAGGCAAAACAAGTTAAAACATCAAGCGTCGTAAGTACTTGAATGGATAACTGCCTGATTAGAGTGACCGTTCTTAGGGGAAAGCACCGCTACAAGAAATTTCCCTCTTAGGGATATGAGGAGTGATGGCCCTATCACGTTTACTTTAATAGCGAATTGCGATATATGTTTCTAGTCTATCAGTACCTTCCCTCCCTCCCTTCCAAGTAGCTCTAAGTTAAAGATGGCCAGCAATAGTCGATATTGACGAAATATCGATATTTTCCTTTCGATATATGATATTTTACCATCTAATTCGATATTATCGACTATCTATATCGTCTATTAGATATTTTAATATGAAAATAAAATTTGAAACTATAGTTTTCGGAATTTGATAGGAATTATATATGAATCGGATTGTTAGAAAAAATCATATTCATCTTGTATGTTTCATATAGAATTTAGTGCATAGTAGAGGAAAATAAAAATATTTCGATAGTATCGGCTATCGATGGTCACCTCTTCTTACGTACTGAGTAGTAGTAGCGCGTTTAGTTGAATAGCGCACATGGGACCCTTCTCACTCAGTACACTCGATTTACCCAAATTTGTTAGTTAAAACCTTCTCCAACTAACATTATGAATTGTCTAAGAATTTTTTTTTTTTTTACAATCTCTTCGTACAAGTCTTACAACTTAATCTTAGTCTTATAGCCCCTAATTAAAGCCGTAGTGAGAAGTAGGGCCGGGAAGAAATCTATTTAGGATGTAAATAAATTAGCATTTCGCTTAATCCTATCTATGGGTGAATGGAAGGCATAATTAGTTGAATGGCAATTACTGGAAAAAAAGCTGAGGATGACCAAGACGGACAAGAACTAGAAAATTAATTTTACTAAGGAGGGTAGAAAAATTTATATTTCTATTAATTAATTTGAAGAGGAAAATAACATATTTTTTGATGCGCCTATATGCTAGAGAATCAATTTTTATACAGATATCCATATTTCGAAAATGTTTATAATATCGATGAAAATATCGATATTTCAAATTCGATATTTTGATAGTATCGATAGTTATACAGCTATATTAATAACGATATTGACCCTTCGATATCCCACTCTTACTTAAAGTTCGAGAACCCCTGGCTTAGAGGATCAAACCGAAACTAAGACGAGGACATTGGATGAAGTAATACATATAACCAATCAATGTATCTTTAGTTTACATTATCGGGTTCGATCTTTGGTTTCATTCCTGTAAATATGATAACATTTTGTTTAAGTAATAATACACTAAACAATTGTAAGCTCTATCAATCATTAATGATAAATTAACAGATATAATTTTACTTATCTAGACCTCCATAAACCATATCGTCGGTATAATGTTAAAGTAACGAATGTGAAACGTTGGGCAGGTTAGCATTCATTACTTTAACATGGTGTTGAGTCAACAGTGTTGACGACGTTTACCTATTGATTTTAGTAGTGAAAACGTATTTAGTTTTTTTATTTTCCGCAAATGTACTGATTTAGAACAACATTTTTTTTTTTTTTTGTAAATGCATTTCATAATTTATTTCTCTTAACTGAAGATACGAGTAAGTAGTTTATTAAATTCATAGATCCAGGCTGAAACTCGATCTATTCACAGATCACTTGATATCACCTTTCGTTATGATATGCAGATACATTAGACTTTTATTTATTTATTTGGTAGTTCATACATAGTTAATATATTTTTCGAAGTAACAAAACTCCAGACCTTTCTCAATTTCCAATTCAATTTGGTGCTACCTTCACCATCGTAACGTTTTATCTTGGATATTGGAATCCAAGAATCATATATATATAAAAAAAAAAGAAAGAAAACATACTAATATTAAGTTATAATATACTGAGCATTGCATTTACATACAAAAAGCAGCTGCGTCGATAAAAGTATAAAAGAAAAATATACATACATTCATATACATACATAAAATACACACTATATATAAAGTAATTTTAAAAACCACGGAGGTAGCAATCCCTCCGCAATATAAGTCATAAAAAAGTAGTACTATAGTACATATCTAAATAAATAAAAAAAAAAATAAATAAAAAATAAATAAAAATAAATAACTAAAATAAAATAAATAAATAAAATAAGAAAAAAAATAATAAAAAAAAAGTAAATAAATAAACATAAAATTAAACGAATAAAAATGAAATAAATAAATAGATAAATAAAATAAAAAATAAAGATAAATAAAACAAAACGTAAAAATGTAAATTATGACATCGATATAATCATTGAGTATCATGCTATAAACGAGGAAGCAGCCTGAACCAATTACTGTAATTCATGTGGGACCCTTTAAGGACTCTTATTGTAATAGCGTTCATCGTTCTCTTGGGAATTCCCAACATATCCATGTCTTGGAAAGATCTTCGGCACCATATTCCTCTCCAAGTTATTGTGAGCGGCAGTACTTTTATGTCCACGCCTGGCACTCCCAGTGTACGCCCGATCGCCATCCTGCAATCTAGGTCCCTATATTTATTGGCTTTGACATTGTTCCAGTGAGTGGTGCTAGGGTTATCCCCGACGACCTGTGCATCTATAATGAAGTGTCCGCTTAGTCCTGAGCACACCAGGTCTGGCTTCCACCTTCGTCTATTACCAACAAACATTTGCTCCTTTGTGACCCTGTATCCTTTTTTTTGGAGAGCAATTTCCAACATGTTCACTATTGTATCATGCCGGCGCACTCTACCACCGTGAGACAAAATGCAATGTTGAATAATATGGCTGGCAGTTTCGCTTGCAGGACACCCAGCTCTGCATTGGGTCGGCATAAAAGCCCTACGTCCTCTGGATAATCTCACTCGGGTCGCGAGGGCATTTATATGAGTTCTTACCGTCTGTATGAAGGTCCGTCCGGTTATCGGAGCCGCGTAGTCTGTCAACCAATGAGTTGATGGGTGGCAGTTTTTTGACTCCCTTAATGCCTTACCATCAACGCTACGATATAACTTCATGGACAGCGTTTTCTTTCGTTCTTCACTGGAAGTGTTTTCCGCGTTGAGGCCCATTTTCGTGAGGTTGCTTGTGAGTTTTCTCATTTCCTTAGTGATAAAGGAGGAATGATAGGCGGCTCTTGCTACTGGGCAACCAGAGTACTCCATACGTCGTAACCTCGCGAGCTTGAGTGAGGGTATAGCACTGCTAAAGCTCATTACTCCCAAACCACCATCAGTACAAGCAGAATGGAAATACTGAGTAGGGGTATCCTGAGGCAGTCGCAGCCAGGAACGTACTGCCGCTCTCGTTGAGATATCCAACTTTCTCAACTCGTTCATTTTGCTTGGGCTCAGTGTGAGGAGATGAATGAATTTCGGGATGAGATAAGTTCTCAAAGTCACTAATTTTTGTTGGGGTTTTAGGGGTGCAGTGTTTGTTTTGTGCAGCAATAATGATAATTCATCGATAATCCCTTCGGCATTCATGTTGTTCAACGAAAATTTCGCTCCTAGGTATTTCCAGCAATCCAAGATACCCAACTGCTTGATTCTAGCGCCATTTACTACGAAATGATATCTGTTATCAACCTTCATAACATTAGAATTGACGGCCTTGACGAGAGAAAAGCTAAAGCATTTGGCTGGGTTGGATTCCATTCCCAGATCTTGAATAGCTGCAGCTGCGTCCGATAGTAATCTTTTCATGCCTTTCGATGAGGATGTGATTAAGACTAGGTCGTCTGCAAATGCCAGGCAGTTTACCATTGTTCCTCCCATATCGTAGCCTATTCCATCTGGAAGGGAATGGATTACCCAATCCATTGCCATGTTAAAGAGACTAGGGGATAATGGGTCACCCTGCCTTATACCTCTTCCGCATACAATAGGATCCGTATGCTGCTTTTTGTCTGTAATGCGGGTATAACATTTGCTATATAGCCCCTTCATGTAACCAATAAGTCCAGCTGGCATACCCTTCCATTCTAAGATTCTATAAAGTGCATTATGGCTCAGATTATCAAAAGCTTTGGCAATATCCATAAACGTTACATGGATTTCCTTCTTTCTCATTTTAGAGTCGTCTATTATTGACTGTAATGAGAATATATTTTCTGCAGTGCCATCGGAAGCAATAAACGCTCGCTGGTTTACATGATGCAAATCCATTTCGTTTAGACGAGTTGCAATTATCTTGTGCATTTGTCTAAGAGGGACTGAAGCAACTGTGATGGGTCTATATTCACAAGGACCAGCGGGATCATCCGTTTTCGGAATGAATATAGTCCGGGCCGCAGTTAACTTTGGTAAGTGGGGTGGGTTGGACAGATATATATTATAAAATATGGCCCTATGTAAGGGGGCAACAGATTCCCACTGCTTTACAGTGATACCATCGGGTCCCGCTGATGATTTTTTGTCCATAGCGTTTAATTTGACTTCATCAACTGTAACTGGCAGCCATAATGTAAACAACTTCTGATGCGGAATTGGCGTATCCGGCACATTGGGACATGATGCTCTCTCCATCAGCGGCCTCCAGAAAGATTCGAGTTGCTCAATATTGTGCTTGTTACGGGCTGTGGTACCGTTGAACACTTCGCAAACCGCTTTCTTCCTATCTCTTGTCCATAATTTTTGAATCTTCTTGAACTGCTCCCTTCTTCTGACAGTAGAATTAGCGGGCAATGATCTTTCACCAGATTCATTTGAAATGTTGCTTTTCACATTCACCACTGAATCGAGCCATGCGTTAAGAGATTCCGAAATGTCTTCCTCCTCCTCTGCAATCTCCAAAAGTGAAGCCAATACTGAATTAGGATCAGTTATCTCCTGGCATAAGTTTCTGGCTGCTTTCAGAAATTCCTGCTTATCCGTGGTGCCATTATTTATGGCAACAGCTGGGTTAGGATCTGCGGCTTCATCGTTACGTCCTTCCATGACTCTCTGAAGGAGATCCTGGTATTGTTCTTTTGTTCTAGCCTTTCGTATACTCCATATAGACCTACCGGGTTGCATATCGACAAGGTCCCGAATCCTTACATTTCCTCCTTGAGCGATCAGTGATGCTTCATTCAGAGCTAGTAATTGAAGCTCCTCTCTAGTCCAACGCTCCTTCTTCCGATCCGTGTTAATATTATCATTGAAGAAGACGGGGTGAGCACGCTTGATGTGAAGACCCATACCCGAACGAGTGCCAAAATTCCTGTCGCAGCGGGGACATTGATTAACGTTGTCGTCCATAGTCAGTGAGATTCATGAACCATTTAATTGCCTCACTCCGACTTGGGCATCGAAAAAACGACGATCTATGTTTCAGCTGACAATTCGCGCATTTTGGTGGCTGGTCTAAACTTGGACAATTCCCTACTTTATGTCCATGAGCACCACAGTGACAGCACCGTTCCTCGTGCTTACACTTAGACTGCACATGCCCAAATCTTTGACAACGAAAGCACCTTGTCACATCTTTAAAGTCCTCAACTTTACAAATATCTAAATTTAAGTATAAGTGTCCTCTGGATACGAGCATATTTCTTAAGCGTGGGCTGACTTCCAGGACCATGTTGACTCTCGGTTCCGATCTTCTACCAGTGTAAAATGCAAGCTTGCACTCTTCAGGGTGGCCTAGTTCAATTTCTTCATTTTGAGCCAAGATACATTCGATCAGTTCTACGATTGTAAATTCTGCGTCTTCTACTTTCCTGGGTACGCCTTTTATAATTACGCGTGGATTCCTTAGCTTAATTGTTTCGGATACCTTGCCGAGTTTCGATATATCTGGGTCTTTAAGTAAAGCTTTCTTATCGGAATCTCTCCCCGCTATAACTACTAAGCCTGTTTGTTTGGTATTGAAAATTTTATCAATTTGTAGACATTTGCTCTTAGGCCGAAGAGCTAGCTTTATTTGGGATTTAAATTCCTCCACGTCTTTAAATTTTCCATTAGGATCAGGAGTAATAGAAATAGCATTGGACATCCGGAAATCGTTTATTAGTGGTATTTTACAGGAGGCATAATTGTTCGTATTATTGCTATCGTTATTTCCAATGAGTCCATCAATTGACTCGTTTGGGCTGTTACTAATTTCATTCTTACTTATTGCGTTTTCATTACCTAATATTTTTTTAGTATTTCTGTAAATTTTATTATTTGTTTTAATAACATCTGATAAATTTTCTTCTAATCTTATTAAACTTTCAGCATTTAAGGAGTCATTTTCTGAAACACATTTGATTTGATTTTTAAGCCCTTCCAACTCACCCATTTTTAAGGTACATGCTAAGCTTAAGTGGGAAACTATTAAAGACAAGGCATCCAGACACGCTGTGATTTCCTTTACCGCCCCAGGTTTAATACTGTTAGTTTTCTTTTTCAAAACTCCTCTAATCTTCCTCTCATTTTCCGCGCCCATAGTTAAAAGCTTGACTGGGTCCAGGTCAGCTTTTTCAATATCAGTGAGTTTATTCGATAATAAAGATTGATTCTCATACACATCTTTAATCGTTCCAGCGTAGTCCAAATGTAGCTTAATAGGAGAGTGAGTGTCCGGTTGTTTAATTATATCTGACGAACCATGATCCATCACAATAGGATCACTTAATTCATTTCCATTTTCCAAGCTTTCTTCAGTGGGTAGCAGTACTTCATTGGGTTCGATCGTGTGAAGCCGTATCTTTTTGGAATTGTTACTAATTCGACCTTTCTTCGCTTCCATATTTCACTTATGAAAGAACAATAATTTAATGATAAATAGATAGACAAACACAAAAAAAAAAAAATAAATAAATAAAAAAAATAAAAAAAAGAAATATATAAATACAATAAAATAAAATAAAATAATAAAAAGACAATAATTAAATAAATAACAATTAACTATATAGTTAATTCGAAATGTAAAAATAATAATAATTCTAGATCACTCAATAGATTTAAAACCAACAATAATACATTTTTTAACTATACACGACGAGATAAAAATATATAACCATATGCGATAAAACAATATAACCAGTAGTTAAAGAAACATAAATGTAATAATAGTTCTAAGTTTAATTATTAACAATAACAAACAAGACTTATTTCGCACTATGTGTTTGTCGAGATAAATTCTACAAATGTCAAGTAAAAAGTAATATTTACTAGCTGAAACAATAGACTAAAGAATAAATAGAGGTTAAAACAATGCTTTAAATAGATTTAATCTATTCTAAGTTGTCCTGCGTGGTTAAAAAGATAAAAAAAAAAATATGACGACGTTTGTTAAAAAGTGTAATTTTAACAAATAGACAATTACCAAGATTATTAACGAAGGTAGCACCGATCCGTAAAAATAGAATACAAAAATATTAAAAAGCGCGTAATACAACAGTGTTTAATAGAATTCTATTTAATTTTACTATTGTATATTTAAATATTCTACCAAAGATATGATATATTAATAGTCCAGCCGGTCCGGCCGTCACAACAAAGGATGAGACTATGTTTGCTTAATATACCAGAATGTAGACTGTTTACCAGGGGGTCGTCGTAATCCTGCAGCTTTGCAAACCAGCAGTTGGTATTAGCAATTGTTTACCATCAGAGTTCTTGTCAATGGGAATCCCCTCCACGGCATCAGCTCTGGTGGCTCCTCCAGTGGCTGCCTTCTCGTCTAAGTTAAGATTTCAAATAACTTCGAAGTCAATCGTCCGAATTTGACGAAATTTTAGAAACTGATACTTCAATATACTAACTAGATATTTTAGTAATTTAAAACTCAATGAAACTTGGAAGTTAAGAATAAAACTAATTGAAGTACAGACACGATCTGTTCACTAAGACCGAACAGGCTAGACTGAGTGTATAGTAGAGGAAAATATAAATATTTCGATAGTATCGGCTATCGATGGTCACCTCTTCTTACGTACTGAGTAGTAGTAGCGCGTTTAGTTGAATAGCGCACATGGGACCCTTCTCACTCAGTACACTCGATTTACCCAAATTTGTTAGTTAAAACCTTCTCCAACTAACATAATGAATTGTCTAAGAATTTTTTTTTTTTTTCCTTTTTTTACAACCTCTTCGTACAAGTCTTACAACTTAATCTTAGTCTTATAGCCCCTAATTAAAGCCGTAGTGAGAAGTAGGGCCGGGAATAAATCTATTTAGGATGTAAATAAATTAGCATTTCGCTGAATCCGATCTATGGGTGAATGGAAGGCATAATTAGTTGAATGGTAATTACTGGAAAAAAGCTGAGGGTGACCAAGACGGACAGGAACTAGAAAATTAATTTCACTAAGGAGGGAAGAAAAATTTCTATTTCTATTAATTAATTTGAAAAGGAAAATAACATATTCTTTGATGCGCCTATATGCTAGAGAATCAATTTTTATACAAATATCCATATTTCAAAAATGTTTATAATATCGATGAAAATATCGATATTTCAAATTCGATATTTTGATGGTATCGATAGTTATACAGCTATATTAATATCGATATTGGGCCCTCAATATCCCACCCCTACTCAAAGTTCGAGAACCCCTGGCTTAGAGGATTTAACCGAAATTAAGACGAGGACATTGGATTAAGTAATACATATAACCAATCAATGTATCAATGTACATTATCAGATTCGATCTTTGGTTTCATTCCTCTAAATATGATTATTTTTTCTTTAAATAATGTTACACTCAACAATTGTAAGCCCTATCACCTAATCATTAGTGATAAATTAACAGATATAATTTTACTTGTCTAGACCTCCATAAACCATATCGTCGGTATAATGTTAAAGTAACGAATGTGAAACGTTGGGCAGGTTAGCATTCATTACTCTAACATGGTGTTGAGTCAACAGTGTTGACGACGTTTACCCATTGATTTTAGTAGTGAAAACGTATTTAGTTTTTTTATTATCCGCAAATGTACTGATTTAGAACAACACAGAATAACATTTTTTTTTTTTTTTTTGTAAATGCATTTCATAATTTATTTCTCTTAACTGAAGATACGAGTAAGTAGTTTATTAAATTCATAGATCCAGGCTCAAACTCGATCTATTCGCAGATCACTTGATATCACCTTTCGTTATGATATGCAGATACATTACATTAAGATATGCATTACACCGAGTTAAACAGCACCGCGTTACCCGGCTACCTTATTGAAAGATTAATTTGATAAAATAATTACGACTTCGCATCCCTGTGCAGTGGAGAGGAACATTTAATTCTGGTATTATTCCCTCGCCCTCATCCCCTGGCCCGGGAAAACTCCGTATAGTATAAAAGATGAGTAAGAGTAGGACAAAAAAAGGAGTAAAATAAATTTAAAAAACTAAAAAGTAAATTAAATGATAGATGGTGTTATTTTTATACTGTGTGTTACTTGAACGACCCAACGTAAAAAAAAAGATATAGGTATTTAAACATTTTTTTTTTTAATTTTTCGAGAAAAAAGTTGTTATAAAAACACATTAAAATTAATGAGTTGGTAATTTAGTGCTGCATAGAAACACGGACTTGATAAGTATCAACGCTTTTTAATCAGATTTGCATTTCGAAAGAATTGTCTAATTTTATATGAACGTAAATTTTATTGCACACGTATCGAGTCAATATTTAATGCAAGAATCGAACAAAATAAAGTAACATTTACATACACCTTACCTTGATCATGACTGCACTAGGAGAAGCTGAACGGACGACTGACCGATCAAACCTGTCCCAACATCTAACGGGCCTATCCTCTGAATATTTATCCTGCCTCTTACATTTAATAGCAGCCCCTGGACCCGGGTTAACCCCTCCAATCTCCTTCCTTAAGATGACCGCATCGCTCAATATCCTTAAAAGAACAACTACTTCTATAAGAATAAGGGCTAATTTTTCCGAAAAACGTTTTGAGTGCAACCCATTAGTATGAACCCCATCTGTATCAAATTAACACCAAGTATATAAAATTTATATACCTTGAAAATATTATTTTACAAGGACTTTTAGTTACAAACTAGAATATTTCTTGTCTACAATACCTAAACAGATCTTTTAACAAAAAAATAAATAATAATAATTTCTCGCATCTTTTTTTTTTCAAGTGTAATCATCAAATTATGTATTGAATTATAAGCAAAAACATTATAAGTTTTGGAACATGAATCCTAAAATGGTCAATAAATTTTTCAATTGAAGTAGGAAAACTGGCGTATTATCCAGTAAAAAAGTTGATATAATATAAAATATCGTTTAAAATGAAAATGGAAGTGTTAATAAATATGTATAATTTTTATAGCATTATCCACAATAATGTTATAGTAGAAAATCGTGTTAAAATTGGATCTGATTATTATATGATTATTATTATTATTATTATAATTAATGATTATTATTATTATATGATATCTGATTATATGATTATTAACCCAATCCAGTACACGAACTATTAAACAAAAATGTTCCTAGCACCTAAAACGTTTTACTAGAAATATTATCTTAGTCTTTAATTACTAACAAAACTTAATTAGTCTGTTAATATCATCCATACAGAACTGATACTGCCAATGGGCCAAGAAAGTAATTACAGTAATGGTTGCACTAGTATAATATATTTAAAGTAATTTCTATTTAAATTATTTTATTTTATTTTAATTATAGTCTGTAATTTTTATGATTGCTTTAATGTAAAATTAATTATTTTATTGAAGGATAAAAATAGTGCAAAATAAAATCTGATTTTAAGTGGATTACAACAGATCCATTGTAAATATATTTAGGTAATTTTCGGAATTTTTTAAAATAATCTTTATGGTTACTTTTTTTTTTAAAATTAAAATCCCCTGATTAATATTACAAAACTAATATAAAATTACTAATCCACTCTAGAATGTGATGCTATTAATATGTCACTCAAGAAAAGTATTAAGAATAAAAGTCAAAATTTGTCAATTTTAAGTATTGGTACATTTATACCTTTTTTATTTCATTAATTATGGATACTATCTGTGCCATGGACATCTATAGAAGGGATGGACCGATTTTTTAAAATAGAATTTCTACCCTCAATGATTCTATGCTTGGGTAGCTTTTACGCAATAGCCATACAATTTGTTTTTCAATAGACCGTAGAGCCATAACAGCTCAAAAAAAAGTTGATGAAATTTACTTTAATCCTTCTCCTTGAAGATCTGGATAATGTTTGAATTTATTATTTATAAAATATAGTTGGATTCAGAAGAGGAAGGAGCACGCTAATCACACCTTCATCCTAAAACAAATACTCAAAAAACGATGGGAAGTAGCTAGGTTTGAATGTAAATTACGAAAGTGTATGTTATTTTACGAGTAAGTAAAACGAATCTTGTCTGTCGTTCCAGAGCCGCTGCTTCCAAAAATGGTGGACGATTTAAAGAATACTTGGCTAGTAACATGAATATGGAAACAGGAAATATATTGGGAAAATGTAGAAAAAGTTATTTTTTTTTTTAAACTAGTATACTTATATGGCTTCAAACATATAAAAAACAAAATTGTTAAGGCTGGTCACGAAGGGAAAACTTTTTAAAGCCATAAAAAAGCCAAATGTTTTCGTTATTAGGAAATTAAAGAATGTCAAATTGTGCGTCGGACGGGTATATAAACTTAATAATTTGGTTAAATTGTATGATAGAAAAACACGGCCAACGAATGCTGATTTTTATCAAATTAGTCAAAAGCCTAAACAAATTACTATAAATGGGCCCTCCAGCCAGAGATGATAAAATGCTACTCTGAATACTGAGTACCGGGTATTTCACTCCATTAGTGATTTTTTTTGAGTACCAAAGAATTTAATTACTACTTCAGTTGATGTCAAACGATTAACTGAAGTAGTGATTGAATTCCTGATAGTGATTCAGTTTGAGTAAATACTTAGAACTCGGTGCTCAGAGTAGCATTTGCCCATCTCTGCCTTGGAAATGACTGCCCTAAGAGAAAAAACTCAAAGAATAAAAGTTGCAGTGCATCAAATTCCTTGTCCACCAAGTATGTCCAGTTTTAATGTAGGTCACTTACTCTACCCAAAATCGAAAAACTCTTAATGAATGGAAATTGGCAATAAAGGTATGTGTGATTTTCAATATTTTAACAATATGTGTGACTGTTCTATTGAATTATTCATTTTTAGATTCTGCTGCAGGCATTAAAGACCGCTCTTTCACTTGTTATCAGCGAAGGATTTTGAGAAACGATGTGTCATAACAAACCGAAGTTTATAAAGAAATAACGAATCCTAATTCAAGGCATGTACTTAATTGCCTACATTAAAAATGTTAGTACTCAGTGGACCCAGAATTTGATGCTCTATAACTTTGATTCTATGAGTTTTCTCTCTAACTCATTTCAAAGCTGCAGGGCCATTTATAGTAATTTGTCTCATTTTTTGACAAATTTGGTAAAAATCAGCTTTTGTTGAACGTGGTTTTCAACCAGACCATTTAACCAAATTAATAAGTTTAGGTACTCATTCGACGCACAATTTAATGTTATTTACTTTCTAAAAGAGTACGTTTTCCGCTTCGATGATCGTTAAGGAGTTACATAACTACTTCATCTATATAGGTGAATATATATATATATTTTTAAAAGCAATGGTTTTGGTATGGCAGACAAGGTTGATTTTACTTAGAACAACATACACTTTCGCAACTTACATTCAAAAATTATCCTGCAATGAGGTCACTTTATGACTTTTTGGGTACTAACACCGGGCTTCCCAAAATGTCCACGCTTTATTTGTTGATTTTAAAGCAGCCTATGACTGCTTGGACAGGAACTGAATTTGGTGTTCTGGGGCAGGAGTATCCACCCTCTTCCACTCCCTCCCCCCCAAGGTTCATGGTGCCGGGACCTCCTCTTCTCTTGAGATATTTTATTACTCTTCTCTTCTTAAAAACAGTGCAAGCCTAAGTAAATTTCAAAAAATCGTAGATCATATAGACACATATGTACACTTCCTGTGGTTTGTTACGTGTTTCTTCCCTGTCCTCTGGTTTGCAACTTTTCATACCAAAAGGTGCCCATTCAAAAGTTCAAAACTCCATAAAAATGTGCTCGCCTAAAAAAATTGATGGCGCATCTTGCGTCATGAAACCCCTTCTGGGCATCCCTATTACCCGGAAATAGGTAAGATTGGTGAAGTTCTGTACAAATGATCATATATGTCCAGTCCTAATACAAGGAGAAGTATCTGAAGCCTTCAAAGTTCGAACTGTCTTGTGCAAGGGAAACGCCTTCTCACCCATGTTGCTCAACTTGGTGCTGTAGAATGTGATAAGAACAACATTAACTGAAAATGGAGTGGTGCAAGTTGGAATTAATCATTAAATCCTTGTATATGCAGATGATGGAGCAGCCATTGGAAGCAGTCAAGAGGAGATTGAAAAAACTCCCTAAGAATCTCATAAAAGAAGCAGAACGATTCAGCCTACAACTAAATAAAAATAAAACAAAAATATGATATTAAGCTGAAAATCCCACCCTATGAACGATTCATCTGGAAGCCTCTACACAACAATGAATGCCTCAATAGAAGGCAAAACACTACTTGGAAGACCAAAAACCAGATGGATAGATAGAATCAACAAAGTTGCCATACAGCGCACACAGATAACTGGAAAGAAACAGTCCAAGATAGGCAGAGATGTAGAAGGCGTATTAAGGCAGAAAAAGATCAAGAAGGTCTGTAATGACAACAGAATAAAAAATGGAAGCAGTTACAATGAAAATAAAATTTTATTTGTTGATAATAAACCATTTTATAGAAATCAGTTTTTCTGTATTCTTGTTCTGTTTTATCTAGTTTATTATGCTCAAAGAAATTGACTGAAATATATTTTTAACCCTCTACATGTAAATATAATATTTGTTAGGTGATTAAATATGAGACAGACATTAACCATTCACCAACATTCACTAATGCAATGGATTTGTTAGGTATAATTATATATAAAATTTATTGTTTTAGGTCAAAGATATGAAGGATTAGAGCTGTTAATTTTCAATACATCAATGTTTTCCTCTATATTAAACACAAAGTTATATAATGTGAGAGGATTTGTTAGAGTGATGAAAGCAAAGAATTAAAAATACACTCTTGTATTGACAAATTGGATTGAACAGGAACATACTTCAACTTACAGATTCACATACACATCTGGATTCTTTTTTTAATTGAAGATAAATTTTTATTGGAAAATATTAATACAATATATCACAATCAAGGACATTGGTGTTATAGCTCCACTAGTGCATTTATATACAAACTAAAATACAAATTGAAATAATAAAATAATATAAGAAGAAAAATATGTAAATAAAAAATTTAATAACTAGATTATAATATTAAGACGACAAATATAAAGTGAAAGAATAATTTGTTTGCTACTCCCTTTTCTTCCACTGTTCCTTGCTAGATTCCTGATCTGATAGAGATCTTTCCGTCTTCCTTTGCAAAATCATACCTATGTATTCCAAATATGACATTCTTGGGCTTCCTCGAGGCCTTATGCCATCCAGAATGTAGTCCATTGTCTTTAATGGGCTCCTATGTTTCTCCATCCTAACCACATAGCTGAATCATCTCAATTGGCAGGTTTGCAGAACTTCCTTCAATCAATTCAATATTTAAAAAGAAAAAAAACTCATTAAAAGAAAAATGAAAAGACAGAAAAAAAAACTTTTCACACATTCATACCTAAACAACTGAATTAAGGATGTTACAAGTCAAGATAATTATACTTCAATTTGACATTCTCTTGACAGTAAGGTTCTGAAACAATCACTATTACTATATTCCGTCATCAAAACTGTGTCTCGAACAGAAGTTTCATAGAATATAGTTTATATAATATTGTTAATATCCTATAGATTCTTCTTTTTATAGTATTTCTAGAATTAATTAACAATTGTATCTCATTCTTCATCATTAGATTTACTTGTTTTGTAATTAACTTGAAATCAAAATGTTTATAAATTTTTCAATACTTAAACTTTATATAATATAATGGTACAAAGCTTTATTTTAATTTCTTATAACTACAAATTCAATGCCATATTGACATAAAATAGTTAGAATGCAGTGCCATTTAAGGCTAGACAATCCAGGCACATGCCATTGGTGTCTACCTGGAGGGATGCTTGCCACTTGTTGGGTAATATAAAAGCATGCATTACAACTAAGTTTAGCCTTTTAATAAAGCAATTGAATCAGATATGTATTAAATTAAAAACAATATAAATATAAACTAATGTAATAATAAACTAATATAGCTTAAGAAATAAAATTATTCCGTGTCTCGAACAGAAGTTTCATAGAATATAGTTTATATAATATTGTTAATATCCTATAGATTCTTCTTTTTATAGTATTTCTAGAATTAATTAACAATTGTATCTCATTCTTCATCATTAGATTTACTTGTTTTGTAATTAACTTGAAATCAAAATGTTTATAAATTTTTCAATACTTAAACTTTATATAATATAATGGTACAAAGCTTTATTTTAATTTCTTATAACTACAAATTCAATGCCATATTGACATAAAATAGTTAGAATGCAGGGCCATTTAAGGCTAGACAATCCAGGCACATGCCATTGGTGTCTACCTGGAGGGATGCTTGCCACTTGTTGGGTAATATAAAAGCATGCATTACAACTAAGTTTAGCCTTTTAATAAAGCAACTGAATCAGATATGTATTAAATTAAAAACAATATAAATATAAACTAATGTAATAATAAACTAATATAGATTAAGAAATAAAATTAAGGAAGGGTTCATGATATCATTGTCAAGGACAATACAAACGTAAAAGACTGGCATTGATAGTATGTTAAATTGGAATCATAAAATCTATTTCAAATAGTTTAAAAGTATAAAAAATAATTATAATATTTTATAAGAAGTTTGAACTTTATTTTAGAATAATTAAATGTTCCTCTCTCTCTTTTTTTTAATTATTTTATTTTTTCAATCAATTTCAGATCAATATTTAGATTGTAATCAAATATATTATGTTGGTTAGTAGATATTCCAAACTCATGTGAATGTTATAAAATTCAGCATTATTAAATATATACTAAACAGCAAAAAAACTGCTACACCTAGTATTTTATTGTTTCTCCTCTCTGGTGTAAAGAATTTAATTTGTTTGTTATGTTATAAATAAAAATATTATGTAAAACATATTATAACATACAGCTGGAAACACAATTAAAAATAATTTTGTTTACAAAACTTAAAAGTCGTAGAAAATAATAATATTTTCTTCTAAATTTTTTCTACTAATCTGAAACCACGGGTAATAAAAAAGTAAAGTTTACTGACTAGAAACGGAATGGAAATGGCTTCATTTCTCAGCACATATTACTGGAATCTCTTCAAGTGGTAGTATGGAAATCCTATTGTAGTCTCTGTAAACAGAAAACATTAAAACTATGAGATCACTGAGAAGTTGAGGAATCCCTTTATATGTGGATTTCACAGCAAAGATTTTTTTTTGGATTTTATGTCCAATTTCTGGGGATATATTATCTGAAAAGGCAAAGTTTTTCGTTTATAATTTTTTAAGAATTATGACAAAGCAGATTTTAATATGGCAAAGGTTGGCTTTATATTTTCCAAAACAGGTATGGAATACGTTCTTTATTTTAATGGAAATTTTCTTTACATCCATTTAATTTTTATTATAGATTTGTAATAGAAAGTCTATAAAGGCATATAATACTTGTGTGAAGTAGGCGAATATATGGAACTCCTATTACCAATCTCTTGTACTTTAGAAGATTTTCCAAGATTAGACATTATCTTCAGCAATAAAATCGGAGTTGAGTTGAGTTGAAATGACACTTCTTCTTTAGCATTAATGTATTCACTGACCATAAAATTACCTCCTCCATATTTGATGGTAGTCTTTTTTTTATCACAAGTTTTTCATTTTGATCACATTATTATTATTTTTTTTTTTTTTTTTTTACCACACTTTTTGTCAACCCTCAGAACCACTTAGTTTTGAATTATTTACAGTGAAAGAAACCAGCTTCAACAAATTCCCTTTTGCAAAAACCAATCTGTGCTATTTGTTTAACTTACAAATAATTTTATTGTAGAGAATCGGCCATCACAATTAAATTTGTGCAATTTATTTTAAATTGTCCCTAGTTTTAAAATAAGTTTTAAATTATTTTTACCTTGATTTTTGTTGATTAATGATAAAAGTCTTCTGAATTTTCCAATCGAAAAAGGAATTGAGTTTTGATGGCCTTCCAGTATGGGCGCTAGTTTACGTACATCCCAATTATCTAAATATTTTAATTATATAATATATTTTAGAAATCTTTTTACTAACAGTTTTTCCAACTTCTCAAATACTTTTTCATTTTTTTGCAAACTCGCTATTATTTTCTGATTTACTTTTGATACTTTTTGTAATAAATTTTTATAAAACTAGTTCATTATAAGCTAAAGATAGTTTTCAAAGATTTGACTGAGCTATATAGTTTACTTAACCAGGATTTTATCTTTTAATTACTACAATTTGGATTGTTAATCTATTCATTTTATTTATTCAAGTGTTCACAAATTTTTATGGACATTTTATGAACAAAGGTGACAAAATAATTCTATGAACTATTTATTACAAGAAAATTATAAGTTTATTTTTTTTTACTATAAAAATCTGATTTATTTAAAAGACGGTTGATTTTGTGATGGTGATAAAATTAATACAATCAATTGCAGTCACGATGATTGGAGATATTTTTGGTCAAGGATATATGAATAATGATTATTGTAAGAACTCTGTTTTAAAATAAAAATTGTGTTTAAATTTGGAATACACACACACACACACACACACATATATATATATATATATATATATATATATATATATATATATATATATATCTTTGGTTTATTTCAAAAAACTTACTAAGTATACTTTGTGTATACACTTTTGATGGAGGTAAACTTGTAGATATGATTTTGTGAATTTCAACCATATTTATCCATCTAAGAACATAGAAGTGCATCAAAATAACACTAACTCTTTTATATACTTAAAACCCTTTTAATAAAAGTGCTTGAAATTTGAATTCTCATTCATAATTCTCATAAAAGAGGTGAAATTCAACAAAATAGTTAATTCTTTAATTTTATGAAATAATGCTTAATAACGTTCTAGTTGGAAAAGTTATATTTATACAGACATTAAGTAAGTAGATCCCAGAGCAGGTGATTCCAGTGTTGAAATACAGAACTGTGAATAAAGGTATAAATTTTCCAACTAGAAACATCACTAAAATTAATAATAAAGAATGTTGAAATTGGAGTTAGTCATTTTGTTAACTGAAAGGCTCATATATGCCTAGAGAGATTTAAAAGTAAATCTGAATATCTAATCTATAAAAGATCATGGATTGTTGGACTATTTGTTTGTAAACTGTTATTTTTCAATTTAAATTTTACTAACATCGTAAACCTATGACTTTCTGTTCTACTGTTTCCTTTAACAATATTCCACTTATCTCTGTTCAACAAATCCACTACCTAGGACTCCACCTCGACAAACGTCTAGCTTGGAATCCTTATACCAGACTGAAACGACAAGAAACCACTCGACATTTCTGATTAGTTCAGCACTTACTAGACAAACGCTCTAAGCCTCCAATTAATTACAAAAGACTCATATACATGACTATAATAAGGCCTATTTGGACTTACAGAGTTGAGGTATGGGACTCAATTAAACCATCGAATTCCTCTCCGTATCTTATCCTTACAATCCAAAATTCTTTGTAAAATCCTCATTGCTCCCTATTTCGGTAGAAATAAAACCATCCATAATGACCTTAATGTTTCATATATTTCAGATTTGGCCCAATCCAGATACCTATCCTTCCATAATAAACTTCAGAATCATCCCAACCTTCTCATTTCTAACTTTGCTTCCCCTTCAATTCCTGATAACACTCCGAGGCGTCTGAAAAGAAGATGGCTCCGTGATCTCCTAATGTAGACATATCATTAAAGTGCTACCATTGGGTAGTTTCTCAACAAGTTTTCCATATGTTTAAATTTACTAAATGTATTTCTTTAATATAGTTGTAAATATCATTAAGAAATAAAAAAAATAAAAAAGTTTACTAAAATGAAATTATGAGATTTTTATTGCCTCTGATTAAAAGTTGTCACACAAATTGTAAGTGTATTTTTACATATTGATGGTAGACAATAAAAATTATTCACCATATTTTTATAAACCACATAACTTCAGTCTCTCATAGCTGACACCGTATCATGTATTATTATCATGATACTTAAAAAAAAAAAAAAAAACATCGCATCTATAAAATATTTTTATATTTCACTTCTTCTTTCTCACAAGTACAATGAAATAGTGTTTTAAACAATGTCATTGCCTTGATTTGATGGATTTTAAATACTTCTTTCAAACTTAAAAAAAAAATTTAAAGTGAGAAAATTTCATTTAATTTCCTTGGAAACATGTAATTTACCTTAAACAATGTTAGTTTTCAGAAATTATTATTTATATTTTTTTCATCACTTTCTGTTACCTTCTACAACTTTATTTATTTCCAACAATATTTTATATGTATACCTTCTAAGTATTATTTCCGAAGATTCATTTTCGACCTAGATAAGCATTTATTCTTTTTTCCTCCATTATTCAATTATCAAATTCTTTCAAAAGTTATATTTAGCATTTTTTTGTAACTCCTAACAATGAGAGATAGTTAATTATTCAAATTAAAGGTATTTTAGAGGAAGAAGTGTTGACATTGGGAATTTAAACCCTGTAAATTGACATCGATGGGGATAAGATATTAATGATATTAAAGACCACTTAATTATACAATGATACACTGCGTTCAATCAAAATCGTTTGAGCCATTTTTGAGACAATTGTAAAAATGTGTGTCACCGTTAATATAAAGTGGCACTTTCGGCCAGCCGATTTTAAGGAAAAAATTGCTGTAACATCTTAGGTATATATCTATCTGAAATACTGTAAAGTGATATTAAACCATCGAATTCCTCTCCGTATCTTATCCTTACAATCCAAAATTCTTTGTAAAATCCTCATTGCTCCCTATTTCGGTAGAAATAAAACCATCCATAATGACCTTAATGTTTCATATATTTCAGATTTGGCCCAATCCAGATACCTATCCTTCCATAATAAACTTCAGAATCATCCCAACCTTCTCATTTCTAACTTTGCTTCCCCTTCAATTCCTGATAACACTCCGAGGCGTCTGAAAAGAAGATGGCTCCGTGATCTCCTAATGTAGACATATCATTAAAGTGCTACCATTGGGTAGTTTCTCAACAAGTTTTCCATATGTTTAAATTTACTAAATGTATTTCTTTAATATAGTTGTAAATATCATTAAGAAATAAAAAAAATAAAAAAGTTTACTAAAATGAAATTATGAGATTTTTATTGCCTCTGATTAAAAGTTGTCACACAAATTGTAAGTGTATTTTTACATATTGATGGTAGACAATAAAAATTATTCACCATATTTTTATAAACCACATAACTTCAGTCTCTCATAGCTGACACCGTATCATGTATTATTATCATGATACTTAAAAAAAAAAAAAAAAACATCGCATCTATAAAATATTTTTATATTTCACTTCTTCTTTCTCACAAGTACAATGAAATAGTGTTTTAAACAATGTCATTGCCTTGATTTGATGGATTTTAAATACTTCTTTCAAACTTAAAAAAAAAATTTAAAGTGAGAAAATTTCATTTAATTTCCTTGGAAACATGTAATTTACCTTAAACAATGTTAGTTTTCAGAAATTATTATTTATATTTTTTTCATCACTTTCTGTTACCTTCTACAACTTTATTTATTTCCAACAATATTTTATATGTATACCTTCTAAGTATTATTTCCGAAGATTCATTTTCGACCTAGATAAGCATTTATTCTTTTTTCCTCCATTATTCAATTATCAAATTCTTTCAAAAGTTATATTTAGCATTTTTTTGTAACTCCTAACAATGAGAGATAGTTAATTATTCAAATTAAAGGTATTTTAGAGGAAGAAGTGTTGACATTGGGAATTTAAACCCTGTAAATTGACATCGATGGGGATAAGATATTAATGATATTAAAGACCACTTAATTATACAATGATACACTGCGTTCAATCAAAATCGTTTGAGCCATTTTTGAGACAATTGTAAAAATGTGTGTCACCGTTAATATAAAGTGGCACTTTCGGCCAGCCGATTTTAAGGAAAAAATTGCTGTAACATCTTAGGTATATATCTATCTGAAATACTGTAAAGTGATATTAAACCATCGAATTCCTCTCCGTATCTTATCCTTACAATCCAAAATTCTTTGTAAAATCCTCATTGCTCCCTATTTCGGTAGAAATAAAACCATCCATAATGACCTTAATGTTTCATATATTTCAGATTTGGCCCAATCCAGATACCTATCCTTCCATAATAAACTTCAGAATCATCCCAACCTTCTCATTTCTAACTTTGCTTCCCCTTCAATTCCTGATAACACTCCGAGGCGTCTGAAAAGAAGATGGCTCCGTGATCTCCTAATGTAGACATATCATTAAAGTGCTACCATTGGGTAGTTTCTCAACAAGTTTTCCATATGTTTAAATTTACTAAATGTATTTCTTTAATATAGTTGTAAATATCATTAAGAAATAAAAAAAATAAAAAAGTTTACTAAAATGAAATTATGAGATTTTTATTGCCTCTGATTAAAAGTTGTCACACAAATTGTAAGTGTATTTTTACATATTGATGGTAGACAATAAAAATTATTCACCATATTTTTATAAACCACATAACTTCAGTCTCTCATAGCTGACACCGTATCATGTATTATTATCATGATACTTAAAAAAAAAAAAAAAAACATCGCATCTATAAAATATTTTTATATTTCACTTCTTCTTTCTCACAAGTACAATGAAATAGTGTTTTAAACAATGTCATTGCCTTGATTTGATGGATTTTAAATACTTCTTTCAAACTTAAAAAAAAAATTTAAAGTGAGAAAATTTCATTTAATTTCCTTGGAAACATGTAATTTACCTTAAACAATGTTAGTTTTCAGAAATTATTATTTATATTTTTTTCATCACTTTCTGTTACCTTCTACAACTTTATTTATTTCCAACAATATTTTATATGTATACCTTCTAAGTATTATTTCCGAAGATTCATTTTCGACCTAGATAAGCATTTATTCTTTTTTCCTCCATTATTCAATTATCAAATTCTTTCAAAAGTTATATTTAGCATTTTTTTGTAACTCCTAACAATGAGAGATAGTTAATTATTCAAATTAAAGGTATTTTAGAGGAAGAAGTGTTGACATTGGGAATTTAAACCCTGTAAATTGACATCGATGGGGATAAGATATTAATGATATTAAAGACCACTTAATTATACAATGATACACTGCGTTCAATCAAAATCGTTTGAGCCATTTTTGAGACAATTGTAAAAATGTGTGTCACCGTTAATATAAAGTGGCACTTTCGGCCAGCCGATTTTAAGGAAAAAATTGCTGTAACATCTTAGGCATATATCTATCTGAAATACTGTAAAGTGATATCAGTTTTGTACGAATTTTTGTTTTTGGACTAGACTGTTCACTTCAACTTTATATAATTTTCTTATTATTTAAATTAATTTATTATTTAAGAATTATTTCATATTATCATGATACTTAAAAAAAAAAATTATAACCAAAGTTTTTTACAAAAACATTTAATGATCCAAAGTGTTTAGGAAACACAAGAAAATGGAACATAGTAAAATTCAAATTTTAATTCAGTGATACTGCTGCCATCTCTGGACAAGCAAAGAAACTTTGAAAAAAATAAAATAAACCACTAGGAGCAAGGTTCTTAACAGGTTGACAGAACTGGTCATTATTGGTATTTACTCAAGTAAGATTACACCAGATAAACTTAATTAGATGTAATTAATATCTTATATGTAGAGTATGAAGTGCTTTGAATTGTATTTTTTCTATTGCTATTCCATTGATTTTGGAATACTTGGTCATTATAGATTTGTATTATCAATAAATTTTCAATTCATTACCAGGATTATAATGGCTTGAACATTGGCGACATTATTTCAGAAAGCCTGGTGGCCCTAAAAGTTACAAGATACAACATGTTTGTCTAAAATTGTTCTTATACACCTGGTGAATGACAATATTTCACAGTATGAAAAATGGAACATCAGGAGGAAGAACGGTAATGGGATCCAGTAAAGGAAGGCTTTATTAAGATATAAAAGTGTAAGTCTGCCTACCTATCTTGTGTACATTCAGTTTTCTAATAATATTCCTAATATATGTTCCCCAGGCATCAAATATTCTTCTTAAAACTTGAAGATTTAATCTTCTAGGCTGCTTCCTAGAGTCTTGATATCATCTAATAATTCAAACAATATATTACGACTGGTCTGATTAAGGTTTCATACATGGGCTGTTTGGTTGTGAGTTCATTCAGCCTTTAGATGTTTTTTAAGGCTATTGTAGGCTCTATTTTCAGTCATTATATATCTCTGGATTTCTGTATTCAGCCCATTATTTATGTGTGCTTGGTACCTAAGCTATGTAAACTCATAGACACATATAAAATTAAAGTCTTTGTTTCCAAATATGTTCCTGTGGGAATAATTTTTATTTTACTCATAGTGCTACAACCCAGTTACAGGTCTTGGCCTCCTCCAACCGTTTCCTCCAATTGTTAAGGTCTTGTGCCGACACCATCCAGTTCCAAATTCCCAACATGCCGTGAGCATCTCAAATTTCTCAAATTTATGAAGCCCAATAGTGACTGTGTCCCCTGGCATGAGAATTTCATCTGCTACCATATATTTTATTTTGACTCATTAACTTCCTGTAAAAGTGTGCTGACAGGACCTGCCAGTGCCAGAAAAGCCTCAGTCATGGCCTGCAGATAGCGTCCCACAATATCTATATCATCGGCATAGGTGAACAGTTGGACAAGCCTGGTAAATATGCTTCCTTGTCGTTCGTGTAAACCAGCATCTCTTACAGCCTTCTCATGTGCTAGGTTAAACAGCATACAGGTTAGCGCATCCCCTTGTGCCCTGTACTTACATGAAATACCTCGGATCTGTTACCATTTACTCTAACTATACATTGTAGATTGTAATCTTTATCAAATGTATAAGTTTTTGAGTTAACTTCTCTGGCGGCAGTGTACAGTTCTTCACGAATTATGCTGTCGTACGCTGTTTTGAAGTCAATGAAAAGATTGTGAGTTTTGGTTTTGTATTCATGACCTCGTTCAAGAATGGTTCACACACAGAACATCTGGTCTGAAGTGAATCTTTCTTTCCTAAATCCACTCTGGTATGGACTGAGTTCATGCTCAGCATATGGCAAGGGACATATAAATAGGATATGAGATAATATCTTATAGGCACAAGACAGTAGCGAGATACCTCGATAATTGCTTCACAGCGACCTACTGCCCTTTTTATATGTATAGGACAGATAATTGAACTATTCCAGTCAGAGGGCATTGCCTCATCTGTCCATATCACAAGAGGATATCTTGTAGTGCTTTTGTATGCTCATTTCCACCAAATTTTAAGAATTCAGCAGGGAGTGCGTCAACACTAGGGACCTTATTGTTTTTGAGTTTGCTGATGGTATCTGCAATCTCGTCTTCATCAGGTTGCTCAAGATCTATCTCTAGTTCTCCCACCTCTAATCTATTGATTTCGTCCTCTTGATTTCTTGTTTCGTCAAAGGTGTCTTCTTCACTTGAGTTGAGAAGATTATTGAAATAATTCTTCCATTCGTCAAGAACATCAGACTTTTTGGTCACCAAGTTATCTTCTTTATCCATACAGGATACCAGTTTATTAACGTATTGCTTTCTTTCCATGTTTACGAATCTGAAGAAATCTCTACTTTCTTTGTTACGGTGTAGACGTTCCATATTTTCTAACTCCTCCCTCTGTCTCTGTCGTTTCTTTTTGCGATGTGACCGCTTTTCTGATGGTATTCATCAACAGACCTTGTGGTTGTCCTAATCATTGTTTCATATGCATGTTCGTGGCTGCTCTGTATTCATCATCGAACCAGCTTGACCTTTGCTCCTTGTGTGGCCCTAATACTTCTTCGGCTGCTTCCATGATTGCTCCATAACAGTGCGACCAAAACTTTTCGATGTCCTGGCCAGCATCGTAGCTTCCCTGGTGCACGGGCGGACCTACGGGGGGGGGGGGCTTTCGGGCTGAAGCCCTCTCCCCCAAAATGGTAAAATATAACCATGTTTTATGGAAAAATATATTAAAAAATGATCTCTTAAATTATTATTGTTCGTGTAATTACATTTTAAAGGACTTAAGGAATCACTTGAACACCATTTCATACAGATATTTAGTTTCTTTCTTTTTTTCCAAAGTAATTATCGTCATTTTTATGAAATAAAAAGCTTTCGGGCTGAAGCCCTCCCCCCAAAATTAAATTATGGATCCGCTAGTGCCCTAGTGTACTTTGTTGTCTAATACTTCGGTGTAATTAAGCTGTGTTTGTGCACCCTTTAGTTTTCTAATATTGAATCTTTTGTGTTAATCGGCAGCTTTCAATTCCTTACCGAACAGATCTTCGTCGTCACGTGTGCTATGTTCAGAAAATGGTCCGAATCTATATTTGCTCCTCTGAATGTTCTCACACTTCTTAAATTGCTTCTGTGACGTCTTCCTATCAGAATATGGTCAATCTGGTTAACAACTGATCAGTCAGGTGACGTCCATGTGCCATTGTGGATATTCTTATGCGGATACAGAGTACTCCCAACCACTAGATTCCAGGACTCTACGAAATTAATGAGCCTTTGTCCATTAAAGCTGTGTTTTCCAATTATCCGTTGATATATTTGTTCTTTTCCTAACTTGGCATTAAAATCTCTAGCGACTACTTTCATGTCATACCTAGGACATGCATCCAGAATCCTTTCCAAAAGATCATAGAAGGCATTCTATTCTTCTTCGCCAGACACCTCTGTGGGGGCATGTACACATAGGAGGCTATAGTTGTAAAACTTTCTGCGCATTCTTGTAATACAGATTCTTGGGCCCACTGGTTTAAATCCTTTTATCATCCGCCTGTACTTTCCTTTTACGACAAATCCTGTACTGAATTCATGCCGACTCTCATGACAAATGTAGTAGATGGAATGGCGCTTTTTCTCAAGAATTCCTTGACCAGTCCATCTGATCTCCTGAATAGCGCCCATGTCAATTTTGTACTTTTTTTTTTGGTCCTCCTCTTCGCCGTTAAGGCTATACGGGGTTTTACCGGGCCAAAAGGTGTGGGAGGGGATTTAATAAAAGACGCCTTGGCACCGCATGTGTGTCAATCTTGTACTTGTCAAATTGATCTAAGGGCAGCTTCGATGCTCCAGGTCTACTTCTATTCGAAAAAATAAATACGAGAATAAATATTTAATAAAAAAAGAACTATGGAAAACTAGAAAGATATGGGTTGAAGTTTTCAAGGAATCACAAATGGATAAATCATCATTAATCATTAATATTTGATGTGAATTGAGAAAAGAGGAATAATTCATCCACTAACTGGTCAGTTTTCATTAAAATATTCCAAGAAGTGATTTTTTGATGATAAATGGTGTCTGTGAATTACCACCACTTTTCTTTATTTATTTTGGACGTGAATCCCTAGCCCTCTACAGACTGCAGAACTTAAGTTATTCTATTTTTATGTCTGAAGATATTTCCATAATAAATTCTCAAGATCCTTTAGCGGATCCAGGATTTAATTTTGGGGAGGAGGGAGGCCTCTGCAGGATAGCTTATATATATATAATTTTTTAATATTTTTTTCATAAGACATGGTTTAACATTTTTAGGGAGGCTTCAGCCCAAAAGCTCCCCTCCCTCATAGATCCACCTATGTCAAGATCTAATTTGTTTTATTATAATCTTGAAATTTGTTAAGTTTGAAATCTTTAGGGAAATAATTACCAAATCATAACAATTTATTGTACTTTTGTGGATTTATAAAACATGTTATTATTTGAGTCATTCAAGTTGACGAATATTTTTAAAATGATGGATTAACATTGTTATTTCCACGATTTTAAAAATATTCGTCAACTTGAATGACTCAACTCGGAATTTGAATTCGGTACAGGATTTGTCGTAATGGAAAAGTACAGGCAGATGATAAAAGGATTTAAACCAGTAAGCCCAAGAATCTGTCTTTTAAGAATGCGCGGAAAGTTTTCTAACTATAGCTTCCTATGTATACATGCCCCCATAGAGATGTCTGGCGAAGAAGAAAAGGATGTCTTCTATGATCTTTTGGAAAGGACTCTGGATGCATGTCGGAGATATGACATGAAAATAATCGCTGGAGATTTTAATGCCAAGTTAGGAAAAGAACAAATACATCAACGGATACGGAATACGGAACGGGAGTAATTGGAAACACAGCCTTCATGATGTGACTAATGATAATGGACAAACGCTCATTAATTTTGCAGAGTCCAGGAATCTAGTGGCAGGGAGTATTCTGTATCCGCATAAGAATGTCCACAAGGGTACATGGACGTCACCTGACCGATCAGTTATCAACCAGATTGACCATATTCTGATAGGAAGACGCTATAGAAGCAATTTAAGTAATGTGAGAACATTCAGAGGAGCAAATATATTAAAATGTATAGGATTAACATTGTTATTTCCACGATTTTTTAATGCTTACTTATTATACATACATATTACTGAATAGTTTAGTTTGATTATAGCTTTTTAGTTTTTTTATCACTACAATGCCTGCCCCTTTTAAAAATATGTTAATAATTTTACATGGTCTCTGATAACAGTTTATGTTTTTATCATGTTTTATGAAATGATGAAATTAAATTATAATTGTAATATAATACAAGCGTCAGTATTTTATTTTCCCGTTGGATAGATTTCTGTGATGATAATAAAGAGGTGTTTTACTGAAGTGGTTAAATAGCCCTCCATTCTTGAACTGTTAGGCCTTTGATCTATTTACGATATGTAAACTGTATACATTGAGTGCAGACATGGATCATGCCTTCCGGGTTCATTTCTCCCTTGTTCTATGCCTTTAATAGTGGACATGATGCAATCTTATTATGATAATCTCGTTTATTGCAGGTTATGGAAACGCAAATGGCAGATTTTTTTCTTTTAAACAAATAAATTTAACTCTGAATACTATCCAGACTCTAATTTCGAAAAATATATACAGAAAACAAACATGTGTATGAAATTATTTTTGTTAAATAATAAAATTACTTCATCTCTCGTATATATATATATATATATATATATATATATATATATATATATATAGGTATTAAGTAAAGCCAGCATACTTCTATATATAGGCAGGAAAACTGCAATCTTAATATAAAATATATTTATAATAATATGCAGTAAGTAATTATTTAGTAATGTATTAATGTCTCTGCTGTCGTAACTTTTTTTTCAGATATCACTTATTGCACATGGTAAATAAATTTATTGCACTGAAATAAACGGATTAAATTAATACTAAGTTTTAATTTAATTTGTTATTTAATAATATTTCAATTTCTTACCATTGTTTTTGATAACTAGTGTTGAACAGATCTATACTTTTCAGAATCTCCTAGGTAAAAAAAGTATTTTGACTGATTTGTATGCGGTTGTGTTTATTCTACGATTTTCTTTCGAACGAGTGAATTGATTTTTTCGTTTTGTAGAGTTTTTCATAAGTGAACTTAGAAGCCCCCCTTTACGAAGTATGTTTTATTACAATTAATTTTTGCCCAAAATTACTGACTAGTAATTCGTTTAGAAATTAGTAGAAATTCGTTTGATAAGTTTTAACAAGATAGAAATATTAAAACTTCAAACTTTAAACTTTCATTAAAGACAAAAAATTATTATTAAAAACATTACTCAAATTTAATTAGTATTTTAGCACTATACTACGATACATTTTTAAGCAGGAAATATATTTCTAAAAATCAATAAAACTGAATTAGTCATAAAATTATGTACCCAGTGCTTGAGAAACAATTTTAGTAATCATTAAATTGATCAAAATTAATTACTCACTTAATGACTCATTTAAATATTTAGAAGTTAATGAAGTTAATGATAATTAAATCATTTTAAATAATATTTGTAAGTCACTAAGATTATTTGTATTATCATAATATCTTTCTACTTTTACCGAAATAGAGATGAGACTTTTTGTTTTCTTAACACTTAATCAATGAAGAATGTAGGAACAATATTCAAATGTATGAGTTCAGAACGTAGCAATCATTAATATTTAAAAAGAATGAGTACAGACTTCACAATGAACCAGTGGTATAATATGGTGCACGAGGGTTATATTCGTGGAACCAATGAGCTCAACATTAGTCACAATCTTCTTGGAGACTAGCATCATTTAATCTCCAGTTCCAGTTAAGGAGGACAAAAAAAAGGCTTTAAAGAATGATAAATACTGAAAAAGAGAAGATAAACTGACGGCATGTCGTAAAACAATAGTAATGCTATGTTGAGGTTATTGGGTGCAGGTAAGCTTGGTGTGCTGACTTCTCTTAACCACTTATTCATGAGCTTTTATGGCACATCGGAATGTCTTTTTGTGGTTTGCCTCCAGGTGAAGTTTACTGTACACCAGTTTCACCATTTATTAAAATAATATTGCTCCACAATGAACATTTCAACTATTTTGTTCTAAACAAATCGGCTTTGCCTAAGAAAAATTATTTTATTTAAATAAAAAATAAAAATATGTTTGTATTTCTCTTCCATAATAATAATAAAAGGCTTAGCGAACCCGAAGGTTCTATGCCGACACCACCAATTGCTTATTACACAATTCCCTCCACCGTTTGCCTTCCATACCCAGTCTCTTCAGATTGGCTTTAACGCAATCTTCCCACCTTCGGGGATTCGCTTTGCTTCGCTACAACAAATATTAACCTTTTAGGAATTCTTTCGATACCAAGCCCAACAATTTTAAAAGCAGATTTAATTCTTCGCGATGTAATCACTTCAATTATTTTAACCGGATACAGCTCACGCAATTCGGCGTTGTGTAACCGTATTAACTCTCCGGTTAACTCGTCCTTCTTTGGTCAGAATATTCTACTCAATATTTTATTTTCGAAAGCCTTAAGATGTAGTTCATTCCTCAAGGTATGCGGGCATGTTTCGCATCCATAAAAAACTGTGGGTAAGATTATGGTTTTATTGATTCTAGTTTTTAAGTTTCGGGACAAGAGGCACGAGCTAAGTAGTTTTGCCACAGAAAAATAACAATCATTTCCTACCTTCAGCCTAACCTTAATTTCCTCTTAAATTTCGTTTTTTCTAGTTGTTATAGACTCTAGATATCGAAACTTCTCTACGTATTCAAACATATTACCTTCTATATCGATATCAATGGCAATATCGCAATTTTTGCAGCTAACACGGGTGATGTCCCACTCAGACGCAATCCTTTTTCGGTACGCATTACCTCCCTAATATCATGTTCTAATGCCAAATTGAACAGGACAGGCGAAAGGGAATCCCCCTGTTTTAAACCCGAACGAACCTCAAACTTTTCTGATAAATTATTACCGATGCTAACTTTATTGAGTGTTCCCATCAAGCACATCCTGACTAGATTTAATATATATATATATTTTTTTTAATACAAACCACGGTTTGTTCTTTTTACTTTCCTTTTTCCCTATACAGGAGTTACCGACCGCTTTAATATTATCCCTGATTTCTGTCCATAACTTTTAAATATCCTTGCGGTCCTCGTGGAAAGGTTCTAAGCTTCAAACCTATTCATAACATCTAGCTCGAATTAAGTTCTAATTAAGGGATTTTTTCAACTTAAAATTCTCGAAATAGAAACCGTTTTCTTTTCGCTCTTTTATATTAAGTTTTTGTCGAAGTTTCGCGATTACTAATTCATGATTAGACCCACATTCTGCTCCGCGATAAGACCGTACATTAATTATACTGCTTTGCTAGCTATGTTGTATCAAGACATGATCGATTTGATTTCGTGTTTGCGCATCCGGTGATGTCCAGGTATATTTATGAATACCTTTATGTTTAAACGTAGTACTATTAATTATCAGGTTTTTCGAGATGACAGAGGTTATCAGACGGAATTATTATTACTATCAGACCATTATCATTACTATATTCGTGAAAACATTCTTTATCAATCGTCTTAATATAAACTTCTCTCACCCAACCTTTGCGTTTGCGTCACCTACAATTATTTTCATTGAGTTTCGCGGTAGTTTATGATAAACCCATTCGAGTTTATCGTAAAATTTGCATTTGACTTTATCGTCACTGCCTTCGGTCGAACAATGTATGTTTATTAACAAGATTTTAAACCAACGTCCCTGAAATATAGCTACCGAAATTCTATTACTAAAGAATTGTACATCCCTCAAAGCGAATAGCAGTCTATTCCTAATTAGAAACCCGGTACCTAAACAATGATTCCCTCTTCCTCTTTACCAAATAGTGTACTTTCACACCCTCCAGTAAGCCAGGAGGTCCCCTCCCTCCAGCAAGTCTAGAGAGTCCCTTTCATGGTTGGTCAGCGAGTCCATCGGACTTAGCTGGGAGGAACTTCTAAGGAATTTCCACAGGCCATTCCCACATCTGCCACCCGTGGGACGCTCCCCATACGCGGTAATGACCACGCGTTACGTTTCTCTTCCATACTAATTTAGAAATAGGGAAATGACTAATATTTACACATACATACTTGCTGAAAACATAAATGGATTCCAGTAAATCTCAAAACAATTTCAAATTCATTGAGCCCCAGAAGTTTTTCTGTATCCAGCTACTTTATTTGGGACATCCGATACAGAATTTTTTCGAATTCTGGAGACGAAATCGCTACCTTGTGCGGAATCCTCAATGCTGTTTTCTTAACACAGTTTTCTCTTCCTTACATGTCACACTATTGCGATTTTTTTTTCTTTCCTTCCTCGCATTATTGGATGTTCCGGGTTTTACTTGATTATAACATGTAATTTTCGGTTTATCAGGTTTCCAGGCAACGATTATTGTTTACATGCGTTAGTCCGCTAGGCCTCCTCTCATCAGCTCATCTTTACATATCTCTAAAATACCATTGGATGGGGCACAACGGTCGAGGAAACCTTCTTTCATCACTTTTTAGCAGCTTCGGTGTTTTCATCGACACTGTTTAAGCAACTTTTCTAATTATGGCAAAATAACTCTAATGAGTTTCAATAAGGTAACATTCCAATTTTTAATCAATGGACTGTATCTGTGATTGTGCAAAAAATAGTTTACCGTCTATATGCCAGCCTACATCTTTTTTACCTGGATGGCCCTCCGACGTGACTGTTGGTGCTTGCTGGGTGACTGCTGATCAAGAACTGGGGCGAGACAACCAGCCGCTCACAAGGCTTAAGTGTTACCTTTTATCTTTTAGATCTGCCCCCACCACTCGCCGTAACGCGGGGAATTTTAAAACCATTCTTTGGCACAACCAGACACAACCGTAAATGTATAGCATATTCCGGTATCAACATATGATGATGTAAAACTATAAACCGGCAAATAAAGATGCTAATGACTAAGTAATTCTTCTATAAGTTCGTTATCCTCACTATCATAAGTTCCATAAAAGCAGAGTTGATGAGTTGAGGACCTTTTTCAAACAATCGTGGAGTAAATAGGTATATATACTTTTTCGCATTCAAAATTATTTGTGGACTTAATAAATATAAGATAAATTGGTACTTATTTTAAATATTACAAATACTTAAGTATTTGTATATATGAATAATCTTGGGGGCCTTAATAGAGATTTAAACTTACTCGGACAAGGTTATTCTGGGATCACAGGTCTATCACATTGTTAAATAAATTTGGTATTGTATGTTTTACAATAGTATTGAATTGTGATAAACTAATAGAATAATCTTTTGAGGTAGGGTAGGGCAGAGATTTTATTGCGGTAAATTGCATGATTATTATTCCCGTAGAATTCCTAACTAATTTTCTTTGCGTGAAATATTATTGCCTGCATTTAATTACTGGGTTCTGGCACTAGAGGATCCAGGTTTAAGTTTTGGGAGGGGGGGACTTCGGCCTGAAAGATTTTTTTTTTTCATATATATAACGATAATTAATTTGAACAAAAAAAGGAAGAAATTAATCACCTATTTGACATGATGTTTAAGTGATTCTTGAAGTCCTATTAAATGTAATTGCACTAAAAATAATACATTAAGAGATATTTTTCTATTAAACATGATTATATTTTACCATTTTGGAGAAGGGGACTTCAGCACGAAAGCTCTCCTCTCCTCCTGCCGTTGATCCGCCTGTGGGTTCTGGTAATGGTTCATACGTCCTGCTTATTATAAACTTTACATCTGCTTCCCAATAAATTTTTTTTTTAATCATACATAGTGATAAAAATAAACGTAGGAGTAAACCCATATCCTAATGCTGGGGTATAACATGTAAACGGAATATCTTAATTGATCCAGCTGAAAGCTGTCTAAGGGCGTTAGATGAAATGTTTATAATCTGTTCAAATCGTCTGTAAGCAAAGATATCACTCGGTTTACATGGATGTTAATATGATACATCGGGCAAGAAAGATGTGTTAATTTTTTCTGGAATCTAAACATCTGAGAATGTTCGTTGACAGCTTGGTTTGATTATTGTCTGAACTTGTTCTGTCTATTTTAGACAGATCCATATAAATATCGGCTCTTTTTTACTTTAGGTACACCAGTTATTTTTGAATATGAAGTATATATGTTATAGAAACGTATCAGATATATACGAACCAATTATTATTCTTTTTTTATATAAACATCTGTTAACAGACTATATCGAAACTTTTGTTTAAGATGTTTTTAACACTTTTTGTTCCTGCAATTTTATTAGTTTTAATCAGTTTTATTAAGCAACGACCTAGCTTTATGAAAAACGCAGTTGCGAATAGGAGAAAATAGTGTATAACCTGCTCCAAATATAAAACAACAAATGACATAATAATAATAATACTTCTCTATGGCATATACTTTTCCTATTTAAAATTGACTTCCTTATAAAAATAAAAATAAAATAACTGGCGTACCTAAAGTAAATCATACCCTAAATACCATCATGTTTTTAAGGTTTTATCGAGTACTAATGCTTGGATGAGAGATCTAACAATGACACAAGACATTTTTTTTTATCTATCTGTTCATTCTGCCATTTTGAGACAGAGATCAACCATCCTCCCTGATTAATTAATGCAATGGATTTGTTAAGTTTAATAATAAATAAATTTTATTGTTCTAGGGCAGGGATATGAAGGATCAGAGAAGTTCATTTTCAATACCATGATTGTTTTCCTTTTTATTGTAAATAATCTGAAAAATAAAAGCAGGAACTTAAATATGAGATTAATTTGATTATATCATTTTGACCCTTTCGGTGCTATTGCAATTTAAATTTCTTTCCTCTGATCTGTAAATCCTATAGAAAACAACAAAACAATAAATTATTTAATATATAAACAATAAATTGATCAGGTCGATTTTCTTATAATACATTCATATTTATTCATCTGATCCTTAGAAACTATCATTCATATACCTAGGATCCCAGATCAACCGTAATAACTCCATTGAAGATGAAATCCAAAGACGCATCCTCTCCGCAAATCGCACCTATTTCTCCCTCCATAAACTTTTGAGAAGTAGTGTGTTGTCGAAGGCCTCGAAAGTCAGAATTTATAAGACAATTATACAACCAGTTCTTACATATGGCTCAGAATGTTGGACTACAACTAAAGCCATTGAGCATCTCCTTCTCCGTTTCGAAAGAAAAGTGCTTCACCGTATATATGAGGGAGTTGCATGGAGAAGAAGAACGAATGCTGAGTTAAGAGCGAGGTACAAAGAAATAGACGTATCAACATTCGTAAAGGTATCAAGACTTCGCTGGGCTGGTCACGTCATAAGGATGGATCCAAACGAAGTTTCTTACAAGAGCTTAGCTGGGCAAATGTATGTTACCAGGCGGGTTGGACGCCCCAGGCTTCGCTGGGAAGACTGCGTGGCTGCAGACGCGAGATCTCTGCTCGGTGTTATGAACTGGAAGGCAGGAGCACGGAACAGGGAGGACTGGCGATCTAAGCTTGAGCAGGCTATGACTCAAATAATGGGTCGTAACGCCGAATAAGAAGAAGATTAGAAACTATAAACACCGTGATAGAAAAATAATGAAATTATTTACGATTTATTTATTTATAATCCTGTCATTTAATGCAATACTGGTATTATTGTGGGTTTCAAATCAATAATATATTTTTTATTTGTAGCTGTGGAAACTCCTTTCTCTTCTTTTTAAGCCACCTTTCCCTGAAAATTATGAAACAATATTTTTTTAATTTAAAATAGAAGTTTTTTATTAGGTGATCTAAAAAATAAATCCCACAGGACTCCACTTACTGGGTGGGTAGTACATCAGGTGATTTTTTTTTTAATAAAGCATTTTATTTTCGTTGAATGTTGCTATGTTCGGACATAGAAACGGTTATTCTCACATGCGATTTGAACTCACCTACGTCGAAAATTACCTTGCAGCTTCTTCGGCTGTCGTGATGAGCCGCCTCCTAGCAGCTTCTCTTCTTCCTGATGAAGGAGGACATTAAAACATAGGTAGGTTATAAAGATTATTGATGTACTGCTGTAATTATGATTCAGATGGTGGCCTTAAAACAATGCGATACCCCGAGGGCGGACCTTTGTCGGCTACTATTGTACGCCTCCTCCATTTGTTCGCAGACTCATTCATTAACTCCTTCAGGAACTGATTGTATTTCCCACAGGATTCGAGACCATGTGACGGCTCTCAAAGCTTCTTCCCAGCTGCTTTAGGTTATTAGTCGGCTAGACTAATAATTTTTTAATATTAATAATAACACTTAGATATTTAATAATTAGCTTCCTAACAAGCAGTTAGACAAGTCCTGGTAATTTAGTCTTTCGTAAGACACGATTCTGAACATGAATATCATGTTGGTTTATTATTCTTAATAATAAACCATTGTAATCGACCAAGAAAAAAAAAAACCCTTTTCCCCTTTGTTAACCCCCTCCCTCCTCAAAAGTTGAAGTTTTACGTTTCACGGTAACTTTACCAGACCCTAAAAGAAATGAAAATTAAGATGAAATTGTTGTACCAAAGTGTATGGTGCTTGTGGGTGCAGATCTTTCTAACTCCTTTATCACAAATTGTGGTGTTAGGCAGGGGGAAGCTTGGCCTGCCTCCTTTTTAATTTGGGGGGGGGAAGTGGTAAGGAATTCTCGAATCCAATCCCGATCAACTCTGTTTAACAACACAGTTTCGCTTCTGTGATGCGCGGATGATTTCGATATTGCTAACAGGTCGGAAGTGGCTAAACGAGGGTCATTCCTGGCTTTGGAAGATGCTTATATGAATTTTGGCTTAGTTGTTAATGAGGCCGAGACGAAATACATACGGATTGGAGGAGCCGACCCAGAAGTCGTATATTTTGATGCAGGAGAGTACCGTTTTCAGAAGTTAAACAGCTTCACCTATTTGGGTTCGGAAATAAACAGATGATTTACCCAAAAGTACATTACCCAGGAAATAAACAGAAGAATTGCAACAGCTAACCGTTGCTTCTTTGGCCTTGCCAAACATTTTTGAAGTAGAATGCTCTTTAATCGGACCAAGATCAAGCTCTTTTAGGTCCTGGTCCGCACAGTCTTCACTTATGGCTCAGAGGCTTGGGCGTTCACGAAGGCGGATGAGTCCAGACTTCTTGTCTTCGAGAGGAACATTCTTAGCCGGATTTTCGGTCCTGTAGGGCAGGAAAACGTCTGGAATAAAAGGAAGAATGCCTAACTAAGGGGACGTTGACATTATCAGAAGATTTCTCCAGTTTTTTTTTTTAAATGTAAAGTATAGTTTAAAAAAAAATTGGGTTCTAAAGAATCGTAGGAATAGAAAATAACATTTCCTTTGTTTGACCAGCCGTTGACATAGTCAATTTCGTGAAACTTGAACGACTACGATAGGCAGGACATGTGCAAAGGATGACTGCCAACGAGATTCCGAAAATGATTCTTACTGAAGAGCTCTACGGCAAACGGCGAGTTGGACGATCGAATATGTGATGGATGGACTCGGTCTCTGCGGACTGGAAATGGAGAGCTGCCTCAAACGAACAAACTGGCGGAGACTTTTGGAGGAGGCCCAGTTTTGGTGATGAGATGTCGTGCAACTTATATACCTATGTATCACAGTGCCTAAGATATAATTTGCAACGTTATTTCAGCTAGGAGTTTGAAGGATTCAGTTAGGAGAACTGAACTCCTAGTTGAACACACCTCCCTGAAGAAGACCTGCAAAAACGGGTCGAAAGAATTATTAATAAAATTCTTTTGTCACTATTTAGCCTATTTATGACCGCCACTCCGGACCATCTCCTTCCTTTATAATGCAACGGTCAACTATTAAATATTCAAAAACTAATTATTTCTTTATGATTTATTAGTGTAATTTTATATTTTATTTATATATTTCTATAGCATTAGACTACTTATATCAATTGCAGACTACATAATGTCAAAAATAGAATAAAAATTGATAACTTTTACGTACAGCCTTTTGTATTAACAGTAGCGATATATACTTAGTAGTAATGGCTTCACTCGTTGGATGGAACAAAAAATTGAAAACAAAAATTCAAGTTTTTGTTTGTTCGGAGTTAACGCGACTTTTGTTCAATTAGAACAAAACTAATTAAGGTGGAATATAAAAATATGCGTGAAGTTCAATTCTGATATTTAAGAAGGAAATCGAGATCATGACAAACTTCAATAGACTTCAATAGAAATAAAAACAATCACAAATAAGACTTTTTTTTTATGAACTCAGACTAACAATTAATTCAAATTTATTGAAAATTACACGATATCTTAGTAGCGGCAGTAAGTGTCTTGTGGAATCGATCAAACATAGTATAAAATGACTTTTTGAATAAAAACTGAAATTTTATAACTCCGTAAAAATAACGTATTAACATAACTACCACTCCATATGGTCAATGCCTTCCACATTTCACAGCTATATTATATTTTTAACAATTATTTATATTAATTTTTATTATTAAATGTAATTCAATAATATTAATAATAGGTAATTTGTACACTATTCTCCAAATTTCCTCCAAGTTTAGGTCAAATCGAACGAACCGTTTTCAAGCTATAGGCGTGTCAATTAATACATTTTCTGGTCTAAAAGCAGCAGTATTTTTTTAATTTTTTATAGTGGATAGAATTTGATAAAATTGATACATAAATGATTATCTGTTTACCAATGCTCTTACTTCACTCCAAATTTGAGCCAAATTGAACGTTTCACAGTTGTAGACATATCAAGGAAAACGCGTTCGAGCGTATATAAGAGCAAGTAGAAAAAGGAATTGAATAAAATTGATACTACATTATTTTTTTATTATTACCTACCTTTTTCAAACTTTGAGCCAAATTGAAGGAGCGGTTTCTGAAATATTGGCATATCTAAGAAAATATATTTACGCGTGCGCAAGATGAAATTTGATAAAAATTGATATAGGGCCATCTAGACGCCAACCCGCACAATCTCTAAAAATTCATGAATATCAGATAAACGATAGTAGCCAAATTAGATCCTTGATGTCTGAAACGTGAAACGAAAATGAAAATTTTCGATTCTGAGCACAATTTTTTATTAACCTCTCGCACGAATACAAAGCTCTCTACCTTCGGTAACAAGGAAGCAAAAATATATATAATTACACTTATTTTCATATGAACTAGTTAGTTCCTATTAAGATAAAATTAGCACTTCGCCAGTTGCTAAGGGGCTGAGTTCCACCAGGCCCTCATTACTGTTCGGTATTCTTTACAAGCGAGCCCTCATAGTGTTAAAGTGTATTTAATTTTAAAGCCGATTGGAAAATATCATATTTATTATACTGTCTCTTTAAAAAAAAATATCGTTTTATGACGCTTACTGTTTATTACCTGTATTTCTCTTGGTAAATCTTATACTTTCTCTTCACCGATAGATACAACAATAAACAATCATTGGATAGCTTGGTTTTGTAGGCAGCTTAATAATGGCATGCCTGTAATGGGAAGAACAATTAAGTTTTGATACTAATCAATCAGTGATTATATTAAAAAAAGGTTTTTGTAAGAAGATATGTAACAGAAAAGTAACTTTTAAGTAACAGCAGAGTAGAGAGATGTTTATCATGCATGAATACATCGTTCATCGTTGATTCGATGGTGAAATGAGATAGCTGCTTCGCAGTGCCTGCAAGTAAATAGGAACTACTTCATACGACGAGTCGCAAGTAATAATTAAACAATTTGATATTTCGCGGTACTTTTTTTTTTTTTTTATAGCTCAAAGTATCGAGTTCATAAAAATATATTTTTGCAAAATTGGTTTTATTTCTTTTTCGAAATTGGAAAATATTTTGCTCTCTTGAAATATTGAGCTTTTTTTTTTTTTTTATATTTTTTAAGTATAGTATAATATACATATACATTCACAAGTGTTGTCTTTGCATTGCTCGAAGGCTTAAATGAGCTTCGGGTTTGATCTTATTGTTATCTAAAACGTAGATTTTTTTTTATTATATCTGAACGCAGAGTAATTGTTTCTTTAAAGTAAAAAAACTTTAATTTTAAAAGGACATTATTATATTGATAATCTATAAACAGACTATCAATATAATAAGTAGAATATCAATATAAGTAGACGAAAAAATTTAGATTATTTCACTTTCTACAAACATTTTTCTGATGATTGAAAGAATTTTTACTAATAGACAAATTTTAAATTCTGATAAACTGTATTTTAAAAGTTTTACTATGTAAAATATATTTTAAGAAAATTTGAAAATATGACAAAAAAAAAATTAAAATTTTGGTTATTTGCCAGGTCTTACTAATCAGAATTTAACTAAGTTTTTTTTTAAAGAACAATACTCCCCGTCATATAAAAAAAAAAAAATCTGTTTTTCAATAAACAATAAATCCTACAATGAAGTCTGGTTCAACTGCCAAAGAACGAAAATAATTGTTTTCAACAAAACACCACTTTCAAAGAGAAGGTGTGATGTTTTCATGTTACAGTCTATAATTAACGGGATATATAATTAAATCCATCCCTTTAACTATAATTAAAGGAATGGATTTAATTATAGATTTTAACTATAATTATAGATAAGCAGCATGGACACACAACAATTCTGAGCAACATTTACGCCAACAGGTGGAAAAATATACAGAACTGGCTTTTTCGAAGATTTTTTTTTTAAGCATCTTCATAGCTGTATAAACCTCGAAAGGCATTTTAATTTTAGTTATATAGTTATTTCGCTAATAATACTTTATTAAAAAAGCTTTTACGGTCGTTCAGCGATTTATATCTTTATCGCTCTTGTGTCTACGTTACTTATTACTTGTTAAAATAGATTATTCAGTCATTAGTAGATGTGGTAAAGTTTCTATAACTTAAGCGTTCATCATATCTTAACTATCATAACTTTGATTCTATAACAATTTTACTGAAAAAAAAAATACAATTTAGCTTCAGTTACCACTCTATAAATATTGTTGTGTACAAATTATTGTTTTTTTCCCAATACTTAATTGAAAGGATCACTGCAAATAATGTCTATATAACCGTTACATCAGCTTATTTATATTGCCTGAGTTCTGTCATTCACTGTATCCGAATACTGATGATACACCCACCAGTGCACAATAATAACTTAAAACCACAACAACCAGTAACTGACTACTGCTTCAACTACCTAGGAATGCACTATCTCATAGAAAGTAACATAAAAAAAGGAAATAAAAAAGAAATGAGTTATATTCTAGTGGTTAAAAAGAAAACGAGATGTTGGTAGAGGAAGAATAACTACGAGGGCTACTGAGCTCAAGACCTAGTATTTGCTTCCTGCTGGAACAACTACATCAAGTTATTACTCCAGCTCTCCGAACCTCTCAGCTTTTATGACCTTATTCCATTTCTTGTCTATCATCTTTACGACATTTATTTACAAAAGAAGATTAATGTTTTCTTAATATTGATAAGACGCTACCTCTTAACCAACTATGCTAATGGTTAAGTTATTTTACTAGTTTTGGTAATGTTTAAGGGAAATGTACGCAGGAACATTAGCCGAAAAATATATTTCTATTTTCAAATTATCAATAAAACCGTCAATTTTTTAACATTAAATTAGGTTGACGATCACCTATTAAAAATTATTATTAAGTTCCTTCTTGATTTCCAGAATCTGAGCTATGAATATATTAAATATACAGATCGATAAAGACCTAATATCGCATTGCATGATAAAATTTTTAAGTCAAATAAATCTAGTAGATTCTAATTTAAATAGTTGAATCTATATTTTCACAAAGAATAAAAGTAGCATGCATTACCAGTTAGAAAAAATATAAAAATCATCCTTTTCTCGGGCACAACGAGCGCGATCTTCCTTGACTATCTGAAATCGCTACCCCCGTTGATCCGGAAATCTAGTTATGTTGTTGTACATTCCTTCATCATAGTCACACAAAACGCGATCTGTCTCGTTGATGTTTATGGAAGGTTATCGAAAGAGCTTAGGCTTTGTTGTCTCTCATCGGCCATGAACTCGCGACATCCTCCTGCGTTTAGTAATGGTCGAAGTAAAGCCGTAGCAGTTATTCATAAGAGTGAGGCATGTGACCAATCATACCTTGAGCTCATTTTATTGATCGGATTGGTACTACGGAGGTGTCATAAGAGCCCTGATGGCACCAACAGGGTAGTCGCCAGAAGTGCTTGTAGCACTGTCCGATGTTGGCGGACGTAGTGGTTGTTTGTTAGAAGCTACTCAATCCCAGTGCTCTGGTTAACACACTCGAGTGGTTGAAAGTTAAGGTAGCAAGGATTTTTTGTTTTGGTCCTTTCCACGGACATCCGTCGTCTGACGGCATCCGCATCTTTTTTGTTATTGAAAGTTCAGGTTAGGAGAGAGGCCTTGTGTAGGCCGAGGGGCTAGGTAAGACTCCTCTTCGATTCCCACATCTCGTAGGCGGCGTACACATATCTCAATGATATGAGAATTCTTTGTATGAACAGCTACGGAAGATAGCGTTTTGTATGTCTTTGACAGTTGAGTAGATAATCCAAGTCTGATCCTGAAATAACAATGGAACCTTATATTAAAATGTTAAATTATTACTTTTGTTTAACGTAAAGTTCATTAATATCCGACGCACTTCCAGTGCACCAGTACTCTTTGATTCCATCCAGTTTCCTTTCTCAGACACAGTTTGATATCTTTGCTGTCTTTTAGAGCGAATACTAACATGGAATCCACATACTAGAACTCAACCAACGATACGGCCAACAATTCAGACTTCTTAAAAGAAAATCTGAACTTTCTGTTGAAAACAAATTGCTGATCTACAAGACAATCCTGAAAGCTATTTGGACCTACAGACTAGAACTGCGGGGGACAGAATAATATTCTAGCATCAAACGAATCCAATCTTTTCAGTCCAAAGATCTTCGAAAAATATTCGATGCTCCTTTCTATGCAACCAAGAAAACTCTACTCCAGTTCCTTAATCTCCCATTTCTCCTTGACCTTACCCCAGAAAAATTCTTCAAATTTTATCAGTAGTTTACATGTAATCCAAATCTTCTTTCACAGTCCCTATACAGCTCCACCCATCCTTAGAATCCTTGAAGTTCTGACAACGGTTCTCCGCACATAATTCACTCAAGCCATGCATGTCTGTAGTTTGACTCGGAGTTCTACTGAGTGATTACATTTTTTAAATATTATATAAAAGTATGCTTGTATTAAAGTTGCTATTTTGATTAATTTAGTTTCTTTTTGCTTATATATTTTACATTTACTTTTAGTATTATTATTTTTCTGTATAATTTTATTTATTTATTGCACTTAGAGTGTGAATGAGCTGCTCTACCACTATTACTGATGTCCTTAATTGTAACAAAATGTAATATTACTCAATGAAGAAATTATAATTAGAAAAAAAAAGTATGTTTAAAATGTTTTATACTTCAGTGTGAACAAATAGTTAAGTCATAAAACATTTACATACAGACCTCTTGAATCAGTAATTAAGTTCAAGTTCTAGATAACATCTATTTAAACATTATAAACCAATGCAATGTGCCATGATGTCATTGTATTCATTTGTTAACAGTGTTTAGAGTTGATCCGTCCTGGCGTTTTTCTCCGACACTCTGAAATATCACTTAATTCTTAACTAGTTGGCGGATGTGAGTCATATTTGCCGATACAGATCTAAACAATAGATGAGATCAAAGGATAGCGAGGAAACTTTAACGATGGTACAAGTAGAGGGAGGACAATACGAACAGCGGGGAGTTATTGATGGTACTGTGGATGAGGCCTTGTTTATTGTCCAATTACAAATAAAACACTGGACAGGGTTCCATTGTCCGTAGCCTCAATTACCTGTATATACGTACCGTCCGTTGGCCGTCGTACTTATTGGAATTCCCTCTGGTTTCCTTACGACGGTTACGGCATCCGGGGATATTGCGACTTTAAGCAAGGGAAATATTCAACTTGTTCACCTTGATCGCAGGGATATTAAAAGTTAATTAAAAACTTTGAATTCTTTTGATATAGTGAACAAATAAATTGCTTTTAATGCCATACTTTGCATTTAAATAGCATTATTTATTCATTTCTCCTTTTGAATCATTTACTTTACTATTTGGACTTATGGATTCGAGTTTTGTGGATCGTGAGTTTTATTTAAATCTCTCATATTCAATCCTTGCAATTAAAAATGCTCAATGGTTTTTACTTTGTCAAAAATAAAATTATCCGTAACGAACTTAATGTTTCATATTTTGCCATTTTAATCCAATCCAGATACCTATCCTTCCATAATAAATTTTAGAACCACTCAAATCCACTACTTTCTAACCTTGTGACCCCTTCAATTTCTGGTAAACCTCCTAGGCCTCTGATAGGAATATGTCAAGACGTTCTGATATAGAACTATAATTGGAGTGTTACCAATGGACAGTTTCTGTTCAACTCTGTACATGTCATTATACCATTTCCTATTTATTTGTTATATTTCTAGTATGTAGAGTAATAAATTTCAATAATTAAAAAAAAATAACTCTTAGACCAAAAATTATAAGAAAATTTAAATATTATAACAATTACAATTTTTTTTTTATTTAAAAGAATTAAAACCAAATTGTATAATTTTTCAATAATATAGCTCTTTATTTTTATTTTCCATTTTTTTAATAATGAATAGTTATTAAATTATTAAATAAATAAAAAATAAAAATAAATAAATATATTGACATGAACTATGTTGGCTATATGGACAACAAACAAAATTTCTTTGACGATCAATACATCAATGAAACATACAAAAATTAAAAGGTTTTTGAAATAAAATATTGTAAAATATTTCTCCTTCTCATTAAAATGAATAATTAACAGATTATTAAAATTTCTGTAGGAATAACTAAATCAGATGGCTGGACCATGGTAACTTACTTGGACGAGGCTATTTCACTGCCTATACTTTAACGCTTGATCAAAACAAATTAAATAAGTACTTTAAGGCGGATCATTTTTATTCATAAGAAATGGTAATATTTTACCATTTGGGAGGGAGAGGAGGCTTGAGGCTCCAGCCCGAAAGTTCTTATACATATTATATATAAACTGAATACCTTATACATTTAACATACCTTATGCACAAATGTTTGTAAATATTACGACTTTGAAGTAATATGTTTTTACTAAGAAATAAGACAAGTTTTGTTAAAACTAATTGTTTATTAAACTGGAAACACGCATACAATTTATAAACATAGAGTACAAATAAATATATATATATTTAGCTCTTCATGACAAAAATCATTGTGGGTTGCATTTGGCCTCCTGAGCTACTGTCGATTCTTCTGTATTTCTGAATTTGTGTATTTCACTGTATATTTCATTACAATTTCATTAAAAAATAATGAGAATGCTTAAATGATTGAGAAATTGGGCTAGACGCATTTCCCCCACTGTGCTTTAAATTTGATTAAGAATATTACGTAGTGGTGTTCAAGCCGTCTTTTTTTTTTCGGTGACACGGTGGTGAAGGTGAAAAGACCAACGATGCCCATTTCTAAATCTCAGTGACTGTTTTTTTTTTTGTACAATAATATATTTAGTTTTATCCTTCAGCAGTTTTTGTTCTCGACTAACTGCTATTTATGGGAAAGTAGTTGAAGAATATGAGGGTAATCGTTTTGCACGTTTTTTAGGACGAGAAATTTCAATTTCACTGTCGTCTAAAAATCTTGGTCTGATTCTGGAATTTAAAAATTTTACTGTTCATTTTCTGTGAAAATTACGTCATCTACAAAAAAAAAAATGTGAGACAGTTCTCTACCAGAGTCTTCAATATCGTTAGTCTCATCCAGTTGTTTCAGAATTTCAGGTAACGATTTCACAAATGTTAATAAAAATTCGAGTCTGAGTGAGTAATATTCCAAGAAACACACACTTAAATTTAAACATAAAAACTTTGTTATGAATATGCTTTGCTGATGGCGAAAAGGTACTGAAAGTCTAGTGTCGAAGAGTTATGTTTATCATAGTATTTTATTCAAACCTTGTTTTATTTGGGATGGTCGTAAAAAATACGATGGTTAGTACTCTAGCGCTATACACGGTGGGCCAGACCCCCTTACCGTGCACCCCCCCCCCCCACATCCCTATAAATTGCATATCGTTGTGTTCCTTGTAACAATTTATTAAAAAAAAGCCAATGTTCCCACAAAAAAAAGTGAACGCACTGCCCCAAAATGGCGTCCAAAGATGGCGGATTGACGACTTTGACTTTAGTTAGTTTTTTGGTCACTGAGAATCAGCATTAAGCTTAATTTCCTCATAGTTGGTCTTTTATTAAAGCTGAATAGTTATAGAATAATAAAACATGAAGAAATATTAAAAAATAATTGGCTAAGGCTATGAAAAACACCAGTAAAGTCAATTCACGTTTTTCCTCATTTTGAGATCAAATCCAAACAATCAGTTTTGGTTTATAGAAGAACTTATTGGGTCACCCTTTATATCTTTCTTTGTGCATAGAGAATAATTCATTCAATATTAAAATTTCCTATTTATTTATGATATAGTCCAACTTCTGCACAAAATAAAGGAAATAAAAATTAATTTTTTAATTAGTGATATATGAGTTTTACTAAACAACCCGGTAGCTATTCATTATATATAGTTCAGATTAGGTATATATTATTTTAGTTTATAAAAAAGGTATGAATATGACTCATTTCCTGGGAAGTATATAAAAATTTTAATTACTTCTAAGAATGATTCTTTAATTTTCAGTAAATATTCAAAACACAGTGTTAAATTGCAAACGTTAAATAAAAAAAAATCAAGATATTTAGCAAAATATTTTTTAATTAAGTTTTATTATTATTATTATAACATTTTTACAATTGAGGTATTCTTAAACGACCTACGTATAGAATAAAGGAGGTTAAAATTTAAAAAAAAAATAATAATTTTTTTTTTAAATTTTAATTTTTTTTTTTTACTATTAAATTATTGCATTAATATTTGTTCGTTAATAAAACCAATATAATGTACCAAAAATGTTATTATATCACTATAACTAAGCCATTTATGGGCACTGAATGGTGTGGTAGAGGCCTGTAGGCACCCACGCCAGTACCGCTTTTCTGCCGCATAAGTGCATTTTTTACGGAACTACATAAACATTTGTAAAAAATAATCAGCGTTTCAGAAAGAGAAATATATTCTCCAGATGGTTTATTTCAGCACGTTTTGCGTTGTTGTAGGCCGTTTAATTACAAACGACGCTTGATTTGTAACTTGAAAATTTTTTTGTTAAAAAAATTGACTTTACTGGTGTTTTTCATAGCCTTAGCCAATTATTTTTTAATATTTCTTCATGTTTTATTATTTTATAACTATTCAGCTTTAATAAAAGACCAACTATGAGGAAATTAAGCTTAATGCTGATTCTCAGTGACCAAAAAACTAACTAAAGTCAAAGTCGTCAATCCGCCATCTTTGGACGCCATTTTGGGGCAGTGCGTTCACTTTTTTTTGTGGGAACATTGGCTTTTTTTTAATAAATTGTTACAAGGAACACAACGATATGCAATTTATAGGGATGTGGGGGGGGGGTGCACGGTAAGGGGGTCTGGCCCACAGACTACTAAGTTATAGGGAAAGAAGAAATGAATTAGAGAGCATGTTCTCTCTAAATATTCCATACTGTAACAAGTGTGTAGTGGAGTGTTATATATGGCAGATTATGTACACACAGATGGCGTGAGCAAAGATGTGGGAGATGGATTTGTCACTGTCGTCACAGCTTTGTCACTTACATTTGATCATTTTTTATTTCTTCTTGTTATGTTTAATTTAAATATGTTTTTTGTTTATTATTAATTTTCTTTATTATTATTGTGCAAAAGCATTTCTCATATTGTTCAGTGACAATTCCATTAGTAATCTTTCATCAGCTGTAGTAGTTCTGTGTTGGCTAGCGAGGACTTTTCTTTTTCTATTTTATTTGCTGTTTTCTATTTATCTTTATATTTCTAGTTATCCATATAACATGAAAAGAAGTATAACTATACGTTTTTACGTAATAACTTTTATACAGGACGAATCTTTATTATCCTAACTTTTATATATGAGAACACTTATTGATTTCCCCTTACTTATCCATTCCCCTCAAATTAACAATTTACAAGAGTATTTTAAGACCAGCAATCCTTATGGAGCCCTATTCCTAACTAAGACATCACCGGCAACAGTAATGAAGCTCCAACACTTTCAGAACGGTGTGCTGAAAAAAATAGTGACGCACACGACTTTACAAAAAACACGTACGGACCTACTACATACCACTCTCGAATTACCGAAGGTGGGCGACTTTATTACAGGCGGGCATATCAAATTCTTTGATCAAATGTTCGACAAACCCACTTTTTAAAACACTTACTTCACTTTCTCACAAACCTATGAGATTGCAGACATACATTAAATATATATTACTAGATAGTGAAAATTGACATCTATAAGACGTATATCCTATATTTATGCTAGTGAGCCCCATCACGAGACTAAGACAAACCATAACTATGAATAACCAAAGTGTTCCCAATTCTTTATCCTCCTCTTAAAATGCACTCTGTGCAGTTCAAGAGGTCATGTTTAAGCCTCGTACTATCACTCTGTTCTCAACAGCACATCATTTGTGGATAAGAATAAAAAAAAAATCAACTATAACTATTTTCTTGATGTGAGTGTCTTGTCTGTTTCAAGACACCAAACGCTAAGACTCTTCACCAATCCTTCAAATTTATACTCATTAAATTCCAGACAGATTATGAAACGTGCCAGAATCATTGATATTACCTATGTAGAAGTCGTAATTAACCAAAATGGACAGAATAGTTGAACCAGCCTATGATGACTTGTAACTATATCTGGTATATGTATGAATGTATGAATAACACAGAGGAAAAAGATTTCGAATTCACGATTGTTCTTCAAATTCTGCTTAATAACAGGCATAATAATAAGCATGCCTCTTTTCCGACAAATCGGTCTTTTCAAATATCTTCTTTCGCTAAGGATTTATGTTTCTTGGGAATGCCTGTCAACTAAAGCGTAAAACCCTCAGGTCATCAACACTTGTTCTATTTACCGTTGCTAACTGGAATTGAGAAATTACTTTATGAAAAAAATGCGACTTAAAACAACCAATTAATCACCAACGCATACTTAATCTTTACTCCGATTTCATATTAAAATACACGGACATAACAATAGACTTATAAACGACATGCCCATCAGAAGGTAACTGCATGACTGACCTTTCCTGAATAAAGAAAAAAACTAGGAAGAGGTACTCCTGTGTATTGTACTTTCTCATAGTTAAAATGCATTTTTCAAATTCACTAGAAAATATTCATTCATTCATGTATGGCACAACATCCCGTCACCGAGACTGGGCCTCCTCCAAGAGCCTCCGCCAGTTGGCTCTATCTTCTGCTGCAGCTCTCCAATTCCGCACACCAAGCAGGGTTCTCGCATCATAGGCCACGTTGTCCAACCATCTCGTCCTCGGCCTTCCTACCCGTCTTACGAGGTGCAGCTCCTCCATCATTATTTTTTTTGGTATTTCAAGGGTGCTCATTCTGGCCACATGCCCTGCCCACCTTAGTCTGGCCAGTTTCGTATACGTGACTACGTCGATGTCTGCATAGAGAGAACTGAGCTCCCTATTTTTTCTTTTCCTCCAGACATCACCCTCCTTTACTGGACCATAAATCCTTCTGAGGACTCCTCGCTCAAAGACACTCAGCTTCATCTCATCCCTTTTGGTCATCGTCCAAGCCTCTGAGCCATATGTCAAAACAGGCCGAACAAGGGTCTTGTATATGATCAGCTTGGTCTTCTTTGAGAGGTACCTACTTCTTAAGTGTCGGCCAAGTCCAAAGACACATCTATTGGCAGCCGTGATCCTTCTTTGTATTTCTTGAGCCATGTCATTCTTGCTATTGATTTCAGACCCAAGGTATATGAAACTTTTCACTCTCTCAAACTTAAAAGAACCTACCTCAAATGGAGAGTTCAGATCAACCTCACCGCCAACTCTCATATACTTAGTTTTCCTCTCGTTGACTTCTAGACCAAGTGGTCTTGCAGCTGCTTCAAGGCTTATAAACGCTTCTCTGAGAGCCCGTTCAGACCTACCTACTATGTCAATATCATCAGCAAAACCAAGAAGCTGTGTCAGGCGATTGAAGATTATATCTTTGGTCTGAATACCGGAGTCTCTTACAGCTTTCTCCTCTGCCAAATTGAACAATAGACAGGCGAGGGCATCCCCTTGCCTAACCCCACTGCTCACTTTAAACTCTTCGGAGTCGTCAGAACCGACGCGTATTCTGCATCTCGAGCTGTCCATGGTCATCTTGATTAGGCGTACGAGCTTCTGAGGGATGCTTAGCTCCTCCAAGGCACAGTATAGTTGCGTTCTATCAACGCTGTCGTATGCTGCTTTAAAGTCCAGGAATAAATGGTGGGTGACTACCTTACGCTCCATAGTCTTTTCTAGGATCATCCTCAGAGAGAACAGTTGATCAGTCGTTGAGCGTCCTCTTCGAAATCCAGCCTGATATTTCCCCAGTTCCTTTTCAGAATACGGGAGGATCCTCTCAAAAAGAATGTTAGAGAGCAGCTTATAAGCACACGAAAGGAGTGAGATTCCTCGATAGTTAGCGCATTCTGTTTGATCTCCTTTCTTATGTATTGGGCAGATAATGGCTGTTGCCCATTCCGTAGGCATAGCTTCCTTCTCCCAGATGGTCAGCATTAAATCATGCAGAGCTTTCTTGAGTTCTTCACCTCCACATTTCAACAGCTCTGACTGGATTCCGTCCGGGCCTGGCGCCTTTCCATTTTTCAATTTCCTTAGGGCGTTTTCCATTTCCTCCTCATCCGGGGGTTCAATAGAATTCAGGGAGTCTTCCTTCATTACACCTACTTCTCCAGGCACCGTTCCTCTGTTTAATGCGCCTTTGAAATGTTGTACCCATCTCCTTAGTACGTCATCTTTGTGGCTTAAAAGAGTTCCATTTGTGTCTTTGCATGCCGTCACTCTGGGCCTAAAAGCTGCCCTACCCTCGTTTATTCTCTGAAAGAACAGGCGACTTTCATTTTGGCCTCGCAATGCCTCTGTGTCCTCCATGTTCTTATTTTCCCAAGCTCTTCTCTTTCCGCGGAATAATCTCTTCTCTTCGCGTCTTTTTCTTCTATATGTTTCTTGGGAGAGCCTTGTGGGACGCTGAACCTTCTTTCTGTAGGCTTCATTTTTCACTTTTACTGCTTGAAGGCACTCAGCATCAAACCATGGGGGCCTTCTAGATTTAGTCTCGTAGCCAAGAGCTTCTTCTGCTGCCTGTTTCATTGCGTTGCTGCATCTCTTCCACTGTTCATCGACCATAGAGCTGTCATTAATTACTTCTTCGTTAAGTTTCGTCTCCACAGCTTGTTGATACGAATATTGGTGGTCTGAGTCCTTAAGTTTAACCACATCAATCTTCTTCTTTGGTCGTTGGTAGTGGTTTTTAATCAGCGAAATTCGTGATCTGACCTCGGCAATGCTCAAATAGTGATCCGTGTCCATATTTGCACCTCTATAAGATCTTGCATTTATCATGTTGGACTTGTGACGGGCACTAATGAGTACATGGTCTATCTGTGATGCTGTTTGCCCATTTGGAGAGATCCATGTTGCTTTGTGGATATTCTTTCGAGGAAAAAGAGTTGTTCCAACAACCAGTCCGTGCAATGTAGCAAAGTTCACCATCCGTAGCCCATTATCATTACTGGTCTCATGCAAGCTGTGGGTTCCTATGGTCGGCATGAGTGCCACCTCCTTACCAACTTGTGCGTTAAAGTCACCAAGAATGATTTTAACATCATTTTTGGGGCAGCTTTCTGTCACGCGTCCAAGTTCTTCATAAAATGCTTCCTTATCCTCCTCAGGTGACACCTCTGTTGGGGCATGGCAGTTGATTAGAGAGAAATTAAAAAATTTTCCTCTAAGCCGAATGTAGCATAACCTTTGGTTAATGGGAGTAAATCGCATCACCAACTGTCGAGCTCTGCCTCTCACAACAAATCCGGTACCGAAGATGTGATGCTTTTCATAGCAGCTATAGTAGAGTGTATGGTACTTCTTCTCCATAATTCCCTGTCCTATCCATCGGACCTCTTGGATAGCTGCTATGTCGATTCTGTATGTGTCCACTTCTGCAAGGAGCGCACGAAGTGCTCCTAGTCTATGTAATGATAAAATGTTCCAAAATCCAATTCTTAGGTCATTTAGGCGTTTCCTGGGTCTGTTACCGTAATTCAGTCCGGCTTCTTCTCTTTGAGGTTTCGTAATAAGGTACTTTAGGGGGGGTGGGTTATCAGCCCACTGCCCCCGAGTCAGGTAGAGGGGCTGCCTCCTCCGAGCATCCTGACTAGCTCCCCCATCCGGGGCGGCTACCGCCACACTAGAAAATATTAGCTCAGTAAAATTCATGACAAGTGCGGATTAAGGTTTGAAGAGAAATAAAATAGGAAATATACGAAGCTCAATAAAAAATAGTGACGATCGATTAGTCTGCTAATTAATCTGTTTAATGAGATAAGAACAATCATTCGTTTTATTTCAAGTAACATTTCTGAATCAACAGTCATCTATATTTTAAATCAACCATTAATTGCGCTGTCGGGCTTGTTCATTTCCTTCATGAACTTGTAAAACGATCTGTATAATACATTTTTTTTTTTTTTTTTAGTATTACAACAATCTGTCTCTTGGACATTGGTTATAGTGAGGTAGGATGACATTCACACTATATGTACAAAAAAAAAATAAAATAAATAGAAACAAAATAATAATCAAAAGTATATACAATAGATAATAAAATAAAACAACCTAAAAAATAAGAAAATAAAAACTAAGCAAAAAAATCACATGCATACCTATATAAAATTAGTCGAGGGAACTCCAGGAGAACCCTGTACTATTCTCTCAACTGCGTCACTGGTACTAAATCCAGCGGAGTTTGATCGAGAGATCTGTATAATACTGAATATAAAATTAAATTTATATATATGTTTATGTAATTTTTTTTTGTATGAGTATATTAGCAAACATGTTAACAAAGGAACTACATATATATTGCATATTTTTCTTTAAAGGCTTGAGGTATTGATACGAACTCTCAATTCTCCGATGCTTCGAATTTTCCGCGGGAAATATGACTAAATTTTTACGTAAAATGGAATGGTGCACACGAATGAATCATAAAATCATAGGATATGTTACTACTTATAATCATCTTTGAATGTATACTAAAATTTCAATTATTGGAACCTAGTGGGTGGTTAAATAATTGCGTATCTGTTTCTAAGCCATCTATTTGACTTTTCCTATTTTCTTCATTGACGTTAGTTTCCGTATTTTATTCATTCATCTTAATTGTAACTGGTTTTATTTTTGTTTTCCGAAATATTGGGGAGAAGAGTATGGTTAAACGATATTATCACCCAATTTCTATTTTTATTGAGATGACTCTCACGAAATCTACTTCTATGCATGCCAACAAGAAACATACCAGCCGAAGAGATTATCGATCTTAATGCAGGCAATTAATACTTGAGGTGTGAAACAGAACAATGAGGCATCGGACACCCAACCAGCCTTATCTGATGCTGGGGAAGTGGATGAATAAGAACCATTATTACAGCCATTTCTATTCCCGACACGATACCCATCCGCTCGCCATATTGTAATGATAAAAACCAACACTGTCTCCTTTATCACCTACAATAACGGCCATCACAAGTTAATAGCCCAAAGGATGCCGAATTATTTTACTGTTGCCGATATGAATTCCCGAAGAACGGGTGGAATATTAATGAGCCTCTGAGATCATCTCCACTTTTAGAGTTTATCTCCTTACACAGGAATTCAGCTTTTCGCTGATTTATCTATTGGATGTTGTTTACACTGTACCCGTTCAAAGGCATGTCTTATCAGTTTGAAATAAATTAATTTTGGAATATTCCAATTCGATAAATATCATAGAAATGAAATCCTTTTTTTCTACTATTTATACTGTGGGAAAAAAGTTTCTTATTGCGCCTGTTACACATTAAATAATATAACTAAATATAAATTTTGTTTTTTCTTAGACAAAAGAAATAAATCACTATTATTAGGTAATTTCAGACTGTTTTATATGTTCATAGTTGATCAGAATTTTTTTACGTTGCATGGGCACCAAAAGCTAGTTTGCAAATAAAGTTGTAAAAATATTATAGAGACTATCAATGGTAAAAAAATCCTGATCTACTAAGAAAAAATCACATGTGGGTTAACTATAGATATATACAGAGTATTTCAGGGTTATATGGCCAAACTGAAAATATGAATTAAGGACCTCAAAACAAGAAAAAAAAAATCCTAGTAAGGAATGTCCGTAAACTCTTTGTTTAGGAGATATTCAACCCCTAAATATTTTCGTTGTTATGCATTATTTACATTACATTAAGTAAATAAAACTTATTTATTTTTTTCCACCAATTTATTAATTCTACGTAAACATTAAATTTATATTAAATGTTGTTCAAAGTGATTTCCTTGAGCATTAAGATAGGCTCGGCATCTTTCTTCAACAGCATCTGTGGCAGAACGGCACTGGATTTGTGTTATTGTTTCACAAGATTCAATTATTACTTCGTAAAGAATTAAGGTCATTGACCAGACTTGCATCGACTTTGCGTTTAATCTCACCCCAAACAAAAATAAAGTGGTACCAGGTCTGGAGAACGTGCAGGCCAAGCCACTGGTCCTGCACGGCCAATCCATTGGTAGGGATAATTAACCATTGTCGTGGACCTCTTCCGTTCTCTGTTCATGTTCACGTTTACTCAATAAAGTAGTTAGAACAAATAAATAGGTTTTATTTATTTCAAAAAAAGTAAATAATTCAAAACAACGTAAATCTGTAGGTGTGAATATCTTCTAAACAAACCGTTTGCTGGTATACCTTCAGGGAAATTTTTTTTCTTGTTTTGAGTTCCTTAGTTTATTTTTGCTGTTTGGCCACTTAACCTTGAAACATCCTGAATAATAAGACTTGAAAATTGTTCTAGTACTGGATGAAACGTTGTCTTTTAAATTGTTTATTTTACAAAAGCAATAAATCTATGGTGATCAAACGGCCTTAAATTTATGAAGAGAAGAAATTTAGGATAATGTATGATTGGGAATAATGGTAATTATACATAATAAAATTAATTGAATTTTTATTGATTTTATAAATGCTTTATAAGCAGAAGCACAAAAGAAAACTTTGAAAATTATTTTAATTATCCACAACAAATAATTTTTTATTCCTATTACTAAATGAGTATAAACCTAAACAACAGATCTATCTTATGCATGATACTGAAATTCATAGTATAATTTATTAATAAATGTAAAGCCTTAATAAAATTTACTTGATTGGTCATTGCTTTTATAAATTTAACAAGAACAAGCAAAGGCACTTTGAAAATATCAATAATTTTCCAGAAACATTGTTTTATTGATGTAACGAAATGATTATAAATCTCCAACTACAGACTTCAGTTAGAAAATTACAATTGATTGGTTGAATTTTTACTGTTTTAAAAATAATTTAATATTAAATGATAATCATATGTCTTTGGATTATTATTTCGCTTTTTCTGAGCCTGATCTAAAAAATTTGGTTATTTTGTACCACATTATTATTATCAAAAGGCATTGGTTAGATTTTTTAGAATATTTAGTTATTTAGGTCATGTCAGATCGTTTCAAAAGGGTGAGAACTAGTTAAAAAAATGTTATTTAGTTGCATTTTTTTTTATACAACGGAATTGATCAAAAATGGTTTGAGCCTTGTTTCGAAAATTGTTTTAAAAAGTAGTTATTTTTATTATTAAAAAAAATGTAAATATTTTATGTGGTGAGTTATTTTGTTCCCCGAAGATGGAGGAACACTCCGAGAGTTTGGTTTAATAATGCTATTGTCAATTAAGACATTATACTAAAAGTAGTTTTTTCATTAATGACTGTCAGTACATTTATGCAACATTTCGATCTTTTGTTACTTTCATCTACCTGTATATGTAATCTATATTAGGAGAAAGTATTGCTATCGTGAAAATTTTCGAATCTGATTTTCCTACGGAAATACATGTTTTGAGGTAACCTAAATCCAAATAACCAAGTCTCGCAAAATGGTCTGTGTGCTTGTGGGTATGTCATCAGTCTAGCTAAAAAACTAAAAATTCTATCATAGTGAAATTGCATATTTAAGGTCTGTATATATATGGGATGATGCAGCGACTTTTATGTCAAAATCGGCTAAACGGAAGTGGTACTTTATATTAGCGATTTTAAGCATTTTTACAATTTTATCGAATACGGCTCTAACGATTTTGATTAAATTCGGCGTATCATTGTATAATTAAGTTGCCTTTAATATCATTTAGGTCTTATCCACATTGATGTCACTTTACAGAGCTTAGATGCCCAACGTTTAACATGTCTTTCTCTAAAGTACCATTAATTTGGTTTATTTTAAATATTTAACTATCTCTCATTGTTAGGAGTTATAAAAAAAGGTTGAATATAACTTTTGAAAGACTTTTATAATTAAATAAAGGAGAAAAAAAAGAAAAGTGTTTATCCAGATCGAAAATGAATCTCCGGAAATAATAGTCAGAAGGTATACTTATAACATACCATTGGAAATCGAATAATTTTAGCAAAAACCAATACCTAATATAGAAAAACGAAAAATTATAAATAATAATTTGTGAAAAGTAATATTATTTATCAGAGATCACACGTTTCCAAGGAAATTTACTAAACTAAGTGTAAACTTAAAAAAAAAATTTAAGTTTGAAAAAAAAAGGATAAAAATATTTCATGAATGTATTAAAAATATGTTTATAACCTTAAATAAACTTATTCTAGTTTAATAATTTTAGATCTGATATTATATTTATATAATTAGGCATCATTTTTATTCCGAAAAACCGAGATGTAACCTTTTATAAAATCAAATTAGCGAATAATTTGATGAATATTCCTTTCTTGAAATCTCAACATTATCCACATACCATTAATGTGAAGAGATTTGACCTAACTATGGCAGGCAATGAAAATCTCGCAATTTTATTTTAGTGAACTTTACAATGAAAAATAACAGTTTAATAACAAATAAGCGAACAATCTTTAAACATTTATAGGTTGAATATACAGATATACTTTTAAATCTCTCTAGATATGTACATATTGCTCTGAGACTGGAGTTATGTGGTTCACAAAAATAGAAATGGAATGATTCCAGATTATCTGTGATGCGAATAACTATAATTTTGTAGCGCATAGTATTTTTTTTTCTCTTTCTCTCGCCTCTACCCTAAAGGGTCATTTAATAACTAATAAGCGAACAATCTTTAAACATTTATAGGTTGAATATTGGGAAGGATAGTATTTATTCTTTATACTAAGAGATCATTTATAAATATCAATCGTTTAATCCATAATGTTCTTCATACAGCTAATATGTCATGATCACTTATATTTGCTTTATATCCATAATTCCTCACAGCTAAATCGCTTCTCCAGAATTTTCCACATCACAGATGATTGCTGATTTGCTATTAAAGAAAATAATGATTATTTTCTAGTTTGGGTGTAACATATCCGTTACTAAGTAGCCAATTTGTATGCGTCAAAATTTTGAAAGCTGTTAAATCCTAGACGATGGTTACTTTCACTGCTCACGGTCCATATGGATTGATGAGTTGTGTTGCTACTTCCGTCCTAATTGGAATGTAAATTGCCTTTTAACAGAGCCGCCAGATGTTACCCAATGATAAAATAGTAAATTACTCCGACACACTGTGAGTAATTGAAACGAAAGGATCTGTCGTAATGTGTGGGCGGATAGACTCAAAACTTATCTATTTTTTTTTTCGTTTTGCTTTTTATTTATTTTTTTCTATTTTAGAAAGGGCTCGGCTTAAAAGGTTCCAGTGTTGAGGACGCTTGAAGTGATTTTCTTGGAATTATTCCTGTAACTGCATAAAGAGGAAAGGTTGTGGTCGTAAATTTATATTTATCTCAGGTATAGAACAATACTAAGATTATTTTATGGCTTGTTCAACTTTCTAGCGCCTCTTTTTTGCTATTTAGTTTTGGACCAGGATTCACCGAGTTTTATTCTGACTTTGAGCAACTTCAATTAAAACTTGCTTGGTTTCGTTCTTAAAATCATACTTGGCTTTTAGGACTTCCATGATCAGAACCATGAGAATTTTCATTTTCATTAAGGATGCTTTTCATCAAAGCCGTCTAATTCTTCAAGTTCAACAATCTCTCCTACGTATACTAACCTTATATTTTAATTTGAATCATTATTCGATACGATTAAAGTTACATCTTGGATGTTATTAGTAGAGTGATTTATGTCCTTCTTTTCAAAATGGCATCCATTTATCCTATTTGTGTATTAGAACTCCAGTTTTTTGATCCGAACGGTATTTCTTAATGTTTTTAGGTTTAGGAAATTTTTATTTTTTATTTCTTTATTGAAATTAACAAGAGTATAAATAAATGCAACAAATAAATCGACTATACGAATATAAAACAAGACGTGAGCTTGTGAAGTAGCTACCCATTGGCAACTTTCCAATAATTAAATTAATTTAGGAAGTCCTTTGGGCATCTTCTTTTCAGACGCCTCAGAGTATTGACAGGAATTGTTTTGGATTAAAGGTTATGAACTAGAGGCTTGTTGTGACCACAGAGTTTGGAAGCCAAAGTGGAGTATCTTATTCGAGCGAATTCTTCAGCAAAGGGAATATTGTTGTCTTTATGGATAGTTTTATTTGTGACATGATAGGCGGCATTAAGGATTCTTGAATGTATAGACTGGATACGGGAAGAACTCGATAATTTTGTGGAGCTTCATTTTTAGGAAAATCATCTTGCTTACTGTTGGAAGATAAAATAATTAGTTAGACTTGATAAAAAAAATCTTATGTAATGCCGTAGCATATTCGTAAACCAAAAACATTCGTGAGAAGGAGTTGGTCCGGAGAAGTGCGGTAAAATAAATACTAAATTTAAAAAAAATTTAAATTTTTATGCGGACGTTCCGACCCAGCTTGCGGGTATTCATCACGGCGTGGTATGTAGCACTGTGGGCAGTTGAGAGACAGTTATGGATTCATTCTGGATCCATGGATAAATTCAGATAACGAACATCATATTAACTACTTCCTGCAGTGCCACAAGCCACACCCTGATGAAGGTGGGTCGAAACGTCGGTATGGAAATTAAAATTACTATTTTTTAAAAAATTAATATTTATTTGACCACACCCCCCCCCCCCGACCAACTCCTTCTCATATTATATCCTGGTCAACCATCTCTATATCATCAAGAATATTAGTATTTTTGTTGTTTAATAAGTTCTACTTATCACTTCTGAATTGGTCCTCTACTTCTCTTAGACCAACATCTGACACGGAATCATCTTACAAGATTGACGAGCGGTACAAAAACCTACTCTTCATTTTGATCCATTCAATATTACTACATTGTGATTTTTTACCAGTAGTTTGAACTTTCATTATATTTTAGGTTCTGTCTCTTCATATTTTTTAAAAAAATATTAATTTAATACAGAAAATAATTTAAAATTAGATAAAGAATTGAAACCATTCAAAATTATTGTTTTATCCCTGCTGCTTATATTTTCTACATAACTTATGTTTGCTTTTCCTGCTGCTCTAGGTAGGATGTTTGCGGGAGTAAACTGTTTCGTATTCCTGAGAATTAATGCTAAGATAAGCCGTATACAATATTTTTATAAGATATGTATATTTTATTTTTTCTTCGGAACTGATTGTCACTTCGCTGACTGATCGGTCGCCGTCCTTTATTATACCTCTTTGATGTGATGGACCTAGAAACATCTCATACTCAAGGAGCATGATTATACGAATATCCAGGTGGTTCAATCGAGTACTTCCACCCGTAACGTATATAAGGTTCGGAATATATGTATTGATCGATTGATTTACCTAAGGTAAATGTAAAATTCACATTACTATTCGCATTCTGTGTAAATTTGTTTAAGGAAGACTGGCGGATGGGTGGCGAAGATAGCTCTAAGGAGCCACCCACAGCGATGACCAATGGGGAGATCCCTATCAGCTGGTGATGCAACACCTCTTCCTCCTAATGTCATTCCCTTATATTATCGTGTGTCGTGAGTTTGAATTCACTCAGTTTATAGAACCTATCGAATATGTGTCTTATGGCTGTTATGTCATTCCTGCATGATAACAATTTACTACCATCTAGTTGTGGTATTTATGATTTTAGAAGCTATAATATCTAAAAATATAAAAACATTTCGATAAACGGTTTCACAAAATGTTAGTTTAATTCGAAGTTCCAGGTCAATAAGAAGGTTTAAATTAAATATTGACAAATAATAAATGAATAAATTGAAAAAATATCCAGGTTTTCCGGGATGAAATTTTAAGTTAAAACATTTTTGTTAAAAGAGTGACTTTTTTTTTCATAAATGACGATAGATTAATTGTTTCTTTCATTTAAAAAAATGTTAATAGGAATGAATGAATGAAAATATATTCTAGGACTGTTGTCCCTTCAGAACAAATTAGAAGTACTTAATATATGTATATGTGGTCATAAATAAAGTAAATATTTACAACATTAGTTATTTAAAAGTAAAAGAAGAAAAGAGAGAAAAAGACAGGAAAAGCGTACACGTATGTAATACGAATCGAGAAAATTAAATTAACAGAAATATTTTCTGGGGGTGCTTAGACAGCTCGTAATCAGGCGGATTAAGAAAGGTGTTTAAAGAGGAGAGGTTTGAAAGAGGATTGAATGTGTTAAGAAGATTTACTTTATTTTTATTTATTGATTTATTTATTATTTCACTTATTTAAGTTATTCTATTTTTCATATATTTTTCTATTATTTTTCTTATTTATTTTTCTTCTAGTAGAGTGCTACCAGTGGGTAGTTTATCAACAAGTGTTTTGATGTTTTTATTTTCTGTTATCACAATTACATACATAATGTATTCTTTCTTAATGCAGTTGTAAGTATCATAAATAAAAAAAAAATTGTCTTCTGACAATTTTTTATTTATTTGTCTTTTTAATTATTTTTATTTATTTCCCTATTAAATATATATGGTATATGTATATGTGGTATGAATGAACAGATTTAGCCTTAGCACTTATTCTCCTTCATTGTGGCAGATTTTACTATTTACTATTCAAAAAAAAGTAAAACTAAAATGAAATAGTTTAAAAATCAATTAATTTCAGTGATTTTATATTAAGTTATTTAGGAAACATTGTCGTTGAAGATATAGTAACGATGAAAAGAAGTTTTAAAATAATTTTAAATTTAACCAGAGGTGAACTTCTTTAATTCATGATGTTAGAAATATTCACTTTTAGGTAAGCGAAAAACTAAATAAATGATTGTAATATTCAGAGAAAAAATATTTAAAATACTGTATATATTACATTGATTTCACATTAAATTTCAATGGATTATTCAAAATAAACCTTGATTTTATGGTATATTTTTCTTGGTGGTTGTAAGCAGCACAGTTGGCTTATAAAAAAATACTTCAACTTTCAACCCAACTTAGCTCAATATTATATTAAGTTCGTTGTCATTGCAAAAAATATGTTGACGTCATTTTTCAGTAAAGTTGATTGAATACTAACCTTAACCTCATCGATGTTCTTAAGTCAGCCCAATTAATGATACTTAATTGAAACGCAATGTCCATTCCGAGGGAAATCAATTTTCAATCAAAGATTTTTTTTCTATATTAAAATAATCCTATAATTGCAAAACTTTTGAAACAAATAATGTTTTAATAATAATTAAATAATATTGTGTGACTGAGAATTACAGATCACAGAAATGTTAGTTCTACTAATTTTATTGGTAATCACCGACACGAGTTCTTTTAAATCAATCATAGAATAGAATAGAAAATAGAACTTTATTCTGGGACGAAGTCCCCTTAGAATAACAAACATGAATTAATACAAAATAAAATACCAATCTGGCCAAAAACTAACTTATAAAAATTCTAACATAATATACATTATTTAAAAAAGTAGTATGTAACCACTAAGAAATAAACAAAAAAATATATACACATATATATATAAATACACGCACATAAAAATCATAGATCTTAATATAAATAAGATTGTTCAGAATTGTTGACAATTTAAATTATTATAATACTCCTTAGCTCCTCCTTCTTAAGCTTTTGAAATTAAAAGAAATAATTGATTATTTTTATCTTTTTCGTCTAGGATTATGTTAATTTATCTGATTTATTGCCCTGTTGTTTCCGGTGAAAGTGGTAAAAAAAAAAAAAAAAAATCAAATCAACCATCGTACGTTTCGTCATCCTAAACTACTGTATTTTTTACATAAAAAAAACTTGTACAGCGGAGATAATCCCGTCAAACCGTTCTGAAGTGAGCTACTATCTATTTGAGGAATGATTTACTTACTTAATTTCATAATAAAATTTGACGAAAATAGCGTTCCAATCAAGCTTTGGCACAAGTACTGAAGAAATAAAGTAAAAATGTATTTTATTCATTTAAAGAACACAAATTGTTTTTAATGTAGAAGTTTATGCATATACGAAAAACAGGATTCTTTCAGAAAAAAATGCTGTTAAAATAATAAAGTATGTTGATTAAATATTCTTTTCCTGGCTTTCGATTATTTTAATATCAATCGCTGTATAATATACTTTTATAAAAATCGACATGATTTGTCAAGTTTCAACACATGTCAATACAGTGGAGATAATAGTATTTCTGTTGGATGTTTAATAAACGTGATCTTGTTCAAGATATAATTATATATACTTACAATTATAGTTAACTAGCTGATGTACCCATCGTTGACGGGTGCATAGTTAAAATTTGAGAATCTTTTTTTGAGATGGGTTTTGTATTATGGTGGGAGGAGGGTGCAAATTCAATTTCATAAAATTGGGTCAGGAGGGAGGAGAATGGTTGTTTTGAATTTTTTTATGGCGGGGCCTATGAAAATCAAGGCTTCGCAATAGTCATAACAAAAACATTATCATTCGACTATTTGTTTAGGTACCACACAACTAAACTGACCACCACTGAACTATTAAAATTTGTTAAGTGTTTAATTTTCATTTATGATGAAGCGAGTAGATTGTGTAGTTGATTAATTAATGAAAAAGAGTTGTAATCTCTCCACATCTTTAAACTCTGCTAACTTTATCGCTGGCAAAATAACCAAAATAACATTGGACATGGAGTCATCTAAATCCGTGTAAAATTAGAACTTGATCTGAATATTGTGGCGGGCGGGGTGAAATCTTTGATTTTTTTTCCAATTTCCGGCTAATCCGTTTGGTTAATCCTAAAAATGTATACGACAACATTTGTTAGGCTCGAAAAGTTGAATCGAATGACACCTTGAACGGGAAGATCGAAAAAGTTGAAATATGAGTGTGTTTTATGTGAAAACGTGTTACAGATGTTCGGTATTTTTCTCGTTGAGTTGGGATAATTTTTTTTTCATCAATTGGCTAGCGCAACTTTTAAATGTGGCTCGTGGTAGAGTAGGTTGGGATGGGAATCGAAGTAACTGCCTAATCGGGATTTCTAAACAAAATACTCAAGAATACATAACTTTGGTTCTACTCAAATTTTGTTTTCATTTAAAGCCTATATTTTAAGTCAAGCAAACCTAAATGTAATGTCAAAAGTCTACCATTAGCCATTGCCGAGCTTACCACTGACAAAATTTCGTTGGACAATGCGGACATCCAGACAGACAAAAAATTTGTTAAAAGTTGATTTGGTTTCTGTAATGTATAAAACAGAAAGATATCATGAAACGGGTTGATTCTATTCAATGTACAGACAAAACCTTTGTTTTCTTTATTTTGATGTTCTTTAACCTTTTAAAACATATGTTTATTATGAACATTAACCGAGATCTCTTTAAAAATTACTCAAGAATTCAAAACTTTGGTTATACTCAATATTTTGTTTTCATTTTAAGCCTATGTTTTAAGTCAAGCAAACCTTAATAGAATGGCAAAATTTCAAAAGTCTACAATAAGCATTTGCCGAGCTTACCCATGACAAAATTTCGTTGCAGTCCGGATATACAGACAGACAAAAAATTTTTTAAAAGTGGATTTGGTGTCTGCAATGTTTGAAACGGAAAGATATCATAAAACGGGTTGATTCTATCCAATGTACAGACAAAATCTTTATTTTATTTATATAGATATCTTTTGTTATTTGTTTTATTCTCTTCATCGTTAGAATTGTTGTGGAATGAAAAGATCCCTTAGATATCATGAAAAATGAAAATAAATATTTGATTTGATATTTGAATTTTTAAATTTGTATTCTTGATAATCCTTTTATAATCAACAGTTAAGAAATGAACATATTTTTCTCTACAAATAGCTTGAAACTCACCAAATATCTTGAGTTCTTTTATGTAGTTGGATCTTGAATTATTATTTATTTTATAGGTATTGAATTTTTTTAATTATAAAAGATTGGAGTAGGTAATGTTGTTTACTATACGATCATATTTGCGATATTTTTCAAGGAACATGTCCATGAATTTGTAATCTCATTTTTTTCTTCTTTTAAAGACAGGTGATGATATCATCGAGGAATACTATGTTTAGAGTATGACTTGGTGAAATCGCCCACGGGTAAGTGCTAGGTGCTTAGGTCCTTAGACTTTTATGGTCAATTCATGATGTATTAAAAAAAAAAATAGTCGTTTCCTGCAGTTAATCGTTGTTATATAAATCATCAACATACGTCTATCTACACTTTAAACAGGTTAACGTTTTTTTTTTTAGTTCATTTTCCGTTAACTGCAGCAGGCCTCATTTTATACGAATTAGTGATTTGGTATTTTTACTTAAGACTTATTAATTACAGATGTTTCAATTCTTTTTTTCCTTACTTAAAATTAATTAGTTTATTTATTTATTTGAACTTTTCCTATACCCTAAAGGGTCATTGGCGGTATGCTGTTTCTTATCCCTTATATTTTTTGGTATAGACCGATAATTTTCAAAGAATTCATAATTTTTTCAATGTGTTTTCGTTATCTTCTAATAGCTCTTTGATATTTCCTGATACTCCGACAGAGGCTCGTGTGCTTTTGAATTTAATACTGGCTAATGGTGAAGTTTTCACTGCCATTATCACAGAACTCTTTCCAAATCTAATTTTTGAAGATATTCGAGAAGATATTCGAGAGAGTGCAATGGCCAATGTGAAAAAGGCATATACCAATTTCTTATCGCCTGTGCTTTCTCTTGCTCATCTTCCATTTGCGAATTATTTGATTTCAGATAACTTTATGTCAATGTTTTTCTATTCATTTTCCCATTCTTTTAAAAAAATTCACGTGATATCACGGGTCCAATCTTTTGGAGGAACTAGTTCGATGTTATTTGCTTTAGGATCAATGTTTTCTCTTCACTTGGTAGCAACACGATCAGCTTTTACTTTGCCTTGGATACCGGAATGATTATGTATTCACAAAAGTATGACGCTTTGATCGTTTGACTGAATTGACCAGAGAGTATTCTTGGTATCTAATATTATTGTCTTTTTTTCTTCATTGATGCTTTTTAAAGCCATCAGGACACTCCTTCAATCCGTTATAATTGTCGATTGTACAATTGTCGTTTTCTGTATATATTGTAAGGCTTTCTTTACAACTGAACACATGCCTGGCAATGCTTATAGTAAGAACTCATTTCGATCGGAACTTCGAACCGTTGCGACGGTGTAAAACGTTTTATGGTTGTTGAGTGTTCCCATTTTTTCTAAAATTTGTTTGAATACTTGGGATTAATGTCCAAGAAAACAACTAATGTTGATATGATAGTTTATTGTACTATTTTTCATTATTTTCTAACCGGAGCAAGGTCAATTAAATTTTTCACTTTTTTTTGGTTTATAATTTTAATGTAATATTTTGTTATATTTAAATTATTTTTCTAGAATTAGAATGGATAATAATAAGTTTAATATTCTCACTACCAAGTTAAAAGGCTGTTTCTATAATATTTCCTAATTCCTCCATAGAGGTTCGTGTGTTTTTTAATTTAATACCGCCTAATAATGAATGTTTCACCGCCATTGTCACAGCACTCATTACAAATGGGTGGATGAAATTTTTGCAGAAAATATTACCACTAGGACTTTCTCTTTCTCACCTTCCACTTGCCAATTATTTGACTTAAGGTAATTCTGCGTTACTGTTTTTCCATTAATTTTCCCATTATTTTAAAAATTTACTTGATATCACAGATCCAATCTTTTGAATACCGGAATGATTATGTATCCACAGAAGTATGACGCTTTGATCGTTTGACTGAATTGACCAGAGAGTATTCTTGATATCTAATATTATTGTTTTGTCATTTTCATTGATGCTTTTTAAAGCCATCAGGACACTCATTAAATCCGTTATAATTGTCGCTTGTACAAATGTCGTTTTCTGTATTTATTGTAGGGCTTTCTTGATGGTTGTAACTTCAGTACTAAAAACTGGCAATGCTTATAGGAATAATTTATTTCGATCGGAGCTTCGAACCGTCGCGACGTTTCGACGTAGTAACGTTTTATTGTTGATGAGTGTTCCCATTTTTTCTAAAATTTGTTTGATTATTTGGTAATAATGTCCAATGGAACAACTAATGTTGATATGGTAGGTTATTGTACCAGTTTCCAATATTTTCTAATCGGAGTAATGTCAATTAAATTTTGCAATTTTTTGGTTTATAATTTTAATGTAATATTTGATTATATTTAAAGTAATAATAAGTTTAATATTCTTACTACCAAGTTAGAAGGCTGTTAATAAACACTAGAACAGTGGCTGCACACCCCCTGGGCTTGAGACCGACCTTGCCTCTTATCGTGCTCTGTTTCCTCTCAGCTGCTCAAACAGCCTTCCACTTATCGCTCCTGCTATGCATAATATCTGCTCCTTTGTCATTTTTCTAAATATATATATTTTTTGCATTACGTTTGATTCAACTGCAAACTGTTACTGAGCATCGATCAGACGGATCACTTTAGCAAATTTGAGCATATTTTTTTGTATAGCTTTAGCTCTTTAGCAAAAAGTAATAAAGGATTGAACAACTTCGAAGGTCCAAGAGCTTGAAGATTATCAATGAAACCAAGCCACTGTGTAGTAATAAAAAACAGCGTCTTAGTTACACTGAAAAAAAAAACAACAGCTTGTCAGGATTTCATCGAAGGCACTGCATGGTATTAAGGACGTGAGATTACCGATTGCAATGAAACTTTTTTATAGTGCTACTAGTTCGAAATATACTAGTCCATGTCTAATATATTTATATAATAATTCGAGGGTGCTTGCAAATGCGCCTTTGGACCTGAGAATTTTTTTTTTATAAAACTGTAACTTGTTTTATATTATTTTTATCTACTTTTGTGATGTATATATTTTCTTAGTATATTTTTTTTTTTGCTAAACAAGAAATAAGATATTGCCGATTGGATTAAATGAAATTAAGTGTATAATAAATTACAAAATACAAATACGTAATGTTGGCCAAGTAACGTTTTGTCATGAAAAATAAATTTAGATTCTTAATACGAAACTATATTAAAATTTTAAAATATACATATTTGACTGTATTATATTGGAAGATTTTTTTTTTGATGTCATTCACTCTAGCATTCACAACGTTGGGAAGCTGAATTAAAGTTCTTCCAAACCATATCAATAGCTGTTTTATTTTAGGCTTTAATAAGGAATAAATAAATAAAAATTGCTTCCAAGCTTTACTTTATATCCATATCACTAGTTTTTCTACGAAGATGAAAGGCTTGTGCCATTTTGTGTTGCAAATATATCCCTAAATCCCTGTCAATTATAGTGCTTATAATAGATGAGTCATGTTGAACTCATCATAATTCTGGTGCTTATGTAAGCAAAAAACCATGTGGGCAAAAAGTTTTATTTTTAAAATTTCGTAGTAAAGATTTTTCGAAAATTTAGATCCAAATCTAAATTTTATTTTTCCTTAAACTAATATTTGAACTCATTTTGCTCCTTCGTTTGGTACATATTATATTAATATTATACTCATGCTATAGTTATATGAGAAACATTTTTTTTTTCTATACCAGATGGATATCAAGAGTAAGATTACATGCAGAAAACGTGGTTGTTGCGATTCAGTACAGAGGCAAGAAAATTTATGTATTATTAATGAGATACACAATCAAAACATCCGTATTTGTATCTTACATAAAACCAATCATAAACAATCAGCTACAAACTAAGTCTTTATTATAATCTTTAAATAAAAAATCATAGAAACATTTAAATATTAAAGAAACTTGTTTAATTAAAGATTAAAGATCAAGGATATAATCAACAGCGAATTGTATAATTTTTGAGTTATGCACAGATTGAATATGTAAAATTTTCTTTTCTTTTTAACTTATTTCTCCCGACTTATCTGCGAGATTTGCCATTTTTCGTATCTGGAGAGCAATTTAATCTTCAAACGAAGGCTAAATTATTGGATTTGAAGAAGGATGAAGTGGTTATGGATTTTGTAATGGCTTCAATTTAAAGGAACTTGCAAAACAAAGAACAGCATATGGATAAGAAAATAAATTTGTATAATTATATATAAACTTCATTTTTCATATTTTTTCACTTCCTCAATTCTTAACACAGTTTTGTTGTTAGTTATCGCTACTCCTAGCGTGACCCTCTATTGATGGGTGCGAAAACATGCTGGGATATCCTGTTTACTAGAAAGATTTGATAAGAGAGTGTTTTTTATGTGATTACTTTTCCTAGATTTTTTTTAGAAATTGGATTGATGACTTGTCATAGTTTGTTGAAAATTTGTGTTAATATTGGTCAGTTGTCTCAACAATGCTGCCATTCCTAAACCCATCGAATACTCAAAGATTTGATGATATCAGATTCCTATATTATCCCCACATTTAAAAGAACGACACTCGAAAATATATCACTTTACTAACAGTTTAGATATATTACTGAATGATCAGGAATTTCTTTCCTATTTTGTACCATTCATATTCGCAAACATTTTAATATTTACCAACTTTAAAATTCCTCCATATTATCAATTCTCGTGATACAGCCATAGAGATAGGATAAGATTGTATTCCAAATTAGTTTAATAGGACATGATTAGCACGGCAACAAAAACAGGTATTGGAGAAGAGACAACTCGAAGGGTTCAGGAATGTCTTTGGAATGGGCTCATCGATCGAATTACTACAAAAAAAATTTAAGAAACACGACCTATCGGAAGATACCCGACGATTTACGTCAGATACATCACCAACTAAATTAGCTTACAAAGAATGAAGGTTGTTTTAAGTGGTCTACAAAGATCGATTTCTTGACCAGACATACTCCGAAGAAAATAGACCCAGCGATTTTATCAACATGGAGTAAATTATTTAAATAAAATTAAGTAGAGGAGTCCAATGGAAAGAACCTATAATTAAAAACAACTGGCAGTTGACAACTGCTATAAGAATCGAAGACCAACATAAACCTATGGAATATAATAATATAGTTTGAACCAATCCATCTGAAAGCTCCTGCATAACTATGAATGTTGGCTAAGGACGACGTGGGAGACCAAACACCAAATAGATAGACATGCAGTCCTGAATAGAAAACTCTTATTCATTCGGCCAAAGATCTGAAAGGTCAGATAAATCAACTGAAAAAATATATATAATTATTCTATACAGCATTACCTTCTATCGGAGCTCGAATCTTTTATGTAACTTTTTTTAAAAGTTCCATTTGAACAGATTTAGTGGAACCTTTTAGGAAAACGTTATTAAATAATAGTTCTAAGGAACTTTTCAAAAATAAAGTTCCATTTAGATGGTAAAAATTCAACTTTTATTTATTCAAGTTCTAAAAAAAAATTACAAGGGAAAAAGTTTTAGTTCCGAAATAACTGAAAAACTATTGGCGATAAAAATTTCAGTGATTCCGAAACATTTTAAAAATGTAGGTTTTTTTTCATTTCATGTTCTGCCCTGTATACTCTTAAGTTTACCTCAGAATGATAATATCAATAATATAGTGATTATAACATTCAATCAATGCCTGAATTTAATCAAACAGTTCCAACCAAAGATCTCTACAAAATCATTAAAATATTATTTGATTAGTAATCAAATAATATTTTATTGCTAATCATTTACTTAGTAATCTAATCATTTGATTAGTAATCCTCACATAATGTAATTACTTGTAATAACATTGATAATCTTAGAACGAAAAAATGAAGTAATTAAATAGGTCAATAAAATATGTAATTGGTGTTAGTCGCGGTAATATTTATTGGTACCCACTTGTACTCAAGAGCTCCACCAGCCTTGACCAAATTTTTATAGAAATATTTCTCTACTAGAGATCGTGTAATTACAAACAGTGCAGCCATAAAACCCTTATCTCTCTGATAAAGCTCCAATAAAACATCTGATTCCAAATAACAACTGTTTTAAAACGAATAACATTGATATTTTGCCCCGTAAAATGTTTTTAAAAATTATTTTTATTCGATGACATCACAACATTATTATACATGAGATTAAAACACCATAGCTATTTATATTTCCTTGGGGAAAACCTACCAGGAAACAGATTCATGAAAAATATTAACGATTTCTTTATTTAAAAATGATAGTTCCTTACTTAATTTCTCTTAAAAAATATTTACTCCAACATTGGTACGATGGTAAAAGGCCTGAAATCCACAGAATATATTTTTTTAGGGAGAAACAAAGTTGATATTCGTTTTTTACACCTAAAAAAAACACTTAATTGCGAATTTTTATAGCAATCGAAAAATTAAAATTGGTCAGGAAATTTTTGCCTAGGATCCTTCAATATTTTGTCGGCAACCACAAACGTTTTGATGTCGTTAGAACGGCTCCATTGATTCATACGAAAATTATGAGAGGTTTAGGCCACTATATGTTAAACTAATCAAATAACGAATAAACATACGACACCATTTTATTTGTTTTAAAGAAAAGAATTCCCAATAGCTGCCTGGAATCTAATCAAAATATTTGTTATTATAACACCAGTTAACTTACAAGGTATGTATCGTGGGTTTATTACAAAACGGTATTAAGTCTCATTTCATGACCTTAATCCACGAAGATTTTTGATAAAATTTTCCTTTATAAAAAGAGGAAATTGTGTGTTTGTCGTAACTATATTTCATACATAAAAGGATATGTGTCATTTATTACACTTACTGAGTTTTTTTTTTATGGACGAATAAGGTCGAAACACCTAAATGTACAGCTCTATCAAAAATGTATTTACTAGGCGACTTTAGGGTATATCAAGGTGGCCAGAGGGGCAGTGATTTCGACCTATTTCTTTTCAGTGAAACGACATTGATAAATATTAAACTTCGTTCGTTTCAATGGGCGGTGAAAAAAAATCTTAAGTAATTTCAAATATAATTTATTTTATATATTTTAGCCAAGTGCTTTAGATATGCAGAATGAGACAAAAAAAAATATTGACTATTGTTTTAAATGAGTTATAATCTATCAAAAATCACAGAAACCAAAAGACGCTTCCGTTAAAGCATGCGAAGTAAATTTTTGTTATGAAAAAGCAAGTTAGATTTGTTTTTTATTGTTCTTTGAAAATCTTAAATACAATTATTTATAGAAATTATGAATGAGACTTAATAACGTTTTGTAATAAACCCACGATACATACCTTGTAAGTTAACTGGTGTTATAATAACAAATATTTTGATTAGATTATAGGCAGCTATTGGGAATTCTTTTCTTTAAAACAAATAAAATGGTGTCGTATGTTTATTCGTTATTTGATTAGTTTAACTAAAATATATGAGGTGCAAAGAATTTTTACGACTGTAATCATGTATCTTGAGAACGGATATATCAGTTAAGTGTTTCAAATTAAGGAAAATGGAAAAGTTTTCTGATTTAATTTGCTTTACTTCTTATATTCCGTGATAAAGTAAAAAGAGTTTCAAGGTTGGAACGATTATACGACTGTTTAGAAGCAAACAAAAAGAAACCTCTTGTGATTAATTTTCTGACTATCTTCATTTTTCATGAACTTAGATTCATATGTTTTTTCCGACTTATTTAGAGAGGATGAAAAGTGTGAATATATTTATGTTATTTTTCCTTTTACTACACTTCTAAACCATCTCAAAATCGTGAGAGATTAATTTATAGTTTCATCAGTTCTTGCGGTACTTGTAAATTTCATAGCGCAGAAAAATCATACTGCTGACCACTTTTGTTGACATCATATCTACATGATCATAGCTTTGATTATGGAATCTTGGCCTCCCATTATGGAACTAAATTAGGTTTCTCGACTCTTAAGACATTTTTTTCTATTTCCCAGGATTTTATTATTTTTTGTGAATGGGTATTTTTAATTGGCTTTATCAGAGTATTTACCTTTCCTTTGCACAACCCCAAATCTGGAGAATCAGACACTACGGTCGCGATGTAACTCTAAACAAGACCGTGGAGAGAAACGAAGGGCTCCAGAATAACTTTTCGGGTTCCCATATTTAACTAACCCAAAGTTTTTTTTTTTATAAATAATGAAAAAAACTATACATAGGTATTACATAATTATTATATGTTATATGTAATGTTATCTACAGTTTAATTGGATGTAAATTTATAAATTTCGTTTCTTGAGACCATAAGCTTTTTTGAATTAGCGCACTGAAAGGAAATATCTCAATATAAACCTATGAAGGCTTTCTAATGTTTCCTGCTGGTACACCTAGTTGAAATGGCTCTATCCTGCTTCGAGATGCAATTCTTCCTTGGTGATTTCTTTTTTAATTTCAGGACCAAAAATCCTGCTTACATGCTATAACTCCTTACACAAAGGTCCTCTATGAACACTCTTAATACTAGATCTCAACCTAGAAATCTATGTATCCCCTCCTCTATAATACCTGGTCATTCGTGCTACCTTCTTTTTGGAACTTCTTATCTATATCTATACATCAATCCTCGTTCACAAATTCCATCAAACAACTCCTGTTTCACCACCTACTCTTCATATCCAAATTTTCGCAAGCATGTAAAAATTACTTGTTTCTGAAATAAAATTGCTTTTAACTGTTACTTAACTAGTGTTGTATTTCTTCTGGCCAGATTAATGTGGATATTGTCTGAACTCTAGCATTATTCATAGGGTGCTATAGTCCCAAAATAAAATTATTTTTGCATTTAATTTCAATATACAGAAAAGAAAGAGTTGATTGACCAATTATTCATTTATAAGATTTGGTAGTTACGTATACAATGTAAAGAAGAGCTGCTCAGAGTACAACGTACGTTACCGACGGCGAAGAAGAGTCCCAGGAAGAGCATTGTAGTTGGCCTTTTGATATTGTGGCCTAAGTGTTCCCGTTAGCGTGGGCTTTTATCCCCCTTCCAGAAAGCCGATATTGTAACAGTTAGTACCTTGATTAGATTGAAGGATCGGCTATTGTCGCTCTCTCTCCGGGGAGCCATAGGCCACGCCAGGTCTCTCAACTGCTTTTTCAACAGCCAGTATTGTTTTTACTATTATTGTTTTCGTCCTTTTTGTTTTAGTTCTCTTCTTACAACGGAACAAAACACGAGGAAGTGTACACTTTGTCATGCTATGCTCACCAGCTGCGTATTATAACTAATAGCCTCTTAACTAGCCCCTCAGTCAATGTTTCGCAATGTGTATTCTTCTGTGTTGTTTGTTTGGTTTCTCAGTTTAATAGACACAGAACTCACCTCTTATTAGCATTGTAGGACGGGAAGTTGTAGAAGGTCTAAATATCGAGTATCTTAAAACTTTTTGTCCCCATGTAATTATAGATATTAATTCCAATTCATCCTTTAAGAATCTATGGTAGAATCTGCTGATACGGAATGTAATTGAGAAATGAATTGATTTGAAATGAATATTTTTGTTCGTATGGGACGGATTTCCTGAATATAGGATGTACACCAATCAGAAAAATATAAATATTAATAAATGATGCAGAAGGAAATATAATTTTTCATTTTTGAGATTTCGAAAATTACTCATATTTTTCTTTTCTTTTTTTTTTTATTGTTTTATGGTTTTAACAATTTGAGTCATTTTGGTCTTGCAATATAGTTGTTTTATATTAAAATGACATAAAAATGTTTAAACATCTTTTCCTAAACTAACAGAAAGATACAGTTTTTGTTGCGACTAACGCACAAAGGAAAAGAAGAAAGATGGGCAATCCTTTTTAAAGACTCTACAAAATAATGAAAGCCTCACTAGTAAGTAAGACACCATGTTGATGGTCCAAAATCAGATAGATAGATTAATTGGATAGAAAGATGCAACATTGATGCATTCATTCAGGTTACTTGGAAAAATATAGTTCAAGCTAGTCAGAGAAGAACAAAGCTGGTTTAGGCTGAAAAAGATCTACAAGGTCTGTAATAACAACAGAAAACCCACAAAAAACTTTATTTATTTCTCTCATCCGGAGTTTTAGTTTTTTATTTTTATTTTTCGTATATCGTTTTAATTATGAAATGTAAATAATTGTTTCAGTAAATTAAATTTCTACTTTGAAATTTAATTTTTGTAATTATTATTTATTTATTTTTTAATAAATATCTATATTATTTCATAGTAATAGAATTTATTTTACTTTTTTTTGGAGCAGCTTTTTAGACCTTGTATATCTTTTGCGGCCTTAATCAGCCTTCTGCATCTCTGCCTATCGAGAGCTATTTCTTTTCAGTGATCTAAATGCAATTCTATTGCATCTCGGTTGATACGACCTATAAACTTTTTTCTTGTTTTTATTTTGTCTCCTTCCTCGCCTTTTAGGCTATACGGAGTTTTACGTGACCAGAAGATGAGGTACCGGGCACGAACTCAACATAATTATTTTGTAAAATTAATCTTCCGATCATCTTATCTGCTTTTTGGCTTTCCACGTGGTATTTTGCCTACTATTGAGGCAGTCTTGTTGAGGTTTCAAGATGGATTGCTCCAAGCTACATACACCGCCTATCTTTATAATCTTGCCTTCAAATCGTGAGATATTGACCAGCTTTAGTAAGCAACTCTTTGTTGGTGTTTGTACTCTGACTGCTCCGATATTTGTGCGGATTTTTCTATCAAATCTTTCAATACTTTATTTTAGGGTGCTGATTAATGTCCAAGTTTCGCAGCTGCAGATGTGCCCGGAAGGGAGTTTCTCGGCGCAAATTGTGCCATCAAAATTTTTGAGGGGGGCATATTTTGACGGGTTTTTGAATTTTTGAGGGTGACAAATTTCGACTAAGGGGAAAACATGGAACATACCGCAGCAAATATAATTGTTTAAGGTCTACGATTTTTCTGATTCCGTCTTAGCTGGTTCTGTTTTTGTCGACCTTGGGAGGGGAGCGGGTGAGGAGGAGTGGACATCTTTGCGCAGCTGTATGTCAGAACTGGACCAAACTTTACAATGATCAACATACTCGGAACTAATCAACATCGCTAGGACAGAAGAATTTAGCAAAGATAAAGAGAGACAAAAAGATACTTTGGTGTTTTTCTTTTTTTTTGGTTTATGGACGAACACCTTACTTTTGAAATAATTTTAATTCAAATGCCACGTTTGATGGTGGTTTGAACTGTTAAGTTCGTGACTTAGCTGAGACAGGACCATACATTCCATACTTGAAGACCGCAGTTGGCTCGTCATCCAAGACATACAAGTGAAGCCTTAAGGAGGATGACAAATGAGAAGCCCTCCAGCCAGCGCGGTCGCCAAACGAGCTTTGATTGATGTCGGCGCTCTGGCAGCTGCAGCGGAGCGCGTCCCGGCTAATATCCATTATAAAATCGATTACGGATTCTAGTTAGATATTATTTCTTGGGTTTTTAAATATTTTTAGAATGCATGATGAAACCTGAGGAATATTTAAATAGTCATCATAATGAGTTCAAATTATTATTAATATTACCTTTGAAAATTCACCTGTCAAGATTTTATCCTGTAAAGACACCCGTTTAATCTGCTCCATTTCGCAATGATCATAGTAATTCATTTGTGTTAAAAGTATATTTTATTGTATGGAAAAAAAATCTTCATTAGTACTAAACCAGATTGGGATGAAAACATGTTTCAAATCCTTTAAGAAAAGATAAACCGAGATTGATGTAGTAGTCTACGAAACTTTTGAAACTTAAAGAAGGAAATTTAAAATTTAGAAATGGAGAGATGGTATGGCTGATACCCTTACGTACAATAAGAAAAAGGTTAAATAAAAATTTAGAGGGTTAAGTTTCTCATTAACATATGTAAAGGGGTACGTTATGGTTATTGTTATTGCATATAATACGGAACAGTTAGCAATTTGTTTCAGTACGAAAATCCAGATTCTGTCTGTGGCAAAGTGAGGTAACTTTCCTGGTAATGTTGGTGAAAAATATGTTAATCCAAACTTTGTGCTTGAAAATCAACTAGGGATCATGGTTTGTATGATCTGTAGTGACCTACCCTAATGATTGAAAACCGAAGTAATTAACTGCAGTTTCTATGTCAAGAAATTAAACCCAATCTTTAGTGTAGTGCATATATTAGCTTGGAAAAACGCTACGTCAAAAATAATTTTGTAAACGAAGAAACAACTATTTCCTATTTACCCACAGTAAAATCATTATTAATATTTATAGCGATTCTCTTGCTAAAAGGTATTTTTCTACGTTGTTAATACACAACGTTACTACTGCTTTTCGAATGAGCAAACCAGTGGATGTTATGGTAGCCTCATTTGTTGTGTTATTGAGCCTGGCTACTGGTGACGGCCGGAGCAGATGCCTCCTATCATGATGTCATTAGGCAGCGGTTAATCGATCTCTTTCATGCCATTCGGCATTTTGACTCAGTTCGTCGACCTCGAATAACTTACCCTAATTGACAACTCATTGTCCTACACTTTCCATCATCAGTTACGTCAATTCAAGTGTTCCTTTCGATTCACCGACGAACGAGATCGGAACGCAGAGGAGCCGATCATCAATAACCAATGACTCATCTATCATTCACAATGGGCTTATACGAATATGTTCTCGTTAGCCCTGTACTTCTTTTTTTTTTATTTATATACGAACAATTATAACAGCATTGAAAGGACAAGCCTATTCAGTCTTCGGCTCAAGGATTGTGTAATCAACTTAACATTCATTCTTGCTTGTTGAAATAGACAGCATTTCTTCTTATTTTTCTTTTCTTTAATTTGGTTCTGATTCTATTTCCTTGTTCCGAGGGGCACAGATACATTTATCATATTAATTAAAATATTTTTATAAATAAGATCTTGTTCGTTCAACTTCACTAAACGTGTCATCTACTATTAATACCATCTACATGTAAACAAAACATCATGCGATATTGAATTCCTAGCTTTGATAATCTCGTCATTTGAGAATATCAAGTGTATCTAAATATACATACTTACCTGTACCATTGCTCATTGTGATGTGAGGCGCCTGTTTTTTTTTCCATTGCAGACAACTCCTCCCTTCCTGACTCAGTTGTTTACATCAGCTATCAGGGATGGAACTGTCATCATTCCTGATACACACGGTGATCGAGAGGCGCATCTAGTCTTACGCCACATATTGTAATATACTGCTGTGGCCAACGAAAGATGCGTTAAGCATTTATTATTTCGTTTATTGCTTTTAAGAGAATGTCATTGATTGCTAAATGTGTTACGCAATCTATTTGTAATATCCATTCGGAGAGATTATGAAATATTCATTATTTCACAAGCTTAGAAATCATCGGGATGCTTTTTGCTATCTCTTGCTATTCATATCCAATCTCTCAGGTATATGATGCTTGTTTATGGGATGGACGTTCTTATGTAATCCGATGAGTTTAATAAAGTTAGTGTTCAATGGAACGTTGAGTGAAAATCTCATCCAAATATAATACGAGACTGAGTCGCTAAAATTTTGTTTGTACAGAATTATCATATATATTATTTCTAAAAGGTATTTTTTTTTGTCAGTACGCCATAACCTCGTCAATTCTTTATCAAATCCAATGATTGACCACTCATTTTGAAGATATTCTTCTCCTTCCCCTACGAAAAATAGTCCTATCCTCCCGAAATTTCTGGAAAAAAAGTTATGAAGGAAAAGAAACTTTATTCGCGAACGACTCAAAAAGTATACATTGTTTTCTTACTTTTACGCATAATAATTAGAAAGATTATTAAGTTACCTATAAAACAAAACAAAAATCGTAAAAATCGGACAATTTTTAACAAATATACAGTCCATTAGTTTTGGTATACTTAATAATTTTTTCCTCTTTAAAGATACTGAATTTACTATTCTACTACCATTGTCTTCCTGGTTGATATGTACTTTACAATTTCTTAAAGGCATTTTTTACTTTCCTACCTATACTAGGTAAGTAAAGTATTGCAATCGGGTCAAATTTCCGACATGCGTTTTTCGACGGATCTATACGTTTCAGAGTCCTGATTATTATACGGTGAAATTTATAATAATACTTTTGAAAGGTCCCTGAGTCCGAAAAAAACTCCGTTTAGCCTATTGTTTGAAAAGTAATTAAATTCCCTGGAAATCCATATAAAAATCGTGCATTTTGGACAACTATTAACGAAGTTACAGCTATTCAATTTCCAATGTAAAATTACGGTTTTATATCCTGGTGTCAGAAAGGGGTGAATGAGAGAATAAAGATGACTAAGTGAAAGTAAGAAAATCTGTTGCCCGCATCACACAATCTTCACTATTTCCTCAACTTCTAACAGAAATTATTGTTTGACAATACTAAGCTATGCAAACAAGTTTTTGATCAGCAATATTAGGAAGTATTGAAATGTTTACACTGATCTACCTTAAGCCGGTTTGCATTGCTTTAGTTTGTCAAATAAATCGTACTCAAATGTTAGGTTTGATCAATTTTCAGGAAAATGTATCTAGTTCAATTCTTTTTTGTTTCTTCATGAACATATGTAAAGATATTTTTTGTATAGGTTATATGGATGATAAATATTCAGGACGCAATATTTATAAAGTTATTATTATTATTAAGTGAAAATCTCATCCAAAAATAATACGCGAGTTCATCAAATCCAATGATTGACCACTCATTTTGTATATTTTTTAAATATTTAGAAAATACCATGATTGAGGCTTTATTTTGAATATTACCTTTTCATCCATCGTTTAGAAAAAGGCCCTAGCAAAGCAATATGTACACATATTTTGGTCTATTATGTTAAATGGAATATTGTAATCGACCCCGAAAAATAAATAAGTCCTCCCTTATATAATACATATGATTTACTTATTTCCGTATTGTTTTACTATTCCTTCAGTAAAGAAAATAGTTTTCGAATTAATCGCACGGGCCAACTAGTACTATAATATAACTATTTACATTTATTTGTCTTCGGATATTAATGTTCACCTCTCCAGAGTTCATTAAGATTACGTAAATTTTCAGATTAGGCATAGGAATGGGTAATGACATACGAGTAAAATGCCATGACAGTAACAGTATAGGTTTGGCCTTAACAATCTATAATAAATCTACCTGCGTGAAGAACCCTTCAGGCACATTTCTCGGCTTAAGAAATGCATCCGTCCGGCTGCCAGTCGAGTTCTTTCTGGTCTCGATCTATTATCGTTGTGGCTCGCTGATGTATAGTTTTTACCTCTAAAGTTTTGTTTTTAAAGATTGGAAAACTGTAAATTGAATCATTCGTTAAAGATCTTCAGTTTCTATGTAAATTTTAAGCACGAAGTTATTCTTATGTTGATCCTATGTCCATCTTGGTTAGTGTTGCTCAAAATCGGTCTCCAAAACCAACAGCGACTAACTGTTTGCAAGACCAAGGCCAAGACTGGTAAAAAAAATTTTTTTTTTTTGTATAAAAATTAATTCAAAATAATTAATAATATCTGACAATTTTAGTTACTGTATAGAATTAGTATGACAAATATACTTTGTATTTATATTTATATATACTTTGTATTTAACGCTTCCAATTTTTCATTTGGGCTTAGTTAGGTTTCTCCTATCTAAAAAACGTCTGCCAAGTAAGGCCAGTATAGCTTCCTCACCGTTTCCGTTGTATATTACAAGGTATACAATTTTTCGTATGAGAATAAAATCTCTGAGAGAAGCAGAATCGGAATAGCCGATTACAGTTACCCTTCAACATTCAACAACAGTGGGTCGTATTTGAATATACCATACTTGATTATGCTTAATAAAAAAATAAATAAATAAATAAACATGCATACTGAACATGAATTTCAATACTGTTAGTTCAAAAGGTCTTATGTATAAATTTATTTATTTTTTTACAAGAGTGCATAAAAACTCAATATTTCTTTATGCTTTATTAGAATAATTTCATATTTTATTTTCATCTGCTATTTTCCATAGAAGCAGACTACTTATATTAGTTGCAGACTACAAAATATTAACTTTACACATAGAATTAAAGTTGAAAATTATTACATACGAACTTATGCTCTAATAATAGTATATACATTACCGAATCAAGATTTAATTTTGGAGGAGGGCTTCAGCACGAAAGATTTATATATATATATAAAACGATAATTAATTTGAAAAAAACCACTGCAAATTATTTCTCTTTGATATATTATTTCCAAACATTTATACATATAAAGTAACATTAAATTCCTAGTTATAAAGAAAAATAAATAAAAGGTGATTCTAATTATTGGACTAAAATTTTTTTTAATCATTAGTAATATGCTAAAAAAAATAGCATTACTTCAGTAACACATTCAGAAATAAAAAAAAAAGATGAACCTTTTGCAATAGCACATCTAAAAAAAACTAGGGACCATATCTTTGCTCCTAATTGTCCGATTTTGACGATTTTTTTTTTGTTTTTTAGGAAATTCCGTAAACTTCTAAAAAACCATACAATATTGACATAAATGTGTACACTTCTTGAGTTATTCGGAGTTTAATTTTACCATCCCTCGTAACTTTTTTTGAGCTTCTTTTCGTTGAAGTATGTAGTATAGATAAACTTAGAGGGCGTAGCGAAAATGACTTTAGCCAAGTTTCATCAAAATCGGTACATTCGTTTAGGCGCTATAGTCTATAGCAACGCAGGTTTTTCGGCCGCCATTTTGAAACTAGAAGGCGAATAGTAATGTCGTTGAAGGAGGATGATCCTCGGATGACCTCTGATTTTATATCCAAATTCGAAAAAAAATCGGTCTAGTAGTTTCAGAAAAAATGCGCGGACGGCGGACGGCGGATTAGTAGTGCACATATTAGAGAAAGTGTTGGACACAATTCAATGAAATTGACACTACATTATTTTTTCACCAAAGTCTACCTTTTATCTAGCTTTGAGCCAAATCGAACGAGCCCTTTCTGAAATATTGGTATATCTAAAAATATACGTTTGCGCGTGCGTAAGCAGAAGTGCTGGATGGAATTTGATAAAATTGATATGGGGCCATCGAGGCACCAATCAGCATAATCCCTGAAAATTTCATGAAGATTGGATGAATGGTACTAGGTGATATGCCCGTCACATCGATTTGACTACAGACAGACAGACACCGAACTAAATTTGATCCTTGATGTCTGAAACGTAAAACGCGAGTTAAAATTTTCGATTCTGAGCAAACAATTTTTTTTAATCTCTCGCACGAACACAATGCTTCCCTACCTTCGGTAGTGAGGAAGCAAAATTACAGCAATGTCTCTATAGTAATAAGCTAATAGGTAACAGCAAGACTGTTGCGAGACTCCTGCGCAAGACCAAGACTCGGGCAACACTAGTCTTGGTTCAGTCTTATTTATTTATTGAAAAATATTACAATCTGTCTCAATGACATTTATAATAGTGTTCACAGTTCACATTCACACTCTATGTACAATAAATAAAATAAATTATACAGAAAAATAATATATATACAATAAATTAGCACAAAATAAACTAAAAATAAATGAATAAAAAGAACACATACATATTTGTATACAATATTTACAATCTGGCGAGAGAACTCCAAACCAGACTTGTCCCTCCAACTGTGGAGGGAAAAGCATGACTCCAGGAGACCCTGCACTTCTCTCTTAACCGCGTCACTGGGGCTAAACAAAGTGGAGATTGAGCAAGAGTGCAAGTCTAAAGAGTTCAGTCTAAAGAATGTTTTTTGTCTATTTCTGATAAAATAAGTTTTTGTTCATCTTATCTGGGGAGCGTATATTTTTTGAAGCCCTAATAACACATATCCATAATTTAATCGAATTTTTCATCAGGAATACCACTTGTATAAGTGATGTTTGAAAAGCCAGTGTACGATTTTGAAGTTTTGTAAAAGCTGTTATGTCACCAGTATAAGTATCAGGCTTGTACCAATGTTAAAAGTGATTCAATTTTAACAGTTATGTCGCAGGTAAATAATATATTTTCTAAAGGAACGAGTATTCAATTTGGAAGTGCTTCACTGGACGAGTCGAAGACATTTCCGAACCCCGGCAAACAGGCCAAAATCTGTAGAAGAGAAGCTTTACATATTCTACATTCCGAATAATGAAAGTGAACATCTTTAGGAGAAAAATTAAAATACTGCGATAAGCTGATAATATCGAATTATTGCTCTGAGATTTTCCTAAGAAAGGCCTTTATCAACTTCCTACAGATCTTGTTGTAAATAAAGCCTCAGCAACAAAGGAAACCTGGATCAATACTTTAGAGATAGAGGATACAAGCTCAAACTGAAGCAAAATAAATTAATCTTTTCAGTTAAGAGGTATATAAAATAATAGCTTCTGCAAATAGATATCAAAATTCTGCAAATTTTCAATATCTCCAAGCCCATGAGTAACCGGTTTATCAAACCGAATTGAGATTCTACAAGACCCTCAGTCGCCCTGTCCTAATATTTGGAACTGAGATTCGAATCACAACAAAAGCAGACTTGACGGATTAGTGAAGTAATAACAGGAATTTAAATATAACTGCTATTTCAAGATTATAATATCGAATATGATCATATTTTCTAAAACCAAACAAAAATGTAATGAGGTATTCTTTATATCAAGCAGAATTAAATTTAGTAATATGAATGTGACCTGGTTTTTATGTACAGAAATTTTCTTTATATTTTTTTTTTAATACTCGTTCTGAACAGTCAATCAAATCCAATCTACGAATCAATGACTAAAATTATTAATTTTAAGGTAATGTTGGTAGGTTTTAACCAAAGAAAATTTTGTTTAGAAAAATGAACAAAATACTAACAATGAGTGTTTAATAGGCAATTTTTTATTTTAATAAAATATGATTATTAATTTAGTGGATAAATTATCTATTCTTGAATTTAATTTGAAATTATAATTACCATTAACAATATAATTTTCAGATAATAAATGAGTTCCTTATGCCACCAATAATAGTCATATGTCACTCATGTTGACGTGCATAAATTTTAAATTAATAAAAGAAGAATGAAACAAAACTTTTATATGCTATTGATATTCAGTTTTAATCTAAGACCTTTTGTTTTGTCGATGATTCATGTAGTTGCGGCGCGACATAATTACTCCGGACTGAATATCTTTGGCATTCGGTTCTCGGAATGCTCAGAACATTGTCTATCAGAGGGAGGTTGGGATGTGTGGGTAATGAGTGCGGAGCTTAAGGCTTAATGAGCTATAATGGGCCTTGATAAAGGAGACTTTTGAGGGCTGATGGATGGGGTGCCATCTTACGGCCTGCAATCCAACCTCCTATAAATAGCACGGCCTCCTATATCTCGAAGAATCGCAACAAGTCGCCTTTCAACTCTGCACACCGCTGGCATTGTCGGCTTCCGAGGAGCGACAAATCTCTGTCAACTCTATCTTCACGCTCATTATCGCCACAACAGGACACTTTATTCGCGTGTTCCCTCTTGATAGGCGATCACGGACCTCGTAAATACATGTTCCCTGTCTATTTACGGAAGCGAAGAGTCTTAAATGATTTTGGAGATGGCTGCTAAGTGAGTTTCATTGGCTGTATATTTGAATCTGCTTAATAATTTTCTTGCGAAATATCTCAAATTTAAATTTCCTCTTGAATAACGCTGTCTTACTAGTGAAAGCGGCTTCAAGGTTGGTTCCTAAAATATTATCTTAAAATGTGAATTATCCTTCTGATTGAACTTTTTTGTGAAATCAAACTCGCATTTTTTAGTCTTCTTGATCTCAGTAATTGTTTATGTTCTTCAGTATTTGACTATTTCTGCTCCTTCTAATTAATGATTAGAACATTTTTACATCCTTTAATGCGTTCATTGATAAACGTTTCTTTGCTAAGATGCTAGTCTTCAATAAATATTCAGACTATTTATCTTTCAAATATTTACATTTGCAGATCCGAATTGTAAATATTTGCACAGTTGTAGAGCTGCATAACATTGGCAGATTTAGCTTTATTCAAATTCAAATGGATGATGTGTTATTGCACTATCTTTCCATTAACTAAAATGATAATATTGTATCCCTTCCTGATAGATAACGAATATTTCTGGATTCTTCTACGGTGATTAATGAAGGTACATATTAAAAGCCTTGAGTGTCAAAATAACTTTAGACACAGGTGGATCTACGGAGAGAGGGGGGATGGAGGCTTTCGGGCTGAAGCCCGCCTCAAAATGGTAAAATACAACCATGATTTATAAAAAAAAAATATTAAAAGCTATCTCTTAAAGTATTATTGTTCGAGTAATTACATTTAATTGGACTTCAAGAATCACTTAAACAGCATGGCATACAGGTTCTTTTTTCAAATTAATTATCCTTATATATATTTATATATATATGAGAAAAAAAATCTTTCGGTCTGATGCTCCCTCCTCCCCCTCCCCTCCAAAATTTAATCCTGGATCCGATAGAGACTTTGGCCACTTGAATCAGCCTTCTACATATCTTCCTGTCTTGTTGTCCTGTTTGCTTCTAGGATCTTACTGCGTTCCATCCATTCATCTGATTTTAATTCTTCCACTTCCAATCGTTTCGCCTCCCAGTTTGAGACGTTCGTTGTTATGTAGACACTTTCTGATGTCTTGAAAAAATCCCTGATAATTCTTGTCTCGGTCTCTTTCCTACCATCGGTCATTTCTTATCTGTCTATTCTCTGGAATGATTTCTCTTCTAGGCAGGCCTTGTTGCTTAGGTGGATTTTTTATATTTATTTTGTGAATTTGTATTATTACTTGTTGGCCGATTTGCTCTTCTTTTCTTATTGGAGTAACTCAAGTTACTTATATTTTTATACAGTAGTTGTTCAGTGAATACGTTTTTAGAGGTCTTGATATCGCAGCATTGTGTTTTGGAATCATTGCAGATGATGCGGTTTGTCTTAGAATTGATAAATGAAAAAATGGGCTCCGTGGAGGAATATCTATCTAGACCTAATCAACGTTTATAAAATTATTTTGGTTGTTCAATTTACTGTAAAAACCTATAACGATGATGTAATATGAATATATTTATTGTCAGAAATTAAGGAAAGCTTAATGGGAGTTCAAATTCCTAACATCGCCGGAAATGTTACAGTGATTTACAGAAATTCTGACAATACATACAAATCCTACACACTTATCACAGACTTTACAACATTAACATTAAAAGATTTGTGCAAACTTTGAAAAATTCGAATCAACCATGACAAATCACAACATTTTTCACACAAAAGCACTTTCACTTTTCGACATGAAACATGCCCTCCTATTTACCTTGACAATGCCGACATTCCTCAAATAGATAAAATACAATATCTTGGACTGACATTCGACAGAAGAATGACATGGAGCCCACATTTCAACAAAAAAAGAAAAACGTAAAACCTCAGTCAACAACAATTATACTTACTTATCTCAAGAAGCTCAAAATTAAACGTAAAACAAAAACTGAACACTAATTTACGAAACAGCCAAAACGACCCACATACGAAAACTACAAACTTTTCAGGACTATATCTAAAGATTCATGGTTTGTGACAAACATTAATTTATACAAAAACCTTCAAGTGTCAACAATTAACTACCACATGCGGACACACTACAAAAGATTTCAATATAACTTACATGGACATACTAACATGCTTATACAAAGTACGACTAAATTTAAAATACCCGAAAACCCACTCAGAAGGTTCAGAAAGGGCTGGATGAGGAATTTCCTACCTTAAAAATATTAAAATAAAGACAGGAAGGGATGCCGCTGGGCACTCCTCTCCCTCACGCCGATCAAGCCACTCACTACCTGTACTCAAACAGACAGCAGGCCAGCTAATTGTTATTACTCATGACGGGTGTAGTTGAAGATATTAAGTTAACAAAAAACTTACAAATTATTTCACAATGGTTCATTATTTCAAAATAATTATACATCTAAAGTAACATTGCCTTCCTAGTGACAAGGAAAAAGAAATAAAAGGTGATTTCAATTATTGGACCAGACTTTTTTTTTTTTTTAACTTTAGTAATATGCTAAACAGATTAGCATTACTTCAGTAAAACATTTAAAAATTAAAAACCAAAACGAAGGATTTACGCATGACAAAACAAATGTTCGCATGGCTACCTACTCCACGGTCGAGAACCACCTACTTGCGTCGGGTGTGGTTCTCTTAGAATTGTGAACCATATAATCGTGGACTGCACACATTATGCAGCTATCCGAAAGAATCTAATCATGCATGAAACTATCAGGGACGTGTTGCAGGATGCGGAGAGAGAAGTCGAAGTCTTAATGGACTTCTTGAAAACGATTGGATTTTATAATAGAATATGAAAAGCATGAGTGAATTGACGATTGCCAATGAGCCTAGCGGGTAGAGGCATACAAACAATTAAAAAAAAAATTAAAACGTATTTACTTATATTAAAACAATAATTGTTAAGAAACTTTCAAGACTAAATATAATTATTACAATCATTCTACAATGATTATTCAGACAACTTGTCATTTTTGGGACGTCAAATAACACTCCTATTAACACACTTGACATACATAAATTAATAACCTAATAGGATATTATAAAGCCATTAGGTTTTTTTAAATTAGAAAAAATGGTAAAAATAAACATGTCCACCTTATAGTAAACTAAGCGTCATTAAATGTTTACGAAGGTGGTGTAATTAGTAGCTATACGAAATAGAAATAAACAACATCCTGTTACAATGTGTAACCTTATATTAATAGAGAGATTGAGATAAGGCGCCTATAAAGTGGTAAAAAAATCCGGGCTTTGTTAGTTCAGGGGCAATTTGTCAGGATGACCGGCTCTTTGGGTCGTCCTCAACTAATGGCTACGGCATTTCTCACTCTCATCGTATACTCTTTGATAGTCCTTTTATGATTAATACTAATGCATTTAATAGCTATCTTATTCCAGGGCTATGCCTAGGATCTCGAAGATCAATCATCGTTAGTTCCATGGCCATCAGCTGCGCCGGTCCTTCAGCCTAGTCACTCAGATGTGATCTCAATCTGGTTTAGATTTGATGAAGTATCCTTGTCAAATCAATTTTTTTATCAATTTAATTAATTCTTCCAATAAAATTGATTTCCCTGTCCCAATTTTTCGAACCAATGACTGATGATTGGAAGAACATATTTTGAAGTCATCAAATGCATTGGGACAAGTAATGCTTAAGAAGTTATTGTTTTGTTTTAAGGGATATGAGTGTATTAAAAACGGTACTTGGTACGAACTAGATCGATAACATAATGGCTAACTCTTTCATCTACAGTCAATCTGGGATCTGCAATTGGAGCACATCCTTAGCAGCAATATATGAGTATCCTCTGAAACTACTAAATATACAGTTACAATAAGTTGTATGAGCTTACACAAACCATAAATTAAAAAATTTGCATAAGTAATCTGCATCTATCGCATATCAATGTTTTTGAGTGGGTGCCACGATTCATGTGAGGGCGGTGGGAGAAAAATTGGAGGAGACAGATAATAAATCAGTCTTTTGGAATACAGAGTTGTTGGTTTTCCAAGAGCTCTGTAAGATAAGAATTCTTAAGAGATGGCTTATTCATTTTTTTCAATTTATTACTAAATTTATAAAAATAGTAATTAAATTGTTGGAATTAACGTAATTCGGAAAAATGCAATTAAATTATGAACAAAAGAAATTATTATATAATATTATATATCATGATATAATATGTAATATAAGAAATTATTATATAATATTTTTTATTATTATATAATATTGTATAAGATTAAATCATGATATTAAAAGATAGACAGTAGTCCCTTACCTTCATCTCTAAATGAAATTAGAATCAATCTAATATAGTCCATCTAAATGAAATTAGAGATAAACTAAGTATGTTCTTCAACTGATTGTATAACAGATTCAACATGTTGGTAACGCATTGATGTTCTGTATCTGCCAGATTCTGGTTCAACCAGAAAAACGCACTCATAAATAATACTATCTATTCAATTAGAAATTTAGTAAAACATAGAGTCGATATTTATAAAAGAAGTGCCATGATTCTTGAATAACCTATCCCTACACGCTGAACAACATCAACCTATAATAAACTATGCGTATTGGTCCCCTTGTTGATATGGCTGCACTAGACAAAGAATTAGCTTCTCCTTTGGCTTCCATTTTCTCTTTCATATCACATAAGTAATAAAATTGCAATCGAGTCAAATTTTCAATGCTCAATTTTCAAGAGTTCTTAATTTATTAAGTCCCCGAGAGCAAAAACTTATTTCGGACTATTATTCTATGATCTCCAGGATTAGATGTTTTACTGTCGATTAATTAAAAAATATAGTGTGTCCACTCGAACGACTTTCTTCCAATTTTCAACGAATTTATACAACTTTCAATATGTCCATTAAAAAAAAAAACAATGGAACTAGATTACTTTTCTTGAAAACCGGTCAGGTAATCATTGGAGTACGATTACGCTTCTATGAATGAAAGCAATGTTAACGGATAAGTAAACCATCATTAAAATTAAGGTTTAAGTTCAATACACAGGAACTTTGCTAAAACTGGCCTGATTTAGAGGATTTTTTAAATAGCTTTGTCGGTAATTTAACAACTTTGCGAAACTGCTTTCAGGATGCAGGGGGCTCTGAAACACAAAGATCCATTGAAAAGCTATTGCAGAGCGCCCAATTCGTTTCACAGTCCAAATCCTCACAGAGTCCAAAAAAGCAACAGAATCGGTCCATTCGTTCCATCTTACAGACAGACAGACCAACTGCTAAAAATGTGTTCAGATACACTGAAACGTAAATATCAATTGAAAACCACACATCATTCACGACATTTTAGACGGTTTCTAATAATTTGATTAAAAACAGTTTGTACCGCGGACTATCATGGATTGTACTTTTTTTTTTAAGGTCATATAAGAACTAATCAACAATGACCTCAATATTCTGTAAATGTAAATATGTGTATACCTAATAATGTAGATACCTAGCTGGTCTCTCCGATCCGTTACTTTTTTACTTTAAATATATATTTGGTTTTATAGCAGAATATCTATAGTGTAATCTAGAGTTTTTGTAAAATATCTAGAATATCTATTGCCTTTGCCGCTGAGGAATGTTACATCCATATGGAGATTCGGCTTCGACTCTCCTCACACCACGTCGGGCGTGGGTAGCAGTTTGATCCGCCAAAATCTTATGCTACTCGTAGCGAAATTTCTGCCACAGATGACGCGATAAGAATGGCGCATGAGAAGATTGGAGTGCGGAATAAACTATGGGAACCATCGGATCCGCCTAGATATGATCAGTAACGGTCTGTATCCGCCGGGTTCCCAATTGCACGTTATGTCCAAGTTAATTGTGGTAGCGCTGACCTCCTCTTCTCCCTTTGCCCCCCACCTGGAAGCTCTTACGCCTGCGCTGTGCTCTTCTACTTGGTATTATGAATAATTAGTACAACACAGTGCTCACAATTCACTTATAACAACGCTAGTTTTCTTGTTTTGAAATAATAAATTTTAGTTAAATTTGGTCCAAGAAATATCATAATACATTCAAAAGATTTTAACTGTCATCCAGCCAAAAATGTTACCTTGAAAATACTTTATTAAAAGCATGTAAGATATGTAACGATAATAATAAAGTTATTTATTGAAAATTTTAGAAATGCCTTTTTGCATATTTTGTAAATGCGATCTCTTTTTATGAACCTCCACAGCGGGATTGACATGAATTCTTGATTGGAGAACCTTCCCAGTGAAAGCTCTCCTTCTAATTAAGAAGATTCCTACTCCAGAGACATTTAAATTTCCTTGTCGGATTCGGTCGGATTCCTTGTCGGTAGAGTGTCTGTTAGTAATGCCTGTAAGGGGAGATTCATATGACCAGCAAGTGAGTCCTGAAAATTTTAATAGTGTTTCTTAACTACTCCAGTCACATGTGGTATTAATACGTCTTTATGCAGTGATATATTGGTTATATAGAATGAATAGTGAGCGATACAGAGAAGAAATTTGATTGAAAAATAGTCTGCATATTATACAATTTTATAAGAAAGGCAAAATATTTTGAATTATTGTCAACCATAAATAATAAAACTATATTCTTAAATTGTAGAGTTGTGTCATTGTTTCACCCGATGAACAATTACATACATGAATTGACATATTTTTACATTAATTGCCATAAACTTCTAGTTTATTACTTCATTAAATTAAAATATCGATTAGAAATAATTAAAATAATCGGATTGTTTTAATTATATTCAAGGCAAACCAACATCTTATAAAAGCAAGTATTATAAACTTTTTTTTTTTTTAAACCCAACTAGTAATTGTGCTCTCAGGAATATAATAACATGAAATCTCTTGTTGAGAAACTACCCACTGATAGCACTCAATTGTAAAATTAGTTCAATGATCCTGGGTATATTGACATTGACGTTATATAAAACATTGACGAAACTACATATCATATAATTTTATTCGAGGGGCTAAACAATCACAATTATTATTAGTCCGTGGTACAGACCCCTTATTACGGAATTATTGACATCCGACTGAAACTTCATAAATAGTTTCATCTCGTCGTAACCTACAACTAGTTTATTTACGAAAACACTTGGAATTGGGGTGTTTTCAATCTGAAGAGGTGCAAACTTTGTCTATTTAATTAGGAACTAAAGACTCGTAAATACACATTTACTTTCTACTTGGATCGTAAGATAATTTGACCACGAAATCGATAAAAAAAGGTTGCATTAAAAAATATTGAGCCATTTGGCGTGATCTACACCCCCAAATTTTCAAAATAACGAGGTTGTATAGGACAAAAAGCCTAATATTTTTGTAGGCTACCTTTTTTTCTATTTTTTTTATCAAATTATCTTACAAACCAAGTAGAAAGCAAATGTGCATTTACGAGTTTTTATTACGTAACTAAATAAATTCATAAAATATGATCTTGGGAAAGGTACTATAATACGTATTAGTAGAAAAAGACCTTTTAAGTCTCGATAAAAAAAAAATTTTTAATTTATTTATTAGTTTAATTTAAATTTAAGAGTTGGAAATTTGGATAAATTTAAAATAAAGTGTTTTTTATCGAGACTAAAAAGGCATTTTTCTACAAATTAAATAAACAAAGTTTGCCCCTCTCTAGATTGAAAACGCCCCAATTCCAAGAGTTTTCGTAAATAAAATAGTTGAAGGTTACGATGAGATGAAACTATTTACGAAGTTTCAAGTGGATGTTTATAATTCGATTAAAAGGGCTCAGTACCAAGGACTAATAATAATTGTGATTATTCAGCCTCACAAATAAAATTGTATGATTTTTAGTTTTGTCAATGTTTTGTATTACGTCAATGTCAATATACCCAGAATCATCGAACTTATTTTACAATAGTTGCTTTTACAAAATGTTGGTTTGCCTCCAATATAATCAAAATAATCCTATTATTTTAATTACTTCTAATCTATATTTTAATTAATGAAGTGATAAACTAGATGTTTATGACGATGAGATGAAACGATTTACGGAGTTTCAGGTGGATATTAATAATTCGATAAAAAGGGATCTGTACCACTGACTATATTTTATAAGTAGTGTTGCCCGAAATCGGTCTTGGTCTTGCACTTTGCTGAAGCTAGACTAAGGCCGTGTCTAACTGTTGCAAGACCAAGACCAGGACTGATAAAAAAAATCGATTATTTTAATATAAATTAAGGCAAAATAGTTACTAATACTTGATAATCTTAGTTACTATATGTAAATAATTGGTATAACCAATATACTTTTGCATTTAACTCCTCTATTTTTTCATTAGGACTTAGTTAATTTTCTCCTATCTAAAAAATTATAGTAATATCTCTACATTAATAAACTAATAATTGCAAGACTTTTGCGAGACTCTTGCGCAAGACCATGACGATAACTGAGTTTGCAAGACCAATACTCGTCCCGGTCTCGCATTTGTGCAACAATATATATAAGGAACGTAATTTTTAAAATTGATTCTTCAACTCATTCCAATTTCGCTTAAATTATACCATAACAACGACTAGATTAAATAAATACGCCTTTCTCATAATTTAACTTGATTTCACATTGTTTTGATAATTAAACATTTTTTCAAAAATTTTACAATAATGTCGTTACTTCACCTGATGAAGGGCATAATGATTTCAAACAGTACTGTAATTATCATATATTTAATTTATTTAACTAACATATATTTCTTTTCCGTTAAAATATTGATTAGTAATTACAAAAACGAAGCAAAATATTGCTTAGTTGTTCTGAAAGAATTGTTTCCATAACAACGTACCTAACTAGGTAAATCATTGTTCTGGTGATGGCATAGTTTCCATTTTTGCAATTAGCTTTATCTAGCTTGAAACGTATTTTTCTATAATGATCGCTACATAGCTGCCTGAAAAAAGAGTTGTTTATCAACAAAGGTGGGACGCTGAGTACATCTGGGTCATTGCAGTAATTAAAACGGATACTGATTTTCCCATTGTCTGAAGGTGAGGTTAGAGGCATTGTTCTATTCGGTAGGGGCACCCTCAGCTCTAGCCATCAACCGAGGAATATTAATTCTTCGCAGACAACCCATTTCATTGTTTAATAGACCGTAAATGTAGGTCTG